>CM077177.1:21084769-21409769 GCA_039654105.1 Coreius guichenoti | reverse complement strand
AGCTGAACTCAAAGATCTAAGACATCTTCTATGTACACAAAAGGCCCATTTCTCTCAAATATTGTTCACAAATCTGTCTAAATCTGTGTTAGTGAGCACTTCTCCTTTGCTGAGATAATCCATCCACCTCACAGGTGTGGCATATCAAGATGCTGATTAGACAGCATGATTATTGCACAGGTGTGCCTTAGGCTGGCCACAATAAAAGGCCACTCTAAAATGTGCAGCTTTACTGTACTGGGGGGGTCCGGGGGGGGGTCCAAACATGCACGGCCACATGTTGCAAGGATATGTACACAATTCCTGGAAGCTGAAAACATCCCAGTTCTTGCATGGCCAGCATACTCACCGGACATGTCACCCATTGAGCATGTTTGGGATGCTCTGGATTGGTGTATACAACAGCGTGTTCCAGTTCCTGCCAATATCCAGCAACTTCGCAGAGCCATTCAAGAGGAGTGGACCAACATTCCACAGGCCACAATCAACAACCTGATCAACTCTATGCGAAGGAGATGCGTTGCACTACGTGAGGCAAATGGTGGTCGCACCAGATATTGACTTTTTTTTAGACCCCCTGGAAATGTAAATATGAAATGCATGATTAAAATGTGCGTAATATATCACAACAAAACAACTTTACAACACAAAACAACAGAAATATTCCGTTTATATGTTAACTCCAACTCTTCCACCATATCTATAATTAAAATTAATCTTTTATGTTCATGTGTCCCAGAGTGACAAGTCCTCATGGTTCAATTGCTTCCTTGAAGTGACCATCACATTTTCACCTCGCTAACAGACTTGTGGAAGGGCCCTTTGTAAAAGGATTCTGTTGTTCACTTTCGCTTGGAACACCCCTACAAATGGCATCCTCTTCCCGAAGTGCCCTTCAAGGGTGCAAAAACGGCATTTGGAATTCGCCCAGCGCGTCCTCAAATTCGAGCACACTGTTTCTATAAATCCAGCTACGACACGGGAGGATACTCAAAATCCTTCCGCGCCACTCACATAGTTTTCCATTAAATTGCATTATATTAGTCCAACTCACTGTTCTTGTATTTTACTCGCGCACCAATGACACTTTGCCTGTTTGGTGATTAGATTAATTTTGTTTATTTTTTTGCAGCCTTGAACTTAAGCACGAAAGTACAGAATGACGCGTGTCCTGTGTCCAAGACGTGACACGGCTTGACGCCTAGGCTAGTCCTGTCTGTTAAACAGCTTTATAGTAGGCTACTGAAAACGAAAAATCTAAACCAAACTGGACCAATGACAAAAAAGCTATTCTTTTATAAAAGACAGAGGAAAAACACCCAAGCCTGCCGCTAGAATCAGTCACTCTTGCACACAAGACGAAAACCTGGCACAGTGCACGTGATGAAAAATATGAAAACGTTGGTATTCATTCAATTTTATTTTTGACAATACACACTGTTTCACGTCATACTTTCAACATACTTATTTCGATCGCTAAAAATGCACATCGGTACTTCCTCCTCAATTAACATGAAATCATCCATCACGTTTGAGTTCAGCCCGTTTTATCACTTTATTTTTTTATTAGGGCTAAATGGTTACTAAGGACTTTGTTGCAATGCATAACAGAACTTAAAGAACCTCAACTAATTAAGGGAAAATACTTAACGACAGCCTTAAGGTTTCTTATGTGGACGCTTAGGTTTTTTTTTTTTTTACAAACCATGTTTCACTAAAAGTACCCTTAACTTTATAACTAAGGGTTTTCTTAACTTAAGGGCTTACATGCAACTGGGCCCTGAACTCTTTGGTCTAAAAACAAAATATTTTTCTACTAAATATATTACAGCTTTCTCTCTTCATCTTGAGTTGATTGAACCAAGAACTTAAACCAGATGGACAGTCTTGACTTTAGAAAACATAATCTCAAAATTCTTTTTTTTTTTTTTTTTTTAAATTACTATTGACAAATTGCATCAAATTTTATTTCGGCGACACTTGAATTCAAGACATATTACAGACATCACAATTATGGAGCTGTTAAAACTGATGACCTGGTAAAAAGATTGCTCTCATTATTTTCAAGTTAGTCATGAGCCTTCTTCTATTCTCTGACTCCAACAATACCAATTCTTATAAGGACGGCCATATTGCCTGTACAAAATGACTGCAACACTGATGCTTAAGGCAACACACAATATAAAAAACAAAGGACATGTTAACTTTTGTGGAGGACAATTTGTACCAATTAAGTAATTTTATTGTTTTGTGGAATATATGTAAACATCTGTAGATTTGTCAGGGCAGTACTGATCCATGATATTTTTAATATTTAAAATCACTCACAAAAAAGTGCTCAACATCTTACAGATTTGGTTAAAAAGGGCATTCTAACATTCAAGAAAAGAGGGGTATGTAAATTGTGTATGTGGATTTGTACCTCTATAACACGTTAGAGGACTTTCTACATCATCAAAGTGTGTCGTCCTCCCTGAGAGTGTGCCGTCGCTCCGGGGCCTTGCTCAGCTGGGATTGCTCTCAGGGTGACTGAACTTACTGGTGTCAGCAATGGGATTTGCTAGGCACTTCATGTTTCTCGAACTCTGTGACGGACAGATGTTTGTGTGACTTGTGATCTCCTTTCGGACTCGAACTTGCCCCTCAGGGTGGCCTCCTAAAGTCAAACTCCCCCCAATGATCTGTCAAATTGAGTTTTGGGGTGTCAGAGAGCAGCTCCACTGGGAAAACACTTAAAACTTAAGGGAAGAAAGAAAGTAATCAAAAAAAGTAGAGAGCAATGTGTCACACCAAAGCCTGCCCGCTGATGACCTTTCATCTGTCAGATGTTTATACGGAGAGTGTCTGAATGACCCTTCAGTTCTTTGCTCTTAACTGATGATCACCTGCAGCGCTCATGGTCACATCTATGGATTTCACTTGCGATCAAAAAGAGGGATGCCATCAGCCACAGCAAAATGAACACAAAAGATGATATTTTGAAGAATATGGTTAACCAAACAGTTGATAGACCCCATTGACTTCAATTTTTTATTTTTTTTTCCGATACATTTGTTAGCCATATTCTTCAAAACGGTAGAAGAAAGAAATTCATACAGGTTTGGAACAACTTGAGGGTGAGTAAATGACAGAATTTTCATTTTTGGGTGAACTATCCCTTTAAGCCCTGCAACACTTCTTTATCTGCTATTTGTAAACCGCACAAAAGGACTGATGACCCTATAAACTTTAACCATAACTTTAGCAGTAAACCCCTCTCAAAGCAGAACAGATGATTCAAAACTATCATACAGCAGATGTCTCTGTGTGGTGAGATGGATTAATGCAGAGGCTCAAATTTTTCATAGTCCTTAAATTAACAAACTTCAGTAAATAAAAATTCATCTGGCATAATGTACAAACCCGATTCCAAAAAAGTTGGGACACTGTACAAATTGTGAATAAAAAAGGAATGCAATAATTTACAAATCTCATAAACTTATATTTTATTCACAATAGAATATAGATAGCATATCAAATGTTGAAAGTGAGACATTTTGAAATGTCATGCCAAATATTGGCTCATTTTGGATTTCATGAGAGCTACACATTCCAAAAAAGTTGGGACAGGTAGCAATAAGAGGCCGGAAAAGTTAAATGTACATATAAGGAACAGCTGGAAGACCAATTTGCAACTTATTAGGTCAATTGGCAACATGATTGGGTATAAAAAGAGCCTCTCATAGTGGCAGTGTCTCTCAGAAGTCAAGATGGGCAGAGGATCACCAATTCCCCCAATGCTGCGGCGAAAAATAGTGGAGCAATATCAGAAAGGAGAAAAATTGCAAAGAGTTTGAAGTTATCATCATCTACAGTGCATAATATCATCCAAAGATTCAGAGAATCTGGAACAATCTCTGTGTGTAAGGGTCAAGGCCGGAAAACCATACTGGATGCCCGTGATCTTCGGGCCCTTAGACGGCACTGCATCACATACAGGAATGCTACTGTAATGGAAATCACAACATGGGCTCAGGAATACTTCCAGAAAACATTGTCGGTGAACACAATCCACCGTGCCATTCGCTGTTGACGGCTAAAACTCTATAGGTCAAAAAAGAAGCCATATCTAAACATGATCCAGAAGCGCAGGCGTTTTCACTGGGCCAAGGCTCATTTAAAATGGACTGTGGCAAAGTGGAAAACTGTTCTGAGGTCAGACGAATCAAAATTTGAAGTTGTTTTTGGAAAACTGGGACACCATGTCATCCGGACTAAAGAGGACAAGGACAACCCAAGTTGTTATCAGTGCTCAGTTCAGAAGCCTGCATCTCTGATGGTATGGGGTTGCATGAGTGCGTGTGGCATGGGCAGCTTACACATCTGGAAAGGCACCATCAATGCTGAAAGGTATATCCAAGTTCTAGAACAACATATGCTCCCATCCAGACATCGTCTCTTTCAGGGAAGACCTTGCATTTTCCAACATGACAATGCCAGACCACATACTGCATCAATTACAACATCATGGCTGCGTAGAAGGATCCGGGTACTGAAATGGCCAGCCTGCAGTCCAGATCTTTCACCCATAGAAAACATTTGGCGCATCATAAAGAGGAAGATGCGACAAAGAAGACCTAAGACAGTTGAGCAACTAGAAGCCTGTATTAGACAAGAATGGGACAACATTCCTATTCCTAAACTTGAGCAACTTGTCTCCTCAGTCCCCAGACGTTTGCAGACTGTTATAAAAAGAAGAGGGGATGCCACACAGTGGTAAACATGGCCTTGTCCCAACTTTTTTGAGATGTGTTGATGCCATGAAATTGAAAATCAACTTATTTTTCCCTTAAAATGATACATTTTCTCAGTTTAAACATTTGATATTTCATCTATGTTGTATTCTGAATAAAATATTGAAATTTGAAACTTCCACATCATTGCATTCTGTTTTTATTCACAATTTGTACAGTGTCCCAACTTTTTTGGAATCGGGTTTGTACAAATTAACCGATTTCAGTGACAAATCTTTCTGCGCCTCAGAATATCACTGGAAGCCATAAAATTTGACTGAAAATTTGATCAGGAGGATCAGGTCTTGTTTCAACAAATTTTGATAAAGCAACAATTTCCATTCTTCAATCCTTGCTAAAATCCACACCCCCAAATGCACAAGAATACAAACCAAACATACCAGCACTTCTCTGGTTTTACTGTTCTGTCTTTTCCTCAGTAAAACATGGAGACAAACTGTCATGATAAATGACAGAGGAAACGGGAAGCAGCCAAAGGGAAGCTAAAGCATCCTCCTCCCTCGGGCTTATCTGTCCATTTCTCTTGCACACACACAAACGCAGCAAAAACAACAGGAGGAAAACTGGGATCTCATTTCTCTGGGTGCTATAAAATTTTGGAAGCATTACATAGAAACCAGTGAATCAACATATTGAATGAAGTAATCACTACCCTGCAGCTCATATTAAAGAGAAAAGCGGTGCACTCCTTAGTGCCTCAGACTAAAACAATGACTAACAGATTCACTAGAAGTCTGCGTTTGGTAAGATTAATGATTTTAAAAGATGTCCTTTATGTTCACCAAGGCTGCATTAATTTGATCAAAAATACATTTATTACTGTGTTGGCAAAGCTGAATTTTCAGCATCCAGTCTTGAGTGTCATGATGCTTCAGAAATCATTCTAATATGCTGATTTGGTGCTCAAGAAACATTTATCATTAACGCTGAAAACCGTTGTGCTGCTTAATATTTTTTATGGAAATCATGATCATTTTTTTTCCAGAATTCTTTGATGAATAGAAAGTTCAAAAGAACAGCATTTATTTGAAATAGAAATCTTTTGCAAGATTATACATCTCTTTACTGTCACTTTTAAACAATTTAATGCAATCTTTCTGTAGAATAATAATAAAAGTATTAATTTATTTCACTGACCTCAATTTTAAACAGTAGTGTAGTTGTTAAAATAAAGAATGGCTTGACATAGATGTTCAGAAGTCCTTTCAACCAGAATCTATTCTAGTGGTTGAAGCTCCACAGTGAGATGCAACTGTGAATCTAAAGATCAGCTGGTATGTGGAAGAGCTGCAGAAGTTTGTGTAGGTCCTGATTGCATTTGTACCATTATTTATCATAATATTTATGTAGTGTACATGGATGTGCATACAGAACTGCGTTCTACCTGTGTTTGCATCATGGCGCGTTCAACTCTCCGTGAGCTTCCTCTCTCCAGCTTAGCCCTCAGGCACAGTGATGTCACTTCCACTGCCCAGAACTTTGGCTGAGACAGCAAACACTATATGTGTGTGTGAGAGAGAGAGAGAGAGAGAGAGAGAGAGAGAGAGAGAGAGAGAGAGAGAGAGAGAGAGAGAGAGAGAGAGAGAGAGAGAGAGAGAGAGAGAGAGAGAGAGAGAGAGAGAGAGAGAGAGAGAGAGAGAGAGATGAAAATATCACTCATGGTGACACACAGATTTTTCACATCTCACTTTCATGAATATAAAATATGTGCAACTACATCCCAAATTCTTGACACATTTTCAACCACCGTGACAGAAAGCAAACTAATACATACCACACAAATAAAAAAATAAATCTATAGTATAAAACCCAGACAAACACATACCACCCTCTGCATATAGAGACATGAGCGTTCACTGGCCTGTATCAGAGCGGCAGGTAAGCGAGGGGCAGAGGACTCAGATGGAAATACTTTCCGACACACGTTACTGGAAAAGCATCCTGTCTTAACTGGAGCAAGACCGACACGTCAATGCTGAATTAAAATATATGAGGTGTCTCAGATGGAATATTTAAAACAGCACAAGGCATTCAAGAAATCAGAAAATATACATCTGCACTGGGGAAAAGGCTTTTAGTAGTAAATGCTTAGGCTATTTATACTACTGAGCAAACATTTACATACATATTAAACTAAAATCTTGATGTTTTAAAAAAAAGTTAATGTTATTTGTTGACTACCTAGTACTAGGGACGCATGAATATTAAAATTCTGGCTAATACTGATAAGGCAATATTCATTGTTTTAATAACCAATGTTCAATATATTTAAATATTTGTTTTATTTTTAAAATAAACTAAAATAAATAAATAAATAAATAAATAGACTAAATCATACATACATTAATAAATAAATAAAAATTAAAATATAGTAAATGCTACAAATTAATTTAGGCATCACAACAGTAAAATACACAGTATGAAAAGTTGATATTCATTTAGAGATTTGCTAAAGATTACATTAAGCAGCATTATTAATTTTTTTGGTTGCACTTCTTTATTTTACAGTACGTGCACTTGCAGTGTCCTTACCTAAGAAAGTACTGAGTAACATAAGGTAACTACATGGGTTAAGGTGAGGTTTAGGGGTAGGTTCAGGGTTAGTACCTAGTTATTACCCAGTTATTGTAATAACTAATAAGTACATAGTATGTACATGGGGAACAGGACTGTAAAATAAACTGCTACCTTTTTTTATGTGTGTTAAACCCTCTGGGCCTCTTTGTTTAAGGGTCACACTTGGCTTCTTCGCAGTCAAAAGTGACTGAAGCCTCAAAAATGTAATTTTTTTTTTTTAATGTTGATTTGAAGTGTCCGTTTTTGCATTAATTTTGCTGCGTTCAAACCTGAGCATAGAGGAAAACATTTTGGACACATAACATCAAAATTCACTAAAAACGTAACAAAAATGAACAGGTATGTTTTATCACAGCATATTAAATCTGGGTCTGATCTGATTTTAATAGGTGTATAATATTGTGGTTTGTGTGTGTGTCTGTGAGTGTGTTTACATGAGTGTGTGTTTGAGTGTGTGTGTCTGTTTTGCACTTGATGTTTTAGAGAGTGTAACCTCTTCCCTGCTGTTTGTTTTCTTACTGCATTGCGGCTGAATTATTGATTTTATTTCACACATTTGCAAAAATGTGCTCTGTGTTATAGTCACACTAGTTCATATGTATATAAGTTTGGAAACATTACTATTTTCAATGTTTTTGAAAGAAGACTCTTCTGCTCATCAAGCCTGCATTTATTTGATCCAAAATACAGCAAAACCAGCATTATTGTGAAATATTTTTACAATTTAAAATAACTTTTTTCTATTTGAATATATTTTAAAATGCAATTTAATTTCTGTGATTCAAAGCTGAATTTTGAGCATCACTGCTCCAGTCTTCAGTGTCACATGATCCTTCAGAAATCATTCTACTATGCTGATTTGCTGCTCAAGAAACACATATTATTATTATCAATGTTGAAAACAGTTGTGTACAAATTTTTTTTCAGGATTATTTAATGAATAGAAAGTTCAAAAAAGAACAGCATTTATCTGAAATATAAAGCTTTTGCAACATTATAAATGTCTATACTGTCAATTCACGATCAATTTAATGCATCTTTGCTGAATAAATGTATTAATTTCTTTAAGTTAGCCAAGTGAAGAAGTCCAAGAAGGAGCCAAGTGTGACTTTTTTTCCGACCCTTTAACATAACCAAATCATCTCCATGATTTTTTTGTGTGTTCACATAGCTAATGCAACAAAAGTCACCAAAAGTGTCATCCCATTCCGATGAAGCAAAAAAATATTTAAATTTCAAAATGTAAAATGTTTCGGTCATTTTTGACCGTGCGCAAAAATCAAACAAAAATAACGACTTTATTCAACAATTTCTTCTCGTCTGTGCCAGTCTCCTACGCAGTTTATGTTGTAAATACAGTGCAGCTCTTCTGAGTTCTACACGGTTTTACGGCAGAATGGCGGCTCACCATTGGCTAGTTCCTGCATCAGCATCACACGCATGCGTCGTGGTGCTCATGTGAACAGCATCTGCACTGTATTTACAACGTAAACTGCGTCAGAGACTTTGTTTGTTTTTTAATTTGTGTTCCGAAGATGAACGAAGGTTTTACGGGTTTGGAACGACAACGGGTGAGTAATTAATGACAATTTTCATTTTTTGGTGAACTAACCCTTTAAAATAAATAATAGGTTAAATAAGCAGTCATTTAGAAGATGTTTCTATTCAATGCAACTTGCAGTACACTTAATACAGGTACCTGGAACACCTGAAGTGGCAGAAATATCCCCAATTTGGAAGATACAAATGCTTAAAATAAGAGGATTTGCCATTTGGAATCCAAGGAGAACTGTAGGCTATGAGATGTGCAGTGGCAGAAGCAGAGATCAGATCATGAGATCACAGCACCAATGATAAGAGAAAGACAATGGTGAGTCTATCCGGAGTACAGTAACTCAATAAGAGATACTGAACCGCTGTCAGATAGTCAACTGCGGTCAGACCCGTGAGCATTTTCACTGAGTGAGGATCAGCTCTGTTTTTGTAGCCAATTGGGGAGAGATGGAAGGAGAGAGGGAGGGTTGATTCTGGTCTTCCTGGACAGCAAGACAGAGTATGAGTAATGGAGTATATGTAGTAAACGAACAAAAGGTCAATTCCCGAGAATGACTACAGTGGTGTGTGTACATACACACACATGAGTCTCGTGATTTCAAGCACCATGTCTGGCCCCCTCCCCTCAAAGCATTTATTACAGGAAAGGGTAACACCACTTCGGTCCTCTAACCTACAAAGAGGAAGAAAGGAAAGGGAAAAAGCACTGGAAGGTTCAGTGTGATTTATGAGGGCTTCAAGCCTGACTCAAACTCCTGCTCTTAAACCTGACGTACACTTCAAAGCACTCCCATCTTCCTTTCTTAACTTCAAAGATCAGATATGCTGTGAAACGCTGCTCACCCTCATCTTCCCTGTATTTGTAAAGGCATTATACATTTTTACAACAATTTTACAACAAAGACATACAATGTTTTTTTTAAAAAAAATTTTTATGTTTTTCCTCATTTCAGAGGAAAAATACATTTGTCAAGGTAGAAATGCTTCTTTACGATAAAACAAAAACATATACACTATATTGCCAAAAGTATTGGATCATTGAATTCAGGTGTTCCAGTCACTTCCATGGCCACAGGTGTATAAAATCAAGCACCTAGGCATGCAGACTGCTTCTACAAACATTTGTGAAAGAATGGGTCGCTCTCAGGAGCTCAGTGAATTCAAGCGTGGTACCGTGATAGGTTGCCATCTGTGCAATAAGTCCATTCGTGAAATTTCCTCACTACTAAATATTCCACGGTCAACTGTTAGTGGAACAAAGTGGAAGCAATTGGAAACAACAGCAACTCAGCCACAAAGTGGTAGGCCACGTAAAATCCATAATCCTGGAATGACATAATTGGAAATGCAGAAAAAGCAGTAGAGTACTGACATCATGAGTAGTACTGACTTGATTTTGAATCCTATTGCTAGACAATGATGCACAAACTCAAACTAAGAAGTCTGACATTTAAAGGGGTCATGACATGAGAAATTCAATTTTCCTTGCTCTTTTGGCATATAAGAGGTCTTTGTACCATTAATACATCCTGCAAGTTCCAGAACTTAAAACGTCTTCGTCATCAATAAAAAAAACTTCCGACTTGCGTGTTTGTACTTTGTACTGTACGTTTTACCAGCGACTGTTTTGAGAACAAGCAGTAATACGATACTGGCTTTGCCTTCTGCCGTTAGATGCAGAGAGACTGAAATATAAAAAAACGATGCTCTGACTTCTATATTGAATCTGACAGGAACGGTGCAATACTGCGAGTAAACAAGTTTTTACTGTGTCACTATTGCTTTGTTACAGATCGTTTGATGTGTACGTGTCTAACCAAAATCACCAGTGACTTTTGATATGTAATGATTTGTGTTGTCAGATGTTCGTCTCAAAATTGTTTATTGCTGTGTGTTATTGCTAATGTGTTAGTAAATCAACCCAGTGACTAAACGGTCAACTTCACATTGTTTCTCTTAGTAGGATGAAAATAATCTGTTAACTGTGATTAAATTATAAATAGAAAGCGTTCAAAGAACGCTCCCTTCACAATTGCTGGAGCTGTCAATCAAACAGTGCGAGTTTATCAGTGACTGAGTTCTGGACTCGCGCCAAAATTCCAGTTATAATAAACAGATCTCTTATTTACATTGTGTTTGCACTGTTACTTATGATGAAAGCATTCGTTAGTGTGCAGAAATTGAGATAACTACATTCATGTGCTCAACATGTCTGTGATGCTCATCACTGCAACCTTTCGTACCACGATCTAAATATAATGCTATAACACAACACTTTTAATGATTAGTTAACCTTGAGAGAGCTGTAATAGTAAGAATATGACAAAAAGTTTGAGAACTGTTCAACATGTAATACTACCGATTTCATATGCAAAGATGTTAGCCAAATCACAGCAGTGGGCGTTTTCACTGAAGTCTCACAGCAGACACGCTCCTTCAATCAGAGCGTTCAGAGCAGAGGGTTAAAATAAGTGTAGGAAAAATGCCTTTTATTTCTAAATTATGACAAATTTTGATGTAAAAAACATAAATGCACCCCAGGAAACAAAATAATAAAATAATGCAGTTCATGACCCCTTTAAATGTGCTTCTAAACATTGAATTGATCTTACAAAACTTGCAAAATGGTGGCTGATTTATTTTTAGGAGGAGGAAAATGGTTGTGGGCCCTGCTGGGGAGAACGTTTCTGTAAGAAACATACCAGTCTCCTGTGGGCCATTTTCTCACTGTGTGTTAGTGTACTGTACTGTGGGGGTCTGTATTTATCTGTGTGGAAACGTCTATATTTAAACTCACCCTTACCGTAACAGGCCTCACCCCAACTCTGTCTACAGACACAAGGGCTCCAGGAAGACTACAGTGCCAGAGTGGGCACCAGTTGAGCTGCCTACCCAGACAGCATTTTTAGGCATTTTTGGCAAGCTCACAATGTGAAGGTTGTTCCGAACAGTAGGCAGAAAAGTTATGCTGCCTCATAAGAGACTTGATCTATGGCGTGTATCATAACAGATAAGGCAGCCTCAATGCACTGCATCTTACTCAGTATTTAGTGGAGCGGGAAGAAAAAAAAGAAAATTCTATGTCATTGAGCATTAAAAAGTATTGATAAAAAAACAGATTGATCTAAATCATAAAGAAACAATGGTTCTTGAACAAAATAATTAACAATATGTTTAGTCAAAGTTTTGCCTAATGTGAGACTACGTTTCTTGTGCTACATACACAATGTGTATGTTGAGAATCTCCATTCAGTCAGTTAGGAAAGAATGTTAAATTCGAAGGTTTGGTACAGAGCCAGAAAGATCTCAATTCTCATTTTTGGACTATCCCTCAATAAAATAAACCTGGCTATGTCTCTGAAGCACTGATGAACATAATGAATAACAGAGACACTTCGGCTATCTCCCAATGGGCTGAAAGTATCAGATGAAGGGGCAGAAATTGTTAGTGACAAGCATTTTGGCAGTACATCTTTTGTAAACTCAAGCTGATAATGTGCGGATTATTTTGTCTTTTTCCCAGCAGAACTTCCTGAGTTCTCGCTACATGTGTGCTATCTATCTATCTATCTATCTATCTATCTATCTATCTATCTATCTATCTATCTATCTATCTATCTATCTATCTATCTATCTATCTATCTATCTATCTATCTATCAATCAATCAGAGGAGCATAACCCAGGGTACATATCTGAGATCTGAACCTGATAACAGAAGATCCCTGAGGAGGGTCTGAGGAGGAGGAATGAGCAGCGCCGCCTGAGGTCAGACAGAATCCAGGACAAAACCCAAATTCACTCCGGTCATAACTACAGTGGGATGCACAAAACTTAATAAAATTCCAGAAACGCCTACAAAACAAGCATAAAAACATACAGCTTCACTTGAACAGATGAACGAGTCAGGAAGAGAGGAAAAGCCCCCAAATGTTGGTGTGTTGAAGAGGCAGTGGACTTCCAGAGATAAGTCAGCAGTCTCCATTTGGTTTGAAGATGGATACAAATTCAACAGGCCTGATTTTGTGTGTGATACCAGGACAAAGCCTACCAAAAGTAGAGGAAGTAGAGACTGTTCTCAACACAGGAAGATATGCTATACAGGGGGTGACAAACTGAGAATACACACACACACGAGAAATGCACTGTTCTCAGCTGATGAGACAATAAAAAAAAATGGTACTGGTACTGTATATGTATGTATGTATTTATATTGTGCCTCTGTGCACTTTGGGAGTTGCACAAAACATATTCCCACCCTAAGAGAGCTCGCTGCTCACTGCAATGCAAAGTTGATAAGATGATTATCACAAAGCAGCTTCCTTCCCTAGGGAAGAAGAAACCACCAAGAAACAACTTTTCAAGCTGGTGACCCCTCCCACTCCTTCCAGAACGGCACCTCTGTTCCTCTCCACACACTGTCGCGCTGAAAAACCTGTGTTGCTATGGTAACAGTATCAGGTCTCGGAAATGGGAGGGAAAGCATTTTAATCACCAGACCAGCCCAAGAATGAGACAGAGTATGGTTAGTTTTTGCAGAAAATAACTATATTGGACTCCAGTTTCCTTAGCTTTAAAGTCACAATTAAATGGGAGTAGCAACATTTTATTCCATATTGTGATATATATCTGAGTGAAACTGATTATAAAACGAAAAACGAAAGAATGTAGGGCAGGGACTTAGTTTGATCATTCGACTGTTGATTGGATGGAGGCAGATCTGAATGCATGGTTTATGTAGATGAAATGACTGGAGAGATCTGCCATTCGTCACCAAGGAGAAGATAAGGTCGAGGTCAATAGCATGTATCTAGAAAAAAGATAAGGTGAATTTTTATTTCATGCTGGCTTAAATTTACCTGCCACCTTACACTCATCATGACTGGCTCAGAACATCCATTTTCACCAATCACTGTAACCGTTCTTAAGGGCAATTCATTACCCTTCCTTGGCAAGTGATTTTGTTTTCAAAAATTTTAATTTGCTGTACTATACGGGGGGGGGGGGATGGGTGATCTGGGTCGCACCCTGGACAAGAAGCACAGTGCCACATTGCGCTACATTTAAAATTCTAACACATTGTTTTCTATGAGTGTACGCACACTGGCGACGCCACTCTGCGTCTGTCCAAGACGCCCAGCTACGACTCAGGAGGCTGTTCAAAATCCTGCTGCGCCACAGACCGCCAACATAGTTTTTGGATTTTTCATTTTATATTTGATCCCAAACCATCATTAAATGTACATACTGACTTCACACTGTGCTGCAAGATACAATTAGTTTTACATTCCTAGTTTTACAGCTTGAATAAAGTCTAAAAAAAAAAAAAATATATAGGAAAAACTGTATAATAAATGTAGCCCATTCTAATCTTTCATTTTGCCCTGTTGTGTCTTTTTTCATACATATAACCTCAGTGCGAAAGCATAACTTTTGACACTTGTGATTACATTCACTGCCGTAAGTTTACATTCCCAACATATTTCAGTTGACTTCAATAGCGTAGAGTAACGTAACGATAGTGAAAAGGACGAGGAAAAACTCAAAGTTGAGAAATACCCTGAATTATATGCCACGAACCACAGATTCTTTAAAGACAGAATATGGAAATCAGCTGAGTGAAGAAAGATTACTGATGTTATCGGATTTATTTCAGGTGAGATTCTCAATTAATTCAGCTATATTATAACAAAGTCAAAATTAAAAAGCATTAAATATCAAATATCACATTAAAAAGCAAAAAATATAGAATAGCCAGTCTTCCGGATACTAATGTATAAGACTATAAAAAGACTTTGTGAGCGACTCTGAGAAGCTTGACATCACTAATAAAAGCACAGCTGGAATAATAAATGAGCTAAAGCCGCAGCAGGCCGCCTTCAGAGACACCCGTCCAAAGATGAGAGACAGAACAGTAGATGTGAGAAGTAGCAGCACAGCTCTTCAGAGGTCTTTCCAAGAGAGAGAGAGACATCATAAGAAATGGAGGGAGAGGGAAATTTAAGAGCCTCCTAAATTAAATGTTCAGTGGTCCGAGTCTTTACCTTTATTACTTTAATTACACAAAGAAAGAGTAAAATGTCCTCATTTCTAGGAATAAAAAAAGACTTAAGGCTCTTTCTGTAGAAGATGAAGGCATGACTGACTCTAAAACACTATAGTGAAATTCCCTGAACATCAGTCTTTACTTTTTAACTACAACAAAACCACCAGCAATATAAACCATTAAGTTCCTATTCACTGAGGACTGTATACTTCATATTAATACTGCTGAAGTGGTGGAAGGAAAGACCCGATAGCAGGAGACTCTGAGTCTAAGATGTCATTGAATTGAGCAATAGAGGGAATATTAGATCATTTTCTGTGACAATTTACATCAACACTGAGTTTCTCTTGAGGCGCAAAAGTACAATGATTACACAACCTGGTAAATGTGTTAAACTCCTTTTGCAATAACTATGTTATGTTTATGTATGATTACAATCTTGACAGTTGCTTGGAAGCAGAGCCAAAGTTATTTTGTTTAGGTATGGAAGTGTTTATGAAAAACACAACAAGAACCATTGGCATTCTTAATCTCACCTAAATAGACCATAATTATCTTAAGTAAAAATAAATAAACATTTAAACAACCTCTGAGAGTTGATTCATTTCTTAAAAGTAAGCTGACAAAGGATAGTTAATATAATCTAAATCATATAAATAATATCCAAGTACAAGTAACTGGTTGCCACTGGGCCAATACTTCTTAGCCCATCAGAATGAAAATCCTGCATCAGCGTCACTGTTCAGGAAGCACTTAGACGTAAAATGGCAAAACAGATTACGCAAGTGAGGACTATCATCTGTTGAAAACAATATCCTACCATTTCATCTTGAACCAACTCTAAATTGCCAAAGCTTCTCTGTGAGCCTGTGTAAATAGTCCTTCACTGTCAGATCACTAATGTGTATCTGCACAATGTCTATTATGAAAAAGAGAGAGTTACCTTTAACTACTGTAACACAATATGGCAGCTGCAAAGTATTTACATGGATATTAATTTAATCTGTTAAAAAAACTCAAAAGGAGGCTATAAATCCAGTACAAAATCATCAAGGTTCCCTGAATAACAAAGTGTCAGACATGAGCTCATAGAGACCACATCTTTATCTTCAAAGTTCAAGTGTCATTTAATTTCTGAAGCAGGTGGCCCAAGTATGATGCCATGCGCAGACTGCAAGAAGATTCATTTTTGCATTATATCATTTAAACCTGTCGATGACAGCCAAATATAATACAGCTGTGATGCGTCACAATGACTTCACGAGGAACGGGTTGTGTGTTAAACTGTTGAAAGAGAAAAAAAAAAAAAATTCAGTTTGTTATCTGTGGCCACATTCTAGGTTCTGGTGCAATACCTCTTCACTAGCAGTTTTAACTGTGGGGGACTGCTGGCTAAACACATGACTGAGGCAAATTTGAGAACGTCAACTTTCAGCACACACTCTAATCAGAAAAATTAAGGTTCAAACATGGGTAATGTATTAGAGCAGGGATATAGCTCCTCAGTTTAAAGATCTTCAGCAAACCCACGTTAAAGGGGTCATGAATTGAGAAAATAAAATTTTCATTGATCTTTTGACACAAAAGATGATATTTTAAAGAATGTTGGTAACCAGACAGTTGACACTAACATTGACTTCCATAGTATTTCGGAAGTCAATGGCTAGCGTCAACAGTTGGGTTACCGGCATCGTTCAAAATATCTCCTTTTGTTCAACAGAAGAAAGAAACTCATACAGGTTGGAACAAAAATGAAATAACCTGTTGAATTTCCATAACTAAGCAAATAACATACCCTTAATTCCAGTTCAAATTCCCATGTGTTGTAGCCAATTTGATTCAAATTAATACTCATAAACAGAAAAGGAGCCAATTCTTCCATTCTGAATTTTGACTGGCACTGAGACCACTTGAGTGCTGACCTCCGAACACATCTGGTCACAGCATCATTCATTCAAAAGGCTGAGAAATTCTGACTGATAAAACCATCCCAAGATTTTTAAGCTTTTTAAGGAAGTTACCCTAAAGTCCTCTTGCATCTTGAATCGGTCATGTCACAATCGCTTTAGCTCATTTGTAAGACATGTACTCCTTTTTTTGACCTAAAGACAGTTTACTAGACAGTCAAAGCATGCCTCTGTCAGTGGCTGGATAATCTACCATGAAATCCTCAGTTTTTACATTTGTTTTGGTGAACAATGTTGACAATAAAGACCCATGAAGAAAACTAAAGGTGGAGAGCAGACATCCTGTGAGCTTATCGTCCAATCCAATGTCCATGTCCCTGAGGTGGCAATGAAAGCATGAATAACTAGCTTTGAAGGTGCACCAGCTTTGCTATGACTCGAGCACCTCGAGGTGTTTGGATATGACAAGGGTCCCTAACAGAGAATAACAGCTAATTCAGAAAGACTGAAATCCCAGACATACCATGATCTACATGTACACAAGCCCAGTGTTGGCAATAGTGTGGTGAGATATGTCTTTAGTCCAAAATGTACCCCTGAGCAGCAGAACAGTGTTGGAAAAGAGGAGGTCTCGGCTTGAGAGAGAACATTTGCTGTGAGGTCTGGATGTCGCTGATCAGACTAGACGTAAAAGAAGAATTCCCATTAAGAAGAAAGATGTCCTAACCCTTATATAACATGTTGACTGGTGAGCAATGAACAACATAAAATTCTTCGACAGGACAGCTCAGGTAAACGGGAGGGATGACGTCCTTCTCTATTGGATGAAAGGTACACCCCTTTTCTTCCTTCTGTACTTTATCTTATTTGGAGAGAAGCCCTGTAAGTCCTAATGGAAAATTCAACAGTAAGAGCGCAAACTGAACAAAAATAATTATTTTCTTAACAGACGATGACTTAATCTTGTAATAAAGTCTGCAAAGACCTAATTCCACATGTATTTATTTAGAGATATACATGAAAAGCAAGTACTCTGTTAAAGTCATTAGGCGCTTGTGGAACTAGAAGATTTATGGTGAGACAGTCACATAAACTGCAGCTATAAATTAACCCCAGCGGCCGACCCGCTTTCAATCAGAACGGTT
Source organism: Coreius guichenoti (assembly GCA_039654105.1). Taxonomy (NCBI): domain Eukaryota; kingdom Metazoa; phylum Chordata; class Actinopteri; order Cypriniformes; family Gobionidae; genus Coreius; species Coreius guichenoti. The sequence goes on along the minus strand of CM077177.1, from coordinate 21,391,749 downwards.
CCACTTTCCAAACAGATTTGAGAGCTCAAGTTCAACCTGAACTAGCCAGTCCTTCCTGGAAACCATCCTGAAGCCAATAAGACGACTTGAGCCAGTGCACGTCTGCGCCGCCATGATATCATTCTGATTACGGCAGGTGCTTCAGACACATAAACCTTTCAGTGAATAAAGAGCCACATGAAGATCCCAAATGAGAGACAGACCTTTGGTCCAAATAATATTTTATCACCCTATAAACAGAAACTGAAAATGGCTGGTAACTTTGTTGTGTTAGATCTAGTTCAGTCCAATAACAAAACAAGATCAAAAAACCTTCTATCATTTACTTTTTATAATTAAATTATATTAAAATTAAATTATTATAATATAATAAAATAAAAAAATATAATAATAAATTAATATAATTAATATAAAACACAATATAATATTTTTATTTTTAACACCATGTCAGCAGCAATGCAATCTTTATGGCGATCCTCATTATGATTTAGCACACAAGCAAACGCCCCCAAAAAAGACAACCTATACATTATTTTTTTACAAAGTGCAGAACACTTACCAGCAAAGAAATTAAATAAAAAAAAAAAATAAAAATAAATAAAAAAAAAAGACATTTATGATCTTCTGGATGGTTTCAGCAATACAAGTATTTGAAATTGCTTGTCAGGTGACATATTACAGATGACACACCCAACAAGCAAAGATCCAAGCAGCGAAAGGGATTCTCTCATTTTCCTGGGAATCACTACCAAACAAATCAATGTCAGATCACTGCTGAGACTGTGCGTGTATAAAATTACATTTTGGCATAAGACTTGCAACAAAGGTTTCTTTGGTAGTTCTTCAATGTTACAAGGTGCATTTGTATTTGAATCTACTGTAAATGTAAAAGAAAGGGAGCAGATTATCAAAAAATTGTGTAACCTCAAGCTTTTTTTGGGGGGTTAAATTTGCAGCAAAAATATTTTGGTCATACCACCCACCCCTAAAAGAAAAGTATTGTACAAAAACAAAGCATGAACTAAAAATACCTGCATTCCTGTAGCTCAAACAGTAGAGCATGGCAATAACGCCAAGGTTCCCAGGGAACGCACAAACTGATAAAATGTATACCTTGAAAGAACTTTGGCTTTGGATAAAATCACTTGCCAAAATGCATAAATGTAAATGTGCTTCACTTCATGCAAATGATTCAATATGTGTAGACATTCAACGTGTGTAGCAAATTCTCAAAGATAAAAAGCGGACAGTAAAAAACTGTGATATTTGCTGGGCACGTGACAACCATCTAACCAGCCTGCAGACTCCTGGATCCACATGTAGACTGGAAAGATGCCTGCACACACAACCAGCCAGTGGAGACCAGCATCAGAAGACTGCAGATCAGCAGAAGATGGAAAAGTTGTTGGCAAACAAGCTCAATAAACTGACTGTAACATCTTTTATGATGTCTAAGAGAGAAACAATGGCTGTACGAACACAGGTGTTGAATCAAACGGAACATCGGGTGCAATCAATCTGTCATGGAGATGTAAATCTCTAAAGTGGAAGGAAAGGGCTTGTTTGTTCTCTGCCTGTATCGTCATAGCTGGTCTTTTGACCTTCAGGAAGACACAAGGACAAGCCCAGATCACGTCATGGACAGTAGTAAGGGAAAATGACCAGAAAATTAGGGCTGTAGTTACACGTAACATGAGTATGCCAAAGAGAACGGAGAGGAAATTAAACCTCACAGTTTTCTCATGAATAAACTCTCACTGCTCAGACAAATTAGATCTGAATCAGGTGCATATTTCAACAGTGAATGAGCAAATGTCTCATTAACGTCTAATACTCAGACTCTTAAATCTAAAGGGTCAGTAGAGAAAAGTCACCCACAGATCGGAGTAATGTTTTTTTTTTATATAAATATTAAACTCATTTCGTTCTGACAGTAAGGCATCTTCTCATTCAAACCACATTAACTGCACTTAGAGTGTTATACAGATACACAGCTCACTAGAACTGAAAGTCACACATGAATGTTTTAAATCTGCTTCTGTCCCACATAATATCAACTGTGTTTTACATGCTTTACAAAGCATCAAGCTGACACCAACATGCTCTCTGAACACTGCAGGTAAAAAAAACAGATGCTCTCTCATTCTGACAGAACTGGCGAGAAGGAACCTTCAGCAAGAATTGGAGAACGAGTGGGGAATTTATTCAAACCTGTAGAAGGGTGTTTCTTCAACTATTGGCACTTTTAAACTTTCAGGAAATAAACATTCCTAAAACAATTTCAGCAGCCATTACTCTAGTTTTCAGTGTCACAGGATCCTTTAGAAATCATTCTAATATGCTTATTTGGTGCTCAAGAAATGTTTCAATGTTTTTTTAATGTTCAATTATCAATGCTGAAAACAGTTGTGCTGCTTAATTTTGTAGAAACCATGATAAAAAAAAATGTCAGGGTTCACTGATAAATAGAAAGTTAACAGAACAGCATTTTTTGGAATAGAAATCATTTGTAACATTATAAATGTTTTTACTTTTGATCAATTTAATGCATCCTTGCTGGAAAAAAGTAAAAACTTTTGAATGGTAGTGTACATCACAGCAGAGATCTGCAATTTTTAAAATTTATTCTGAACAATTTCCCACCAGTGTCATTTCCACCACATCTCAAAAACAGATTTCTGTGTTTTCTTCACATTACGTGTAATTTTATTTCAAGCTTAATGAGACTACTGTCTCCTTGGCAAACAAGTACACTAACTTTAGAAAAGAATGTATTAAAATCTGTGTGGTTGGAATGACAGTCATATAGATATACAAACTAATTTATATAAATCATGTTCACACAAATATTGAAATGACTATTTATATTATCGTAGTTTAAAATAAAAAACAATAATAAAAATATATATAATTCATATTTTTGACATTATTTATAGATTAATACTGAAATTCTGGGTCTGGGCCAAGACTTACACAAAATCTATACATAAAAGCCATTTGAATAGTAGCCAAAACTGAATAAAGGCATGGTAAAAAGTTAATGTGGTCTTCCTATAACAAAAAGAAAAGTTGAAACTTCAGCTTTTAATAAAAATCAACCCCTGAGACATAAAAGTGCCCAAAGTTTAACAAACACCCACACAAAATGACATCATGAACAACAGCAGGCAACACGACCATCCCATGTCCAGGCTCAAATTAGCCACTGTTGACTGAAATATTCTCAAGATGTGCAGACCTGGCATTGCCTAATGGAGACGCCCATCTCTGTGAACAAAAGATTTATGAGTGCAGGTGCAGGTGCTCACCTTAGATCTGACAGGACACACTGCCCTGGAAGAGCCAATGCGTTCACACTCGGCTGCACTGGATTTAGGCACACAGTGCAGCCAACAGTGCACTGCCCTTGGCCAGAGATCATCAGTGAGATCAACACAAGTATCGGCCTCATGGGTAACAGCGAGGAAACGACCCAATCCAACCAAACAAACACAAGCTCACATTACATACATAATGCCATCACTACGTTGACCTAGTGTAGGAGGGATTGAGATCCCTGATGGGGGTTCAATGATCATCGGAAACTAAACCGCTGACACAAGCTCAAACGTCCCACCCTGGAGGTGACCGCATGTGGTCTGGTGGCCAAAACAGCGGGAAAGTGCTGACAGATAGAGGAAGTACAAACTGCCCAGGTGGTTTTGCCAACTGCTGGGCTCAGTTTTGACAGCAACTAGTAGAGATGCTACCACCCATGACATCACGAACCAAAGAGATCAGACCAGAACAGCCTCAAAACCTCTATGATTCATCTCAGATGAGGAGCACTTTGAAACTGAAGTGGGTTTGGCACTTACGAGGGGGGATTTTGATCCGAATGATGTTACTCTTCCCACGGCCAAGACCAGCGGTTTAGGAGAAAGGATCAAGAAGAGAAATAAGACAGCAGTCTGAAGCAAAATCCTTTTAAAAATGATGAAAATGGCTAAAAATGAAGCTGAACAAATAAACGAAAAAGCTTTAGGTGATCAACAAACTCATTATTTAAAGATCTAGTTTCCCTGGACATACTGTCAACTAAAAAGGGTTGTTCAAACCTGATTTACCAATTAACAGTGTAAGCCAGAACCAGGCTTAATATGCATCTGGGAACGCAGCCAAACACGGCATCGGATTGATTTCTGGAAGCATATAAACATTGGTGTCAGTATGGGAGTGTGTATGATGCAGCAATTGCCTATTGATGCCCAAAAGATCCTAGTAATATGCAACGACAAGTAAGTCCTAAATGATTCATTACTCCACGTTTCAATGATGAGAATGTTTCATTCAATACAATCATTATCAGCTGTATGTGCAACAGTATTTGAGGTCAATCAATGACTCTTGATCATTAAAACCAGAGGAACTCACCACCAATGAGTTACGACACAATAGTGTTAATTTCATCAGCTATTTGTTAATTTAGTCTCAGTCTTGTGTCAAATGTGCTTTTTAGTTATCATATTTAGTCAACCTTGTCCTTTTTTTTGTAAAATCCCGATTATTTTACAAGGATTGTTGTCATTTGAGAAATGTATTTATTGTTGGACTTTCACCTATAAGCACAAATCAAGAGAATGTCGACCCATACGCATGGTTTGTTTTACCTCATCTAGTTGCCTAATGATATATAGCCTAATGATTTATTATAGGCTATATATAGGCGTAATGGAAAAATAAGAAACTTAACTAAAAATATAAAACAGTGAAATTCCACATTAATGTTTTTCTATTAAAACAACAGCAAAAAAAGACTTTGTATTGTCACACAGAGGTTGCGTAAGTGCAGTTTTTCAGCAAACACAATCACAAATAGTCGAGAGATCATGTTTGGATTTATTACAGTTCATCACTGAAGGTTTGATGGCAGATTTAGTCGCTCAAACAGCACAAGAGACAGAACACAGACCGACTGAATGACACTTTAATTTAAGCAGAACATCTCAAATGGAGATGATGAAATACAGCTTACTTGTTTATTGGTGTTTTCAGATCATCCGCATGTGAGAGAGAAAGCACGCGTGTGCACATGGTTGCCAGATTGCAAATTTTAAGTAAAACTACGGATAGAATACGTGTTCTTTTGACAGAAAAGCTCTGATTGGGGGATTTAAATGATTGAAATCTGGCAACCGCAAGCATGAACGCTCAAACGCTCCTCTTTTTTCCCTCAACAAAAACAGAGTGTGATTTTGGTCAAGTCTTTATTTTTTTAACTACATTTTAGTCTCGTCTTTTTTCGTCAACGAGATTGCATGATGATATAGTCACAGTTATCGTTTAAGGACGTTTGTGTCATCTCGTCTTCGTCTCGTCTTAGTCATGGAAAAAAAGGTCGTCAACGAACATTTTTCGTCATATTTTCGTTAACGAAATTAACACACACACACACACATACATATATATATTTTATATATATACACACACACACACACACACACACACACACACACACACATATATATATATATATATATATATATATATACATACATATATATATATATATACACACACACACACACACACACACACACACACACACACACTCACCTAAAGGATTATTAGGAACACCTGTTCAATTTCTCATTAATGCAATTATCTAATCAACCAATCACATGGCAGTTGCTTCAATGCATTTAGGGGTGTGGTCCTGGTCAAGACAATCTCCTGAACTCCAAACTGAATGTCAGAATGGGAAAGAAAGGTGATTTAAGCAATTTTGAGCGTGGCATGGTTGTTGGTGCCAGACGGGCCGGTCTGAGTATTTCACAATCTGCTCAGTTACTGGGATTTTCACGCACAACCATTTCTAGAGTTTACAAAGAATGGTGTGAAAAGGGAAAAACATCCAGTATGCGGCAGTCCTGTGGTCGAAAATGCCTTGTTGATGCTAGAGGTCAGAGGAGAATGGGCCGACTGATTCAAGCTGATAGAAGAGCAACTTTGACTGAAATAACCACTCGTTACAACCGAGGTATGCAGCAAAGCATTTGTGAAGCCACAACACGCACAACCTTGAGGCGGATGGGCTACAACAGCAGAAGACCCCACCGGGTACCACTCATCTCCACTACAAATAGGAAAAAGAGGCTACAATTTGCACGAGCTCACCAAAATTGGACAGTTGAAGACTGGAAAAATGTTGCCTGGTCTGATGAGTCTCGATTTCTGTTGAGACATTCAGATGGTAGAGTCAGAATTTGGCGTAAACAGAATGAGAACATGGATCCATCATGCCTTGTTACCACTGTGCAGGCTGGTGGTGGTGGTGTAATGGTGTGGGGGATGTTTTCTTGGCACACTTTAGGCCCCTTAGTGCCCCAATTGGGCATCGTTTAAATGCCACGGCCTACCTGAGCATTGTTTCTGACCATGTCCATCCCTTTACGACCACCATGTACCCATCCTCTGATGGCTACTTCCAGCAGGATAATGCACCATGTCACAAAGCTCGAATCATTTCAAATTGGTTTCTTGAACATGACAATGAGTTCACTGTACTAAAATGGCCCCCACAGTCACCAGATCTCAACCCAATAGAGTATCTTTGGGATGTGGTGGAACGGGAGCTTCGTGCCCTGGATGTGCATCCCACAAATCTCCATCAACTGCAAGATGCTATCCTATCAATATGGGCCAACATTTCTAAAGAATGCTTTCAGCACCTTGTTGAATCAATGCCACGTAGAATTAAGGCAGTTCTGAAGGCGAAAGGGGGTCAAACACAGTATTAGTATGGTGTTCCTAATAATCCTTTAGGTGAGTGATATATATATATATATATATATATATATATATATATATATATATATATATATATATATATATATATATATATATATATATATATATATACATATACACATATACACATATATACATATATACATACACACACATACACACACACACACACATATACATACATATATATATATATATATATATATATATATATATAAAACCACAAACACAAAAAGAACACATCCTCATCCTTTGAGGGAGTGTACGTCAATGTATTTTTTCCTGACAGCACACATTTTTATCATCCTCCCACCCTTCACGAAATGATTAAATGAGAGGAAAGAGGTGTTTGCAGCATTAAACGGCTGGGCTATGAAAGTATTCCCTGCTGTTCCTACAGAAGTGCTAACTCAGCCACGAACACGTCCCCTTCCCTGGCTTCCCTGAAAAGACTTCATTTTGAGGATGAAGAAAATAATAAATCCTGACATATAAATGATAGTCCCCACCCATCGTTACGCTCCATCTCACTGGTTATTCTTGGATAGCTCCGGTACTATAAGGCAGGTTAAACAGGAAATGCTGTATAGCTCATGCATTTAAAAACGAAGTTCAGTAAAACTAACATCCAGAAACGACATTCAGGGAGTTTAATAGCACAGAGTACAGAAAAGAGCCTGGCACACACCAGACTACTGATGAACATTGTTATTATAGCTCTGAAAATCTACTTTTTAACCTTTGAAATTAACCATAACCTAATCAGAAGACTGCTGCTTGTATTTTCTCAAAACGAAATCACCCAATTAGACAACTACAGAGAGAAGAAGAAAAAAAAAAAATAGGCTTTGGGAAAAAAATAAATAAATAAAAAAATAATAATTCAAATCATCGGACACTGACTGAAATTTGGACAAATCATGAATAATTTTCTCTCAGAGTTTTCTTTTGTAGGATACAGATGTTAGAATTTGTATAAGAATAATGTTAAAAACTCAATTCACTTTTTTAATATCAATAGTATGTTAAAATTCATATATAAAAATAGAAATTGAAAAATACTCTTACAGAATTTAGCCTATTAATCTTAGTATTATTTTCAACATTTACTAATACATTATTAAAATCAAAAGTTGCATTTATTAACATTAGTTAATGCATGGAGAACTAAAATGAACAATCGAATAGTTTTTATTAACTAATGTTAACAAAGACTAAATCTTTCCCCACCAATGACGGAAATTTCCGGCTTTCCGTGTTTTCACTGTTATGCGGTAAGGGACACTATGACATCTTCTGAAAGAGTACTGAATCACCTGATCAAAAGACATGTACAGAAGAAGCAGAAACAAGCGATAGCATATGTAAGCAGATGCATATGTAAAATAACACGATCATCATTAAACAGCATATAAAATTGCCTAAATGTTACTGAATGAAATGACCCAGGACGAGGTATAGGACTGTGCAAGCTTTGGAAGTGCTGATGGACTCAATCTCCTCCATGTTTTGATCATGATTATGAAATACGAACTGGATGTAGACTTTGACAAAAATGCGATTTTTTCAGCTTTTTCCTCAAAATGTCTCTTTTTTTTTTATAAAACTTACCCACATTCAAATGTTGAAAAGAATACATTAAGCTAGAATAAAACATTAAGCAAAAGCAGAGGCTCTGTTCTTATTTTTGATATATTGCATATTCAGATATTCATACAACAAAATATTCTGGGGGCTATGAAAATCGTGAAAATGGTCAAAAATGCTGGTGGTGGCTGGCAACCCTGGTGGGGGAAGAGTTAATAAATACTGTAACAAATGTATCGCTCATTGTTAGTTAATACATTAATGTTAACAAATGAGACCATAGCCTTTTGTAAAGTGTTACTGCATTTATTTACATAAAAATATAATTTTTTTTTTAATATAAATATGTAACGAAATGCATATTTTTTTTAACAACGCTATCCTTGCTGATGAGGCAAGTATTGCATATGGTTTTGAAATGATTCAATTTTCCCAACCATACTGAAAAACCACCCAAATAATCATCATTTCATCTCATTCTAGTGTTTATGAGCACAAATTCATCAACTACAGTGATTTTTATTGAATTATGTCCAGAGGCAGAAGATGTCCTCACCCCAAACTGACTCATAGACCTATTCTACACCATTAATTTGGTTTCCAAGCAGCTTAAAATATGGACTCTAGAGTTCATGCAGAAAGCAGAGCTCCATCAGGCACAGGAAACTGCTGTTTGAACTCTTTGCTCGAAGTGTAGATTATTTTTCCAGAGGGACCTGACTCTAACAGCTTTTGCCGAATATGATGCAAACCTCTGGGTCAGACTCTGGAGTCATTTTTCCTTCTCGTTCCCTTTTTACTTCTCATTTCCAATCCATCACACTGCTTCGCCCTGTCAGTCAGAGCCTCGTACCTTAAGCAAACCTGAGATAGGCATATCTGATGACTTACGGTGACAGTGTTGACACATTCGAATTGGCTTAGAAATGTTTGCTAAAGCTGTCAGACACAATCAAACCTTCCACAGATGGAGACCCATATTTCATAGTACCACACCTAATTGGGTTCCTGAACACTCTGTGATTTGAAAAGGTGTTGATTAGGAGGGTTTAACTTCAAGGGGAGACCACCAACATCTTAACGCCACGGCCATGAGAACAGGTGCGTGTATTTGTCAAAGCGTAGGAACATGTCCTCTCAAGGTTAAAGTTGTCTGGGAAAGTCACTTAATACTTTGGGGAAAATTGCAATTGGCCATAACACAAAAACACTTGAAAAGAACTGACCTCATTTCAAGACATGGGAAAGTTTAAGAGAGAAGTGCACACAGCCGAACGCGAGATCGAAGGACTCACTTCATTGCTCGTACAAATAAAGATATCAAGCTTTGAACAGCGAGGCGAGGCGGAGCAGCCGAGGTCCTCCGAGAGCCAGAGAAAGGCAACTTCTAATGAATGCAAATAGATTCGGAGTCTGTGAAGACGGGTAGGGCAGTAACCCAAGTATAAATTAGAAAAGAAGAAAACAACGTAGGAGGACAAGCTGAAACATCACCATTGAAAATGAGCTAAAGAACTGTTAAACAGCATTAGACAGTTATACAAGCGCAGATTCAGATTGTTGGTGTGTAAATACAGCAGGAGAAGACAGAAACACAGAAAAAGTACAATACAATGGTTTATAGATCATGTATCATGGTAATGAAATGACAATTTATACATGTACAACAAAAGTACATTGGGGTTTTTTTTAAGTACTTTAGCAAAGTAGATCTCAGTACATGAATATGCTGAATTCAGTACTGTAGAATACAAGGGCACACCTTATATAATAGCTGAATAAATAAATAAAAAAACAATAATAATAGTAGTAAAATATAATAAAATTGTAAAATAAATCATCCAACATTGACCGAAAATTTGGAAAATTATGAATAATTTTCTCTTGATTTGAAAATCAATATTTATATAAATGCTGAAATGCATGTATAAAAGCATATAAAATATATACAAATATATTTATATAAGAAAATATTTACATAAATGCTTATATAAACTACATTTATACAGTGTTTATATAAGCATTGGAGTAAGCTTTGCTTTCAAAATGCAAAAAAAAAAAACTACATTCAAAAATCTAAATATTAGACATTTTCCAAGCCAGTTAAAGAAAATGAGAAAATGTTCAGCAAAATAAGATGGGGCAAGGAGGAACAGGCATTAGTAAAATATTTCTCTCTCATTTTTGTTAATACTTTTACTTTAAATGTAATTGTTCACCTTTTCTGCATTGACTCAACTCGCCCCTGCTTGGCACATCTTGCCCACTTTTTTACCTGACAAGACAGGTTTCTATGACTCTATAGCTGACTGCAGACATGCTTAACTAACAATATTAGTTTTACCAAAAATGTTACATATAGGAAGACAGTGCACTCAGATTACTTATGAATTGGAGAAAGTGCAACACCCAATATGGCGAATAAGCCCCACCTTCTAAAAGAAAGAGCCAATAGTTGATTAGTAAAGTCACGCGTCACTGCAGCTGCCGTTAGAAGCTCCGGTTGCTATAGAAACAGTCAAGCGTTCTGAGACACGCTTGAGCATTTTGAAACAAAATTTATGAGACAATTGTTGTCAGATTTCATTGGTGATTTCGAATATGAAATTTAATCGTAAGTTTGGCGAACAGTTTTGGAGAATTTGATGTTTCCTCATTCAAAGAGATAAGAGCTGTACTTGTATGGCCGAGAGACGTTTCAAAGATGGCCGCCGAGTGAAATGACTTGTCTTATAGGGACTTTGGTTTTACCTCCTTTTACTACTCCATGCCTAGTGGTCAACTTAAGTAAAACGTAGCATAACACCTACAGTATATTAAAAGTATCATGTTATTATCATCTGCAACCAACCACTTTAACATGGCACCCCCACAATAGAGCAAGACACACATTTGTGATTGTAACACGGTTAATTTCGGTTAATTTCGCTGTCAGAGACATTTGTAAATGGATATAAAAAAAAAAAATTAAAAAAACAACTGTTCTCAGCAATAACAGACTATAAATAATTGAGGCTGTTGGTGGGCACAGGTTGCTGATTTAAAAACTCTTTGTATGCTAATTTGCAATGATGTTCACAGCAGATGTAGACCGTGTGGCGTTGAGCACATGGCTGCTTTTACAGACGCGTCTCCGCCGCAGGGCTTTATTTCATTTACCGGTACATATTGATTAAGAAGAACATGCAGTATGCGATGCTTTAGTTGAGGGTGTTTGCTAATAAGAATAGCCACATCTTAATGGTGGAAAGCTCGCTACAGATTAAAAGAAGTGACTCTGAGGGTACCTTCCCAAATTGTTTTTGTGTGGCTGTGGCTGAAACATTGAACTAATTAAATTACCAGGAAGTGGCTTAAAGATTATCGGGAAGACAATATGACCTGCTGGCAGAGAAGTGTCTTCATTAGCTCAGTGAGTTTTGCTCTCCTCATACCTAACCAGACGTTTAGGTTTCCAATGGCTTTTCACTCTCCTGTAACGTGAGTTTTGAGTGAATGAGCTGAAAGGAAATGGGCAGTTTTCAATCTGTCCATCATTCTCACCCAGATGGTCAAAAACTGCTACACTTGAAAATATAAAAGACATGTCAAAATAATAAATCTCCCTCTTTCTGACATTAAAACGTCTGAAAGTCAAATCCTCAACAGCATACAGATGTCAGAAAAAGCCTTATACAGCTGAGTGCAGACGTTTACATAACCCTGTAGATTAAACTAAAAAAAAAAAAAGTTGCATATATTTGAATATATTCTAAAAAATAATAACTTAAATTAACACCAACTATACTGTATTTAATACTCTTGGTTCTTAATATTGTGTGTTGTCTTCTCATGAATTATTGACTGGCATAGCTTTGTGTATGAGCCCCTAAATTGTTCAAACTTTACAAAAGTGGAGGGGGGGAAAAAAAAAAAAATTAAAAATTGAATTTACAGAACTTGGAGGATTTTTGTTAAGAACAGCAGGCAGCAAATCATAGACTGTGACAGGAAAATGTATTTGCTTTTTTTGTGCAATATCAAAAATGCCACATAAAAAAACATGATTGCAAGATTAAGCTTGGAAAGGATATGTACATTTTTTTTTTAAATAAATACCAATGTAAATGTATTTATTTTTGTGAATTTATGTACAATTCTGATGTAAATTTATATGTAAACATCTGTCAAACAGTTTCACCAGTGCAGTTCTAAATTGAAAAAGATATTTTGCAAGAGGTATGCAAACTTATGAGCAGAACTGTACATGGAAGATTTGAGCATAACTGTACATGGAAGATTTGACCAGAGCACGGCCCCTCTTTTTTTACTTTTCTGAGCAGAGTGACAGAAGTGACCATTAGACCATTTGTTTGTGTAAACAGACACATTGTAGATGCTAAACTGTGACCAAATGAGAGAGACCTGTTTATATACACTCCGTCTGTCAGACTGAAAATACAACTGCATGCACGGATATGTGTCTGAGATGTGTCAACTGCACCATAGCTGTGAGAGAAAGACAGAAATGAGTGTGTCTTACCGTCGTGAAAGCCAGGAGCTCCTCATCATTCAGCTTGTGAACAGGATTATTCTTCTGAAAGTCTATGCTGGAAAGCAACAAACCACAATCACTCAAAAAAAAAATTCATCCCTAATTCTCTGTAATGCATAAAAATGTCATTATCTTTACTTAAAAAAAAAAAAAAAGTTTTACAAAACGAAATGAAAACCAAGTAAAATCTATGTGTAACTAACTCACTCATATTAGACTCCAGTAATATTAGTAGTCTTATAAAAGCATGGAGTGAAAAATAAATACCCTTAAATTGGTAAAGTAATAGATTAGTACAGTAAAATTGTAAAATTACTGTTTATCATGGTACTGTGGTATGTGCTGTACTGAACTTAATTTAAAAAAAAAATCTTGAATATACACACCCATTGCTTTTTATTGCTATATTATAGTAAGGAGATAAAGTGCAAAAGATAAAGTGTGGGGAACATGCTTACATTTTAATGAAAGTAAAGTTACAATACAAAAACATGGGCTTCATTTTCTTTGTGAAATATTTCTTTTTTCCTTGGATTTGGGAGGGAAAAAAAAAAGACCCATGCATTTTGTGAAATTCACCCCATGTATTGCATTAGAGGAATTAAAACAAAGTTGTCACAAAAAGTCAAAAGGATAAAAAAATGAGGTTGCACATCTCAACCCCCACTCAGTTCAATTATTTAATCCCATTATTATAACCATAGCTCAATATTCTAGATAACTTCAGCTACTTTCCTCAAGCTGCAACTGTCTGACTCTCATTTGCGTCACAGTTCTTTACGTTAGCAGAGGATAATAAAATGTACAGCAGGCTGTTCGCATTCTAACAGAACCGTTAAACCGTACGTGCGGTTTTGCTCGACTGCACCACTGACGGCCCATAATTCACCTTCAACCATCACGCAGCCCAATTAAGGTCCCCGGCCTGCATAATTACGCCCTGCTAATTATTCCACGCCTGCAATTTGTCTCCTAGCAGCCAGTTGGGCAAGATGATGACCTTTCTACAAGGAACAGGGTGCACAGGCTGGTACAACGCTAATTAGAGAGCAGTGTAGGAGAACCCCGCACATCCTTCCGGAGCTAAGATGGGGGTGGATGACCACTCTCAATGCACACTTGAGCACACAAAAAAAAAGTTACCAAGCTAAAACAAGCCTACATAACAATGATTTACACATCCGGAACATGATTAAATGTCGAGCTGCAGCTTTAAAAGTCAGGAACTAAAATACTACAGCTACTAAAACTTATCTCAAGGATTAGGAGACAGAGGAGACAATTATTCCTTGCATTTTTGTGTCTATGAATTTAAGCACATTTCAGCCAGAGGACCTGTTGAAGTCATACTCGTAAAGCGTTTTGGCTTGGGCTTTGACAACCTGACTTTCAGAAGTATGTTCAATATCACATGCACAAGGTAGACTCTTAAAACAGTCTATAATAAAGTGTAAAAAACCAAGAGACATACGCATACTTCTAGCAAAAGTGGTATGTGCGATTCATTTAACTGTTGACAGTGGCAGTATATGTATTTCCACTGCAAGACTTAAAACTTCCATAAAAGTGAAACTTTTACCTTCACAGCGACAATCTTGCTACTCACAAATTCATATGTGTATTCAATAAAATAATAAAAATAAAATACAATCTTTATAAAACTGAAGGCATGGTGATTATATAAAATGAAATTATGCCCTTTTTAAAGTTTTGATTTTGGAGTCTACTAGAATAAGGTTTTCATGCTTGGATGTTTAAAAAACACATAATTTTTTACATTGTTGCAGCACCTCTTTTCTCAGTCTGTCAGTAATGCTCTTTATAGTTTCAGTCTCTATGAAGCCCCTCCTCTCAAAAGCGCAATGTGCTCTGATTGGTCGGCTGGACCTGTGTGTTACGACTGGTGAACCGTTTAGAACACGTTTCAGAAATGCCACGCCCCTCACCATAACAGCGATTTTCAACACACTACTAACACAACTCAAGCAGGCCATACCCCTTTTTTGCATATCAATTGGGCGGAAATTATTTAAATGAGGAATATTGAGACATGTATGTTCCCGGAAGAAAACTCAAGACTAAATCGAGGCATTTCAGGGAGATCAGAAACAATGCTTTCTGATATAGAGAATAACTTTCTCTGGAGTAACTTTGACCCTTTTCATGCTCAAACAGCAACATTACACACTAAAGAAAGTTAAAAATATAAAAAAGCATAATATAATAAAAAAAAAAATATTCAATTAATGCTTTAAAACTAACTTATTTAAAATAAATAAATAAATGTAAATAAATGTATTATAAATTTGACAAAAATAATTAAGTGTCTGAAAACTTTTATCATTGTGTTGGGGACAGTCTACCATCTCTTAAACGGAGGAACATCTGAATATTGAACGCCGATGACACACAAGAGTGAAAGTCACTATGAACAAGATTGATACAAATTGCTGCCTGGTGAATTGGACCGCAAAGTACAGCCAGAAGTGAGGCCACTTTTGTGTATCTGTGTATAGTCATTAGTGCATTTAATTTTATGTATGAAAAGTTTTGAAGTCAAAAAGACACTCAAGATGCAATTATTGTGTTTCATGATCAATCACTGTTGTCGCTTCAGAGTACCTGAGTACTGGTGCCCATCCTGTTACCAGAGTCACAATTCAAACAGAATAGATTCAAACCGACTGAGACACTCACCATGTGGCCAGTATAAGAGCCTGCTCCTCAGCGCTGAGGTCTGGGAGTTCATGTTCAGACGGCTCTGCCAGGTTAATCTGGTTCAGGACTGTATCATCACTCAGCTGATGATCCTATAAACACATATACACAGGCATGAGAATCAGAACAGATCCTAAAAAGACCTTAAAAATGCTCTTTTTGCAGCATTTAATGACAGATCACACTTTAGATGAGCGAAAATGGAGGGGCAACATGACATATTTAGTATTGTATTCTCCTGTTGAATTTTACATTGTAAAAGTCCCATTAAACAAGCAGTTAGCTCTTTATAATCCCTTTAGAAGGGTTATTTCCTGAAATATTACCTCAAATGAGCAAATGATGCCTGCTCATGCATCCAAAAAAAAAAAATTCAATCACAGTCAGCAATAATACTTATTAGCTGGGGTGGAACATATGCAAATTAACATGTTCCTCTTCTTTAGCCCATTTAAAATCTAATTTGTTGACGTTCAAATTTGATTCCCATGAAATGAAGTCTGACAGCTTTACCTGAAAAGCCGTCACACAGACAAGTGATAACAAAGACCCAGTGGAGTGCTATCAGCTCAGAGTTTGTAAGCAATACTGATCTTATCACATTTAATCCAAAAACTCAAGCCCATCCTGAAAAAAATAAATAAATAAATAAATAAATAAATGATTTACTGGACCTTTTTAGGGCTACAACACATAAAACGAGGCCAGCTAAGGGGAAACTGAGATAAGGTCCGGGAATTTTCCGTAAAATCTTTGTCTGTCCCCAATTTGTCATATTTGCAGCCAAAGCAGATAATACCAGACACCGCAATGCCACTGCAGAGATCAGCCAAACAATAGATAAAACTCAACTGCCGTCCAAAAATGTGCAATAAAAGTAAAGCACTGCCTCAGGGTGAGAGGAGAGAGACATCGAGAGGAAGACGGGAAAGAATGGGACAGATGGAAATCTGCATAAAATATATTTTTCACGACCTTCATTGCAGCTCAATGTCATGTCTGCTGTCAGAAGTAAAATAAACGTCGCCCCCTGATGGATGGGAAAAGTAATGCACCATTCTTGCCCCTACAGGGACTGTGACCAGTATGTATGTACCCAGGGGCCAAAATCAGCACAAGAGAAATGCCAAAGGAGAGTGGAAATTGACTTTTGCAAGTTAACAGAAGTTACTCACCAAATTTTAGTGGAATATTAGTAGAAGCTGCAACATAATTTTAAGTCAAATTTTAATAATAATATTCTGACCCTCACTCATGTGCAGTGATGCAAATGATTCAAATAACACTGTCTAATAATAATAATAAAGAAAACTCATATTACATTTACCCATCATGCATATGACTCTCTGGTGACAATGACCTGAGCTGATTATTTAGCTGATTATTAGGCAAAAACAGCTAAATAATTCCATCGTAACGGGATAAAAAAAGAAATTAAATTAAAATATTTATGGCCTGTAAATGATGTCAATTAACCACCATTGTCATGACATTAAGTTAATTTTAGACACTCCATGTACCTTTGGTAAGAGTTCTTTAGGTGTTGGTGTGAGGGAGAGACTATCAGAATTGGAAACAGGCGAGTTGTCCTTCCGTTTGACATCCAAGATAAGTTGAGCAAGGAAGTTCTCCTGAAAACGAGTTCTCTTCCCTAGGGCACCTGAGGGAGACAAACAATTATTTAATCATTCATGCATTCCATCAATTATTTCCTCATTCGCAGTGCTGGGTAATCCATATATATCCATCCATCCATCCATCCATCCCATCCATCCATTCATCCATTCATCCATTCCATTCCATCCATTCCATCCATTCCATCCATTCCATCCATTCCATCCAATCTTTCAGTTACTTCTGTCACACTTTGCAGTTTATCCATCCTTCAATTACCTGCACAGAACACTTTTTCTTCAAGTTATATTGCCTACCTGTCATGTTAACATCAAGTCCTGACAGATCGCGGGCTGTCTGCAGGTGTTCTTTGGCCCTGCGATACTCGTAGTAGGTCAGGGAGGTATAACTGCACTCCAGGTGGAACTGAATGGCCAGGCTCCTGTGTGTGTTGTTGGTGAATAGCTCCTCACATTGACACACTAGAGAAACAGAGGAAGGACCAGGTCATGAGAGGCACTATCTACACTTTTACACATACAACATTTACTATATTGCCACATATCTTTGGCTCGTGAGGAAGTTTGGTAGGTAGGTAGGTAGGTAGGTAGGTACTAACTAACTAAGACAGGAAGGGAGGGAGGAAGGAAGAGAGGAAGGGAGGGAGAGAGGAAGGAACTAAAGAAGATAGGAAGGGAGGGAGGAAGGAAAAGACAGAAAAAGAAGGGAAAGGAGAAAAAGGAAGTATGAAGGAAGAAGAAACATGAAAGGAAGAATAAGGAATGAAGGAAGGAGGAAGTATAAATGATGGAGGGAGGAAGAACAAATGAGGGAGAAAGGAAGAAAAGAGAAAGAAACAAAGGAAGAAAAAAAAACAAGAAAGTAAGAAAGGAGGGAGGAGAAAGGAAGAAAATAGGAAGGATGAAGTAGAACGGAAAGAGGAGGAAAGTAGAAAGAAAGGAGGAGGAAAGTAAAAAGAAAGGAGGATGGAAAGAAGAAAAAAAATGAAGAAAAGAGGAATGAAAGAAGAATAAAGAAAAAAGGAGGACGACAGGAAGGAAGGAAGGGGAAATTAGGAAGAGATGAATGAAGAACAACAAAGGAAGGAAGTATAAAGAATTGAATGGAGAAGGGATGAAGGAACTAAATGAATGAATAAAGTAGTGATAATTGAGCGCACAGTCCACAGCTATATATCCACTTTCAGCAATACTGCATGTATGTAAATGGAATGCTAAACCCTTCATAAAGCTCAGCTTGAGCACTTACTGTGACCTTCAGCGTGAAGATCTGACTGTTTTAAAGCCCACTCATTGCAGATTAAAGCTCATTTAGCCTGGGAAAGCAGCACCTTTCCTCTCAGATACTAACACAGCTCCAAATCATTCACGGGCAAGTCACGCACATGTATCTGTGAGCAGAACAAAGAGAAGCGCTCGTTTCTTACCCTTCACAAAGAGATGTGACAAACAGCGACTACCTCATGTTAACAAAAAAGAAAGCAGCAGGAAAAGCAGTCATAAAAATATCACAGTGAGCCTCAAGTATACTGACTAAAACAGCTGAAATCCTAACTTTGAATTAATCATGCAGCTTACTTTTCAATGTCAACTTCAAATGTCGTCAAATGTTATGAAAGCCTGTCATTAAAGAACAAGCATCTCTGCCTAAGAGAGAGAGAGCATTTTTTTAAACAATATTTGAGGTTTTATTCTAGAAAGTGAAAACAATGATTAATTAGGTACAGATATGATAAGAGAGATATTTTATTTCTAGCTCGAGTTTCACTCTGAACACTAGATTAAGATTTGTTTAATAATGTTAAATAAATTCAACTGATTACATTTTATTTATTAATGACAATATATAATAAAATCAAATAAATAATTAATTATTGTAAACAATTATGTCATTAATTTGACTTAGGTTTGTTACAATTACAGTACAATTACAGTAATTATACAATAAAACAGAAATAATGTGCAATTGATTGTACTTAACACTAAAAAACAAGTACAATTAATTAAATAATTATAATTTTACTATTATTATTATTATTATTATTTTATTAATAATAAAATAATGTGTTGGCTCTGAATACATTAGACTTTTTTTTATTTATTTTTTTTATAAATATTTAAAAATCAACACATTTAACCAATATGCAGACTCTATAACAAAGATGCCCATTGCTAAAATAAATCAAATCAACACATGCAACTCAAAAGTTTTAGTTGATTGACAGCCCTACTGAACACTTCTAAACCATTGCTACTGAATATTAAAATAAAAACCACCAAATCAGTTTCCTACAGACACCCTCATGCGTTTAAATCTTCAGTGGACCAGTGAAATCCTAGTGCAGGCTTGACATTTGCTAACTACAATGATGAAAGACCTGGTCCGATATCCACTCACCCATGTAACTCACTAAATGTAAACGTTGATTAAAAATTATTCACCTTTATTATTTACCAACTCATAAAATGCTTCATTGACTTCAAAGTCAGTGATAAATAAAAAAAAACTGCTCAGACAAATTTGCTCGAAACACAAACCCTATTGAAATCTCATCTTGCAGTTAAGTCTGAGCTCTGAAGTGAAATACGACCTTATTGTTATGAGAAACGTTTTCTCCGTTTCTGATCATTTTAACTTTTTGAAAATGTACTCAATGTCCTATGACTGCTAGGGTAAACATACTGTATCACACAGTGTACTTTTATTCAGATTGAACTGTGAAGAACATCATTTTTCACTTATTTGCACTGGTTAAACCATGTGGAGATGCAGTCTGCTTTTCCACAAAACAATACATTTGAACAATTTGAAGTTTGAATAAATTGGGGGGTGGGGATTCAGACATTATACTGGCTTTAACAACCTACATTTTTAAATGTGAAGGTCTTCAGATATCACACTGAAGATTCCACATGTGAGGTTAGATCAGTTCACTCACATTCCCATCTCAGACTGCATCTAGAAGACATTTTCTAGCTGAATAAATAGCTAAATACCATGTTTCAGCTTGAAACAAACTTGTTTGGCCTTTCAGCCGTAACACATCCTGTTTGTGGGAGTATCAATTCTTGTCATTAGGAGCTCCAAAATGCCATCTGGTCAGCAAGGATGGATTATGTTCATGCAAGGCCCTCAGTGATTGATGTACTAAAGAAATTAGATAGCAAATATGACAAACTTGAAAATGCATAAATGTTATACAGAGACAACAACAAACTACGACTAGCTGCAATTAGGTGGTAATGCTGAGGAGGGGTCATGAACACCTTGTTTATCCCTTAAATACATACCTCGGGTCTTTAGTGACCCGGGACGTCATTCACTACCCTCCTCCTCATTCATTTTTTTAAAAGTTACACATCAACCTTCTTAGTATTCCTCAATCAAATCATTATAAGCAATATAACAAGAAAAAAAATTATAAAATTATAAAAAGTCCTGTTTTCCCATTCATTATTTGTAAAAATTGGTACCGACTGAATTGCCTCTATACAATGTTTGTACCGAAACATTGCTTGTTGTTCGGTACCAAATTTTAATTTTTAACACCTAAGGGGTTAATCTCGTCAACGTCAGTAAGCAAATAAGCATGCAGCATGATTGGCTGTGGCGAGGCATCAAGGAAAAACACTAGTTTACGCAGTTGCCCACAGAGACGTGGCTCACACATGAGGCTGTAATGTGTAAGCGTCCCAACCCCCATAGATGTAAAAGATGTGGAAAAGATCAAAAGTGTGGCTACATTTCACCAGGCTCGATGCCAACAGCCCGCGATGCAATATTTGCGACAAGATGATTGCTGCCAAGACCGGCAACGCGACAAATCTAACGAAGCACTTGAATAGGATGTGTATAGGATACTTGCCTCACAGACATGAGAAATATGCCTATAGAAATGTCTACTTTTAAACAAACCAAAAAGAATCGAAAACAAATACTCTCTGATCATGTAATCCAAATAAAAGCTGTATTTCTCTCTATAGGCGCGCGCGCGCCTTCACAATACTGCAGTGATGACGAATCAGCGTCAACTTAATCTTTGCAACCAACACCGACTCAGAAAACACTAGTTTATTAATAAACAATTAAAATGTCTCCTTGCTATTTTTTCCCCCGACACATTCATAATCATTAGGCTACTTTTGCCAGTGCTTTAAAGCAAGCTATGCATGCTGAGCGCAAGGCACATGTCCCACCCCATTAGCCTATATTCTATTCAATTCAATTCACATTTATTTGTATAGCGCTTTTCACAATGCATATCGTTTCAAAGCAGCTTTACAGAAAATTCATGTGTCTACATTACACTTTACAGTGATCTGTTATCAGAGGTAATTGTTATTAGAAGCTTTGCCTTCTGTTATTAGAAGTAATGCATTTCAGAAATGTACATATACAAATCACGCGGTTATCTAACAATATACTCATTTAAACAATGTATTCATTTAAGGCAGAAACAATGAGCTCACTGAAGTACAGAATACATGTTGTTAAATTAGGATAGATATATATATATATATATATATATATATATATATATATATATATATATATATATATATATATATATATATATATATATATATATATATAAAAAGTTGCATTGGAGCTTCTTTAAAGACTACAAGTCTCTGAGTCTGTAAACAAAAAAAGTCAACAAACAGAAAAAATAAAACCAAAGTTTTTTGAGGTAAATGTAATCTTGTTAAAACAGATTTCATAAAATTGGTATCGAAAAAAGTATCGTTCAGGAACCGGTATCGAAGTCAAGGTATCGGTATCGAACATTTTTGAACGATACCCAGCCCTACTAACGACCTGAGGTGTACAACAATAATTGAATCTTTGATGACTGAATAAGAGCAATTCACCTTTATTCCACAAGGTGGCAATGTCTGATACACAATGACGAAGTGACGTTTCAATCAGTTACCGCAGACAGAAAAAAGAATAGGAAGTATCATCAGCAAAACTTGAAATGGCTCAGCGATTTACTGCAAAGCAAATACTGAACGCAATCAAATATTAGTGTCACTGTCACTTGGTGGATCTGGTGAAGAAGCTGTCAGCAATCAAAATATTGATTTTGAAGATGCTGAAAACTATAGTTTTGAGAATATGTTTGAGATGGCGAATATGAGCCAGATGCTGAATGTACTGGGAAATGAGCTCTGATGAGGACAGTAATGATGGTATAAAACATCTGCTCAAACTGAACCCTTCCAAGCTCCAAAAGGTAACAAAATATGCTTTATTTTATTCTTCTGCAATTGTTACTCTAATATCAGGAGAGTTTTATGTTATCACGACAGGTAGAGATCCAGCCGTGTTAGATATAGATCTGGGTCGCTAAAAACCCCAATATGTAATGATTGGTGAAACATTAATGCATTTAAGAGTTAATTCACATGTGGCAACATCCACTCACATGCATTCAAGCACGAAAATTCCAATTTTACGTCCCAGGTCATTTATATCTAGGTTTTCTATGCTTGAGGCCCCTGGTAGCAAGACGTCCTGGGGCTCTAGTCCCATTGGCCCAGTCCATAAGCCACCCTTGCTGGTCAAACTTAGAAAGCAATTGCAAACCAGATATTTCAGATATTCCCTCCCACACAGCTCAGCCATCTATAGATTAAGGACAAAGCAAACCCATATAGTTGTTTGAGCAATGAATTTAACAGTCCAGAGGGTTTGAGAGGCAGGTGTGTTGATTGTTTAGATGTAGCCATTACTGCAGCAAATTGATGCCCGGAGGCTGAAAGAATGTGTGTGTGTGTAGGTATGTATATATATATATATATATGTGTGTGTGTGTGTGTGTGTGTGTGTGTGTGTGTGTGTGTGTGTGTGTGTGTGTGTGTGGATGCATGAAGGGCAAAACACTCATAGGATTCCTGATCAACAAAGCACTTAAAGAACAACTAAAACACCTAGTGTAACTATAGTGCAGAGTTTCCCCACACATCAACATGTACTATGCTGGTTTTTCCAAAAATGTTCCACAAATATGAATCTGAAGTCGACTAAGCAGAACCTGTCAAAAATGAAAGGGATCATTCACCCAATTTAAAATTCTGTCATTCACTCTCCATGTTGTTCCAAACCCATAAGACTTTGGTTTATCTTTGAAACCTATATTAAGATTTTTTAATGAAACCTGAAAGGTTTCCATCCCTCCATTTAAAGTCCAGGTAATAAAGATGGAAAAAGGTCAAAGGCTTTAAAAATTTGTATTCAATTCTTTTGAAGTGATATGATCGCTTTATATGAGGAATAGATTTCATTTTCGGCTGTTATTTACAAATAAAATACATAAAGTGTGGAGTGGATCAGAGTAGACCTGTGACGAACGAAGATCTAGAATAGATATAGAAGTGAGAGTCACATCAATTCTGATATGACTGTTCAGACTAAGGTCACACTGCAAAACATCAGACCTGTATCTGATTTAGGACCATACTATATATGGAGGTGGTCCAAATAAGAATTTAAAAGATCAGATTCCATGTAGCTGGTGCTGTTCAGACTGTAATGGGGGAACAGATCTGAGTCACAGATGAGCAAAAAACTGGTCCGCAGATTTGGCCCACTTTTGCCTGCAGTCTGAACATTGCCACAGTCAATGGTAGGAAAGCATCATGTGTGAACAAAGACTTTGAACCCTCATCGAGAGCAAGGCACAAAGTTACAGATCACATCCAAGCAGTTGGACAGGAATTCATCTCGATTGTGAGATCGCTGTTATTTGTGAAGGGAATATTAGATATTGTTTGCTCCTGCTGATCGATATGAGCTGCTTCACAGTGTTAGTAATCCATGAACAACTAGCAGTAAGTCAATGCTAATTTTACAACTCTGCAGGCGTTCGAGGCATTCAGCTTTGGCGAGTTGCTCTTTGAAAACACAAAAATACATCAGCCCAGGAATTTTAGCTGATGGGTTCCGCAAAAGGAAATCGTTCCCTGTTTTTTTTTTTCTTCTCTTCTCAATCCCCCTTCTAAGCTAGAAAAACAAAAGACACTTTTTCATGAATGCTAATCAATACTTTTGAAAGATTTGCTACATGATAGTTTTGAATAAAGAATCAAATCGTTGCAAAAAGTTTTTCAAAAATAAAACGAGCTACTACCAATTCTTATTCTGCTAATTAAATGGGAAAAGGTTATATTTAAAAAAAACTGCATGTGACCTTTTTACTGTTTATAACGAAAGGCAAATTAAACTTTAAACTGAAGTTGCAAAAAAACATAACATTTATGAGAAATGGCTTTAATAAAGTAATACTGACAGAATAATTCACCCAAAAATTTTAATTATGTCATATACTTGTCTTTATGCCATTGTCTTCAGTGGAACAAAAGGAGCTGGTTTGTGACGATTGTGATGTTCAAGACTCAAAAAGGACAAAAAGTTCCAATTAAATGGTCCATACAACTTGACTTGTAAAGTCATATGACTGCTGTGTGAGGAACAGTTTGAAATAGTCATTAAAATCTTGCGTTCAGGCACCAAAAATGTATCTTGGTAAAAATCATTGCACTCAAAGTCAAATAAGGAGAGCAAACTGCATAGAAAATTCATAGGTTCTTCTAACATGTATTGTCTATATGCCAGGTTCAATTTGGCAGACGTGAGATTTCAATTTTCCTCTAAAATACGGGTTCTCATAACTTGAAACCCCCAGGCCTAAGCTATACTTCAAATTAAAGAATGAACAAAGTCATGGAAATGGACTAGTTTTAAAAGTGTTAGTCCTACACAATTACTAAACTTGTATAAGGGATGTCCATGCTCTGATATTTAACTGCATGTTATTTCAGTTTAAAACGCCAAGCAATCAACGAGTCGGCTGAAGTGAATCCCTGGCGATCCCCTACATTCCCCACAATTCTCTGTGAAGGACAGTGAACCCTTTTGGTAGTCAATACTAAAACTGACAACACACCTCAGCGAGGTGTTATTTCAGCTTTGAGAGTTTCACATCATTCTGCAAATAAAGTCTAGCGTGCCACTAGAGACAGGCATGATGTTGAGGTCTTTTGAAGCAGATCCACTCACCAACACAAGACAGAATTATCGCCTGTATCCTCTTGTAAATATTGCATCTTAACAGCTACGCTGATTATCTATATTGGGGCATAGCTGATGCGTGTCTGATTAAAAGGCAGCACAGGAAACTCATTCCGAAGGCACAGGAACCCAATTAAGATGCTGCTTTGCTGCAGAGCTCATCATTTAGTCCACGATTCCCTGGTGAATCCACATTAACATCCAAAACTCTTCAGAGGAATGGGTCTATATCCTGCCACTAAAGCAATGCATTTTTTGACTCCCTTTCCCCCACCCCCCTCAGAAACCATTTCAAGGGCGTCTACAATGAATGTTTCAGTTAACACAAAGAAAATCGCTGCCTCATGTTTGATGCCGAGAACTTTTAAATTTCATCAACATGTTTGATACATTCGTAATTCATAGAACTTTCATTCTTAAATGCATAAATATAAACTGAGCAGCCTATCAGAGTCAATAATTTGTCACAGAATTTTTCCACAGCTGAAGAGAGACATTTTCATTATCGGAGCAACTGAATGACTGCCAAGCAAATCTTTGAGACAGAAGTGTCCATATATATATATATATAAAAAATAAACATTTGGACATTCATGCTGTGAAAATGCTGATAAAAAGACAAAAAATATATATAATTTCTTATTTGACATGCAATAACTCAGGAAGGAAATAAGGTAGGAAGACATTTTGGGAAGTTCCCCTACATGTGAGCTGCAACCGGATAAAATGTTATGGTGATAGCATAAAGTAATCAAAAGTTACAGCATTTGTAACCAAGGTATCCTTTTTGTTTAGCCCTTGACACCCGGAAGGCATTTTTAAAATTGTTGTTCCTCTGTGAGGAATATCTCGTGATCAACGCAATGGATTATGTTGATTTTAAATCGGGAGCATCCACTGCAAGTAATGACAGATTTCTACGATCTGTGCATGTTTTATGAAGTTACAAGCGTAAACGCCACGTGAAAGCCACATTTGATTTTACTTGTGTGCCTGTGGTTGTTTTATGTATCATAACTCCGTGAGGAATATCTCGAGATCAACACAATGGATTATGTTGATTTTGGACCCATTTTAATTGTGAGAATCTGCTGTAAATAATGTTTTTTTCCCCACAATTGGAGCATGTTTCTTGAAGTTACGAGCAAAAACGTGACATAAATGCCGCATATGTATATTATTTACATATGGGTCTTGCGGGGCTTCGCATACAAAAGCTCGCTCAAGTTTAGTCAAAGCCCAAAACAATCATGCTTTGTGTATTCTACTCCATGAGACCTTTTAAATGACATATGACACATGACTATCTGAGCTGTATGATGTTTTTGAGACATTGCTGCATAGTACAAAAAAGTATTTCATAAATTATGAAAACTTTTTATTTATCAGCAAATAACTCAGCACTACTTAGGAGTTAATCAAATGGCTACATTCATTGTAAAGTTCAGACTGTAAGCTTTCAAACGTCATTTTATGTTGATCAAGGCAGTGGTTTTGAAAAATATAATACATTTTTTCGCAGCTACAGTAGGTGGCACCCGCGGGCGGTACACTCCAGTTTAGAGGAACTGCTCAGCACGCGTTAAGAGTTGATCAAAATGGTTGGCATTAAAAAGATGAGATTATAAGATTTAAAATTATACCTATTCTATATGATTCCATTCAGTGGTTACTTAATTTGATTATGAATTTTTTCGTGGCGGTACATTTTGGGTTTAAAGGGTTAATATTTTTGAGGACACTGTGATTTGTTTTTTCTGGATTCTTTAAAAACAGAAAGTTCTGCATTTACTTACCATCACTTTTGATCAATTTAACACATCCTATATAAATAAATTGCATTTATTTCAAAACTCCCCAATTTTTTTTTACTGACAGTAAATTTTGAACAGCAGCATAATACACATCCGTATAGAGAGATTATTAAATCTGACTTGCGTGAGAGGGTTGAAGGAGGTCCGTCTGACACAAGGGTGTCATGTTATGTTATGTCAGAGGTGACAATCTTGAGGAGTGTGAAATCCTGTACCTAAAAATCCAAATCCTTCTGAAACGATCAACAAATGAAAAGAAGCAATGAATGAGCCCAAAGGAAAATACACATTTAATAGGATTTTCAATGGCGCACTGAAATATCCCAAAATTGGCAGAATAAATAGTTTCTTTGATGTTTTGTATTATGTTTATGTTATAGGGTCGAGCGATACATCTCTACTGTTGGTAATTTTGGTGGTAATTTAAGTGGTTTTCATGGGGACCCCTGGGAAGGTCCCATACTATGTTCACTTTTCACATCATTGTGAGGACGTTTAGCCTGCAGAAAGCAAAACCCGACCCAACACTGCCCACAAAAACACTCAGATCACAAACTTTGTGAAACCTGAAAATTACTCCACCTTTGGCATGTCACTGCATCTCTATTTCAGACACAAACATGAAGTGTTGACATCAGCTCATACTGACGGCATCACTGTCACCACAGAGATATGAACATGCACACACACTACTCCAAAAAAAACACACAGCCTGAATCTCCACGTCGCCCCCTAGTTGACATCAGCGTCTCTAAAGATGACCCACTTATTAAGAGCTGACAGCTGTGTCATCTCTCCACTAAAGAGCGTATCTCGTCGCTGACATGTGCCTTCAGCAGCTGAAGTGACGTCAGGATCTGAGCTGTGAAGAAATCTGAAGCCGCACTGGGATATGAAATCCTTTTAGACACTTCGGATTCCAGTTTCCCCAAGGATTTGTTTCTAATAAAAAAAAAGCCCACACCCTAATTTGAAGTAAATTTAAACATTATATTCCAAGTGATATCAGGCCCCCAAAAAGACCTGATGCTGATTGATTTTCCATGCTAAGCTACTAAACCTAATGGTTTAAAAAAAGCATTGTATTAAAATCCTTGATTTTTTTTTATTTCTTTAAACGTTTTTTCATAATTAGTTCATTATTTTAAAAGTATATACAGACTGTTTTTGTCAATTTCAGTCCAGGATGCGCAACAGTGTGTACTTTTTCAGCAGCCTGGGTACAGGAAGAATTGAATACGCATACATTTTCTCCACAGGCATTTAAAAAAAAAAAGCCTTGAATCAAAATGAATCTGAGATTAATCACAACATTTGGTTTGATGTGAAAACTATTTGGGAAAAAAAAAAAAAAAAAAAAAATGGGTACAAGATTGTGCGCGCTTGTTACACAGCAATTGCGAATTCTTAGATTGCTGGATCTCACTTCAGGATTATTAGCACTGTAGGTCTTCACTGTGAATTTGGAAATTAAAACATTTTTGGATATTTAAATTAGTGCCTTGCAGCTTCTACAAAATCAATTTTGGAGTTCATGATTGGTCTGTCCTAAAAGTTACATTATCTCTAAAAAAAACCAACTTCTCTTTGGAGAAATGTGAATTTTTACTTGCAGAATTCTACTGCTGCACTCCAAATGTAGTTGCTATAACAGGTAAAAGGACTACACAACAGTGTGTGCGTTTTCTTGCCTTTCTCGATGCAGCTGAGCGTAAGGTTGAAGAGCAGCGGGGATCTCTCCTCTAGTATCTGCTGATGTAGAGTGACATATCGCAGGGTCCACCAGGGCAGCAGCTATTTACACACACGCAAACAGAGAGACGAGATGACAAGTTACATTCATACTACCTTTCAAAAGTTTACAGTCTGTGGGATTTAATGTTTTTGAAAGTCTCGTTTGATCAAAAATACAGTAAAACAGTAACATTGTGAAGCATTACAATTTAAAAACCATTTTCTATTTTAATACAGTTTAAAATGAAAGTTGTTGTTTTGTTTTTTTTACCTGTAATGGCAAAGCTGAATTTACAGCAGCCATTACTCCAGTCTTCAGAGTCACATGATGCTTCAGAAATCATTCTACTGTAACATGCTAATTTGCTGTTCAAGAAACATTTTTGTCATGTTTAGAGTTTGCTTTTGCTCAGCTTTCATGTTGTGTTTTCTGTTTTAGGGTATGTTTACACGACAACGATGTACTAAAAACAGACAACAACGTTGTCAAAATGATCCCCGTTCACACAAATCTGCGAAAAATACTAAAAAGGCTGTATTATGCATGCCAGGCCAGTAGTTGAAGATGTCGCTTTGTCAAGAAACACCCCGTGAACACGTTATACGCATGAGTAAACATGTAACGCACACACGACGTCACCGTTTTCACAGATTCACTTTTTTTTTTTTTTTACATGGATACGTTAAAGGTATCGTTTTCAAAACCTTGCACTTTGAAACCCGTTTCCAAAATCGTGCGTTTTCAGGAGAAAGAGGAGGAGAAGAATGAGCAGAGAGAAAGAGGAGGAGCAAGAAGAAAAGGAGGAGGTGGTGGAGAAGCAGATGGAGAAAGAGGAGGAAGAAGAGAAAGAGAAGGATGAGAAGGAACAGAAGAGGAGGAGGAGAAGGAACAGAAGAGGAGGAGAAAGAGGAGGAGAAGAAAAATCACAAATAGGCAAAACACCACAAATTACAATCAGTCAGCATTTGATATACTAAGGTGAAACTGGTAAAACGTAACAAATATTTTTAGTCCATCAGTTCTAGACGAGCAACATTTATTTGTTACGATAGGGGAGTAAATGTGGTCCACTTTCACAGTTACACAGTCAAGGACGAATGGATTCACATTGTAAAGTGTGTGTGTTTATCTACAATGTCTCTAAAAAGAAACAAAACAGGAGAACCTGACTTTATACTAAGTGTGCAAACAAACAGAGCTGTAATGTTCAGAATGAAATTTTTTTTTACATATTTGCACACAACACAAACATTAAATCTGTATGCTGGTGTATCTGCCCTATAAATGACCAGAATCAGAGTTTGTGTGTTCGTTTGTTCCTGCACTAATGAAACAACGTTCTGGAACATGAGGCAGTGAGGGGCATGAGACACACTGCGCCTCTCTTTCTCTCAACTAATCGCAGCAGAAACATTTTTATCCCTGTGCTTGTAGTTGCACGAGACGGGGAAATAATAAATATATAAAATGCATTAGTTACACCCTTCTTACCACATAAATATTCACAGAAAGAAAAAGAAAAAAAAGATAGTGCAGCATGTGTACTGGCTTCATCACAGACAGTTATAATACTGTAAAAGACTGTAGACCCTGCTGGGAAAAAAAAGCTTTGTTTAATATTTACAATAACCTCAAGATTTTAAGGCTGTACTTTACTGATTTGAGAGAACAGTGAGATTCATGACTTTATCCTGTGTGTGAATGAATGAGAGCCACATAAAAATCACACGCGCACACAATTTGTATGTGTTTGTGCACACATGAATAATCCTATTCTGATTGACAACCTGAAACACTGATCCTATAGCATCTATACTGGTGATGACATTCAGTGGGAAACATTTAATGATTCTACAATAATAAATGAATCAATCACTGGCATTATTGACAGACTGCTCCTGTGGAAGTGGGCCATATAACTTTAAAATTAGCACAATTAATGTCCATACTGCACCTGTCAATGCAAACGTAGCTGGAATGTTATTTTTCTAGCTGTAGCTTTAGAAGAGAACTGAATCTTTAGTTGCCACACAGTAGATGACATTTACTATTAACATTTTAATTTGAGGTCTGTTCCTCACAACAACAAAAAAACATGTAGGATTTATACAGATTGAAACATGCATTATTTATGACACTTTTGTCATTCTTTGAGCTTGACAGACGCATCATGGTTTTCACAAAAATATTAAGCAGCACAACTGTTTTCAACATTAATAATAACAATAATAAGCAGTGTTTCCTGAGCACCAAATCATCATATTAGAATTATTTCTGAAGGAACATGTGACACTGAAAATTGGTATAATAGCGTATGATTCAACCAATAAGGTGATTTTGAGGAGGGACTACCTGTTTGTTCAAATAATGGTATGGTAATGGAAGTCTTTTGGGAAACTTTTTCAATTCTACCTGAAGAAATTCCACACTGCACCTTTATTGTATGCGTTTTCATGAGGCAAACAGTGGATGTTATTCAATTTGAATGTAGGAATTTAGGATCATGTAACAAATAAATATGGATCAGTATAGGACTAAGTAACAAACATCAGCAGACACACATCCATCCTAATGATCCACTGCTGTGTAATTTATGGGTGAGGCCTTGACACACACACATATACACAGAGAGCCAAAAAGGAAACCACGGCCATAATTTAACTCTTATTTTTGACAGCCTGATAATTCTTCATCATCTCTCTCAGTAATGCACAAATGAGCATAGAGTAATGACCGCAAACATATGAGAGTAAAATTAAAAAGAGATGGCTCCTCATTACCGACAAACATATCTGCGTATTAAGTAAGTGTTCAAGTTAACTCAAAATGCAGCACACCCCCTGTCACTAATATTAGTTTCTTGCAAAGAAATTGTCAAGTTACTGTATACTGTCCTGCTGTTGCACTGTATTGGTGTGTCCCCAACCATGGTGAATTCTACCGCAGTGGTATAAAAGTGATTGTGTATCTCACCTGAAGGGTCTCCAGTTTGGCACCACAGTTGACGAATATGACTCTGGTCAGCAGCAGCAGGAGGGGATTGGACACTAGACTGTAGACAGACTCCCCATCCAGCTGAAGACTGGACAACACAGCCATGTTCAGGGCCGCAGGCTATGCGTGTGTGTGTGTGTGTGTGTGTGTGTGTGTGTGTGAGAGAGAGAGAGAGAGAAAGTGAGAGTGATAGAGGAAGGTAGAGATAGAGAGAGAAATTAAACAAGATTACAGAAAATAAATGTTTCTCACACTGTTAGGGACATCTAATATTAATTTATCATGGTTTTACAATAATAATGAAAACCACCATGGTATGTTGTTAAATAGTGAATTATTAATTTACTATTTAAAATAATTAAACATGAAATTTAACAGTAAATTTCCTTCTAATCTCATTATATTAAAAAAATGCCTAGTTTGAGAGAAAATGCTGGTTTATAGTTGATAAACATTTAAATGGAATACAAAATATATATATATATTTTTTAATTTAGGAAATAAGTCAAGAATTATCAAAAAAAAAAATACAAAATAAGGCAGTCTCCACTAAGTGACAGTCCTACTCATGGTATGTGCCTTCAGTCCACCCATCTCTCTCCATGTGCGCTACTCTCAGTCTAATTTAGAGGGCCTATGCTCTCGAGGACAAGGCTGATAAATCAGCAGCTTTAGAAAGCTGTGAGACAGCAGAAAGTGTTACACATACAGTGCCTCTCCAGGGATCTACAAGGCCTCCGTAGGGCATTAGGGAGAAGAATCTCTTCACCTCTGTATAATTAGGAGCCTTAAGAGGTTTCATTAGCAACCCTACAGCCCTCTACACACTCATTATCCAGAGCACTGACCTGCCCAGTGTCGCCATCTCCTTCCATTCCATCCATCACACACACACATACATCCCACACGTCACATAACTTCGCATGAGCTGACACTAACTGCATAACCCCAAGGTTTAAGACAAAGAATGTGCACACTTACACAAAATGATCCCTTGAACCATCAAAACTAAATATAAAAATATAAATAATGTGATTTGTCATTTTGTATTTTAATATTGATAGATATACCTATATCTCAATTATATTACATATATTTATTATTTCTTATATTTATAAGGTTTGACCATGTGTTCAGACAATAAATTACAGTTAATGAAACCGGTTGTGCATGTGTTCATGGTACTGCACCTGTGAGAATTTCTGGAGCAAGGCCTCAGGCAGAAAATCAGAGATGTGGAGCTCAACTGGCGGCCCGGTCCAATTACTCTGGGCGAAATGGTTCAGACACCCAACTGCCAATGCCAACAGAGCAGTTTCTCTACAACAGACAAGAGATCGGTTCAGAAAAATGCATGTTAACAGTTAATCTTATTACAGCCACTGGATTTATTGAGCTGAAAAACACAGGTTGACTACCACCACAACATCCATCAGGTTAAAGGGATAGTTCACCCAAAAACAAAAAATTCTGTCATTTATTACTCACCCTCCAAACCCATAAGACCTTCGTTCATCTTTGGAACACAAATTAAGTTATTTTTGTTGAAATCCGAGAGCTCTGTACCATACATAGGCATCAACGCCATTGCGTCACTGAGGCCCAGAAAGGTAGTAAAGACATTGTAAAAATAGTCTATGTGACTACAGTGGTTCAACCTTAATGTTATGAAGAAAATAATGACTTTATTCAACAATCTCTTCTCTTCAATGTCATTCTTCTATGCAGTTTACGTAGTGAACAGTGTAGTGCTTCCAGGTTCTACGTCAGAACGCCGGCTCATTATTGGCCGACGCTGTTCACGTGAGCACAACGACGCATGCATGTGATGCTGACACAGGAGCTAGCCAGCGTTCTGACGTAGAACCTGGAACACTGTTTACACTACGTGAATAGCGTAGGAGAATGACGTTGAAGAGAAGAGATTGTTGAATAAAGTCGTCATTTTTGTTTTGTTATTTAGCGCACAAAAAGTATTTGTCGCTTCATAACATTAAGGTTGAACCACTGTAGTCACATGGAATATTTTATCGATGTCTCTACTAGTGTTGTAGTTAAGACCACCTAATCCAAGACCAAGTCGAGACCAAGACTAATGTGTGTTGAGACCAAGACAAGACCAAGACTTTGAGGGGTTGAGACCAAGACCAAGGCAGGGCGAGACCGAGTCAAGACCAAGACCAGACCAGCACTCCTTAAATTCACAGAGATCCACATTACCACCTGAGAAATGACTTATAGCTTATAATAAATGACTTAAATATAATTAGAATAAGACACTATATAGAGCTGTTACCAATCAAATGAAATCATTAACAACAAAATTCATCTTTGCGCTACAGAGGTGATACAGAAGATGCATCTGAATTGGTAAATTACAAATTCATAAATAATGTTGAGGATAATGTTTTAAAAAAAATATTGAATGTTTGTTAAAGCAATATCATGTTTGCAGTCATGCTCAAATTTGTGAAAACAACTCTCTTGCTCGTGATATTGGTTAATTATATCACATGTTATAAATCCAGATTTCATACAAGAACTTTTTGCAACAATATCTTGAATTTGAGCATTTGTATTAGTTTTTGGTGACATTTTTGCAAATCCCTAATTAATTTCTGAAATAAGTTATTGATTGGATCTGAAGCAGTAAGTTTTACATTCAATCACATTAATGATGTTAATAAATAAATCAGGCAATGCACTGACAATTTAGTAATATCCCAGCAGTTGTGGTCTTGCAACAAAATCCCGAGTCCTCTTAGTCTGACACCGAGACAAGACCAAGACCGGTCTCGAGTACTACAACACTAGTCTTTACTACCTTTTTGGAGCTTGAAAGTTGCATTGACGTTGCTGCCTATGTGGGGTTCAGAGAGCTCTCGGATTTCATCAAAAATATCTTAATTTGTGTTCCGAAGATGAACGAAGGTCATTTTTGGGTGAACTAACCCTTTAATGTTGTTTATTTTTGATAACATCTCCACACACGGCTGATGCAAATGAACAGACCTGAATGGATGAATCAGGTGCCAGGCAGCAATGTGAGTAATTCTGCTGTACGGTAGAGTCAGTCCCCAGATGCCATTGAGAAAGGACATTTACATGCAACCCAAATACACACATTCATGTTTTGCTGCGATCTACAGCACGCTATTCTCACCGGAGGGAAAGAAAACGGTTGAGTCAATCTCATTGTGTATTTTGGTCCCTTTAACATAATACATGATGAATAAATGAGAATGCACACAACAGAATGAGAAGATGAGGACAAAAAAAAAAAAGGGAAAAAAAACATGACATATATGACATCCTGCATTCAACAGCACACAAACAATCTACCTGCATCTAATCTCTCAACAGAAAGCATCTCTCATTATTCAAGGCATTCTGCTCATCTACAACCACTTTCTGCCTCTCTAACAGAAGCCACAATGAGAGAGGCTGTATAGAAAGAAAAGCGAGGGAGAGCGTGATCGAGCAGAGGAGAGATAAGAAGAGAAGCACGGCTGAGGAGCGCAGCGCAACCTTCCCTTCCCCAACTCGTTCTTTCTCTGGAGAGAAAGGATGTTAAAGTGGGCTTATCGAAAATTAATAATTCATGGCTGAAAGGAGGGGGACAGTGTTTGAACCCTTCTGTATGGTTTTATTCATTCTATACACAATAAAACCCTCAGCTGAAGCCACCATCAACAGCTAAAACTCCTTACGAAGCAGTACACAACGCATCTACACTAGCTTGCTGTGTAGTCAGCTTCCTTAAATCTAGTGAGAGCATTCTAATTTTGTGTTTCTCGTTTTAAGTATGTAAATGAAGATTGATCATTTACTCCCTCATGTCATTCTAAACAAGTCATTCAAAACACAAAAGATGATATTTTGAAAGATGTCAGTGTTTTATCCATACAATGAAAGTCAATGAATTCCAAACAACACTGGACCTCATTGATTTTCACTGTATGGGGAGGAGGGAAAATGATATATATAGTTAATTGATTAAAATCGCACATTTTTCTGTAATTAATCACAATTAAATTGCATCTAACATTAAAGTTAATATATTTTTATATTGTAACAATTTTCACATCGAATCTCCAAAATAATTGTAGAAACAACATAAAAACAGTATATAATTTGTTTAATGGCATCGTTTTACTAAGCACTATGAATGAAGGTCAGTATCGCTGATACAACTGTCTCTTAAAATATTTTTTCCTCAATTTTAGCCATTAATTACAGCCACTCAACATTACAGTATAATTGAAAGCTACCAATTTTAACATTTAATAGGTTTTAAAAATATAACAATAAATTTAAATTTAAGTGAACTTAAAACAATATTCACATAAACCCATTGTAATAAAAGTCACATTTAGCTGTGCCTTTAATAAATCACAGCTCAAGGCTAAGGTTTTTTTCCTACTGGCCCAGTCGGGGCGGTTCAGATTTTTCCCTGCCCTGCTAAAATGCACCAATAAAAGTTATTGTTTTCATTGTTTTTGACCCATGTAACCTTGTAAACAGTGATTTAAGATTATTAGGAAGGTGTAACAAGTAAATATACAGAAACTGAATAATCAAGCACTGCATAGTCTTCACTGCATAAATTATAAATTGAATATAGATTAATCCTTATTAAAGCTACAAACGTTGTTCAGTCAAGAGCGGTGAGTTATTTTCTCTTTGTCTTTTGTTCTTTGATTAACATTAAATGACAGACAGCAGTAGGTTTATTGTGCAGCTGTCACTTTAAGACCTGATGCACAAAACACGGATCTGACACATCCTATTTTCTCTTTACGTTCATTTAACACTTTTTAGCTCATTTAGACTGCCTACAAGGATACTTGACAAAACGATTTTGTGCGTTATTGTCCATTCAAGAGTGAAAGAGAACTCAATGCGGGGCACGCTGTCTGAAGTAGCATTCGTTGTGCGCATTTCGGGTGTTTGTTCACAGAGAGCTGCTTCACAGGCAGTGCACCAGTACAGATTTGAGTTTTTTTTTGCGTCTTATGCTTGAATGGTTTAATAGCACTTGAATGATAGCGTGATCATATACTGTAGCACAGCCAAAGGATGACAGAAAAAAAAAAAAATGGATGACGCATTTAAAAAAAATATTTAATGCATTAAACAAAAAAAAAAAAAAAATTATTTTGACAGTCCTAATATATATAATGTTTTGAATGTAATCTAACAAAGGAATTTATTTCAAATCGTCCATCAATAAATCTTTCACACAAAAATTGTATTTACAATCTCAGTGGTGCTAAATAATTCATAGCCAATTATAGGAGACGGTACAAATAAAACCATTAAATCACAATAAATAAGACATTTCAGTCCGTACAACAGAACTCGTTTAAATACAGCTATTTAACAGTCCTAAATCTCCTGTAATTTAACAGGCACAATGAGCGTATCTAATTGAGGACATCTTTAGGCAGTAGTGTAATTTAAATGAATAGTATTACAGTTTCACTAATTAAATTTGTCCTCATTTGCATTTCGATTTTAATGAATTTAATTAACTCACTTAAATATGTTTTAGACACAGATCATGTATGTCCCTGCAGCATTTAGGAATACAAAAAGAATGTAAATGATTATCTCTCATTATGGAGAAATTCATGGAGTTCAGTAATACAAAACGGCACATTTAAAAATTCCATGTTCTTTCTGCAAAAACAGTTAAAACTGAAAGAAAGCCATTATATGTCCTAAATCCTCACCTGTCACTCCTCTGA
The DNA here is from genome assembly GCA_039654105.1 of Coreius guichenoti. Classification (NCBI taxonomy): domain Eukaryota; kingdom Metazoa; phylum Chordata; class Actinopteri; order Cypriniformes; family Gobionidae; genus Coreius; species Coreius guichenoti. The sequence continues at coordinate 21,354,120 of CM077177.1, read as the reverse complement.
TCTTCAGTGGCATCGCTCAGGTAAGACAGCACCTGTCTCTCCAGATAGGCCTCAATACTGTCACCATCTTCAGGAGCACCTCCCAGCAGCCTCTGCACCACAGAGCTGAAGAGCACGGCCTCGAAATCTCCCTCACACACCAACTGCAGCAACGAACCTCCATCTGAACACACACACACACACAAGGGGAGAGTAGCTGAAGATATACGTTTAGACACACCAATCAATGTGTGTATGGTTTGTTGCTTTTTAGCACTCATTTCTGAAATGCCAGTACCTAATAGAAAGAGAAACACGATTCTCACCATTGTCATATTTTCAAACTGAATGAGAGCAGAATATTCTGTTCTCAAGCTCTTTAATAAGATCTCAACTATAAGCATAAAAATACATTGTGAGATGTGTCACAAAGGTTCCTCATTTTTAATGATTGTCCACATTTTTGTTAATAGTTATGGTATTCATTTTGACAGTACCTTGTGGTCTTCAGGTTTTTTTTTATTTTAGACATTATTAATCAACGTTTTAAACGTGAAATGTTTAATTTTTACAGAAGAGAAGTAAAAATTGCTACAGTAAAAACCTGTTAATTGGTTAACTAAGTTACCTTATGATATACTATACAGTATAGCTCAGAGGTGGGGGACTCGAGTCAAGTCATTTAAGGACTTGAGACTTGCTTGACTAAAAGAAGAAAATGACTTGACTTTGACTTCAGATCCAATGACTTGAGACTTGATTTGACTTGAACTGTATGACTTTATAACAACTAAAGTAATTAAATTTATTTTTATATAAATAATTGCAGCATCAATTGATGAACGACCGACACCAGTGGTCAGTCTGTGCGATTGCGTGACACTGCAGAAAAGAAAAAAGAAAACAAAAAAACAACAAACACAACATCCAGCACGGTGAGCATACTAAATACAGAGGGGAGAATCTCCCAATCTCCCGACATTGTTTCTTTTGGATATAAACACTTTGAAATTGACCATATTTAGAAAAGCAGATTTGCTGTATGCATAATAACTGGTATACGGCACATGACCATCACATCCACGAACTTCATTCACCATTTCAAAAAGGAAAGCCATGTAAGCTAACCTGTTCGTTATATTTAGCTGGACTAAATCTAGAGAGAATAATGGTCAGAACAGCATGCCTCTTTATACAAAACTATGTTTTTAATTGTAGCTTAAGGCTGTCAATAGATTAAAATGATAATTAATGATGGCATGTCTTGTAATTAACGTGATGTAAATTTGCTGACATTTGCCACAGTTTCTTTCAAATCATAGTGCTTTAATGCCAAATATGTCTCTTTCTAATGACGGAATGACAGCGTTTTATCATTGTTTCTCTTAAAGCAGGGTCAGAAATCATCAGTGGGAATTAATAGGAAACCTACCCAAAATGCAAGATATGGTGGCAAAAACGGCCCTAGTATGAGTTAGGCCTATTTTTTATATTTACAACATGATATTAAGCAATATTTCCAGAATAGGCATATTAGCGCAATTGCAAATGTGATATTGATTTTATACAATAGTTCAGTAAACAAAAAGTTAATATTGTGTTGTGACATTTTAGACATAATATTGGTAATATTCTCTGTTTTTGCTCTATTTCTCCAACGACAATAGTTCCAAAAAAGCCACAGCAAAAGAGGTACGCATCTCTGCGGCATTTAACACAAAGTGGTGTTTCGTTACTAAACGAATCTGGGGTTTTGAAAGAATCGGTTCAGTAATTCAGTGACCCAGGCTGAATCCGAAATTGCCCCTCAAATAGGGCATTATTTGAGGGGACAGCCATTTCAGGGTTTTTCCTGCATTGAACATTTTTTGGCGGCCGCAAAAACGAATTTTTGTCCCGCCAAAGCCTTATTTGATCAGTTATTGTGATTTATGAGTGATGTAGATGACTGCTGCACTGATAGGGCGCATGTTAACTGAGTGACAGAGAGAACGAGCAGAGAGCTCCTCCCCCGCGCGCGCACTCTCTCTGTCTTCAAAATAAGCACTGTCTTAGCTCTTTCTCATATTTCACATATTAATCAAAATCAAAAGGTCGGAAGACTGAATCCATGTTGCACGTGGCGCATTCGGACAATTTTTTCCTTGAATTACCTCTGGGTGTGAATTGCGCTCAAAAAACGTTGACTCTTCTCTGACCAGCTGACAAACCATACTTTCAATAAACGGGAATAAAAATTCTATTCAGTTATGAAGTGTTTTCTGTGTTGACAAATCTTTCGCGATGTTCTAACAGAACATTCGCACACAACGCGTCTGCTAATGTCCGATTCGCGACCTAATGACTCCTTTGAACTGAATCATTTTAACGACTGGTTAAAACAACTGATCTGTCCAACACTGAACTCACGAATCAGTTTAATCATTTACTCAGAACACCTCTGAAATGAGAACACAAGTGTGCTTACTCCATTTAGCAAGAGTGGTTAGTAAGAATTAATCTTAATAATCCACAGTATTTTCAGGTTATTTATATTGACAATGTGTAATAAAATATATAAAATCATTTAATTTAGACTGGAGTTAGGTGAAACCAGAACAAAGTTGTTGTTAGCTAGCTGATAAGGTAACACTTTATAATAACGTTCAGTGGTTAGTTAATGATGAACTAATCATTTACAAAACATTCATAAATGATTATCAAGTGATATGCTAACATTTTATGTATGTTTTGTATATTCCGTTACAAGTCATTTACAAGTAATTAGTAAATGATTAACTAATCATTTACCAAACATGACTATGCATTCATAAATGATTAATAAGTGATATGTTAATTATTTTATGTATGTTTTGTAGATTCAGTTATAAGTAATTTAAAATTGATTAGTTAATGATGAACTAATAATTTACAAAACATGACTATGCATTTCATAAATGTTTAATAAATTGTTACTTTTTTGTATGTTTTGTAGATTCAGTTAAATTATTTACAAGTTATTAGATAATGATAAACTAATCATCTACAAATCATGACTATACGTTCATAAATGATTAAGTAATATGCTAACGATTTATCTGTCGTAAGTTATCTTTAAAAAATAGCATATCATAAAATAATCAAACAGATCCTTAGTAAATGGTTAAGTTACTAGTTAATATATTATTAATCACTGAAATGTCAACGTACCATTATCTCAAACAATTGCTAATCATGAACAAATGATGATCAAACCATTAGTAAATGATGAGTATATAATTTATTGATGCATCGTTAAAGTTGTAAGCTGGTCTGTTAAAACCCACAAAAATGCAATTATGCTAAAGCTATTTTTTTAAAGAATGATAAATTACTAGTTGTCAAATGAATAAACATTTTAAAATGACTTAAAGTCAGGGGATTTAAAGTTAAATCCTTTCACTCAACAGTGCAGACTTGTGTTCTGTGTGGGATCTAGTGATAATGTGAACTGGTTTTACCCTCCACTGAAGCTCACATCAGGTGCACATTAAAGACTCCATGTGTGTCAGAGAAGACAGCTGTGTATACCCTCACCAGTCAGCATTTACATTAAAGTACACACTACAAAGTGTTCAACACCTGTTATAGATGTTGTAAACGCATGAATAAATAATTTACAAAGCTTTCTTACCCGTTACAAATGATCTGTACATGTATACAAGGCATTTACAACCCTTTCTGCGTCCCCTAATCTAAAGTGTAGACGATTCATCACTTGTAAATGTCTTACACATCATTCGTAGATCTTTCTCACCCGTTACAGATGATCTGTACGTGTATAAAAGGCATTTACAACCCTTTCTGCATCCCGATTGCTACAACAAATGTACATGTGAAAATTCAATTCTCACCTGTTGCAATAGAAATGTGTAAATAGGTAAATCATCTGATTACTGTTAGCATTTAACTCCTATTCGTCACATTGACGCTTGGTCAGTTCCCTTCGGCGTCACTTTTTAACGCACAGGGTACCCCTTTAACGTCTTTTTCCGACGCGCAGTACCCCATTGATTTCAATGAGAAACCTTTGGCGTCATATACAGACGCGTTGGGCATGGTTATCATCATGATGAAACTATATATTGGGTTATGATTTTGCCATTATGACATGGAGTGTGATTCTCAATTTAATCAGCCAGCATAATTTTACATTTATTTTCTTTTTTTATTTACGGTATTCAGACACGTTTTGAACACGTAACCTTCCAATACCTTCCCTAAACCTAGCCGTTTGTGTATTATAAAAAACAGGATATAACAGGCAGATACGACTGCAGGAACAATTTATTCAAAAAGTACAAATATTCCAAGTGTCCCGAGGCCAAACGATTGGTTTGTGTTAAGTAAATCCCCAAAAGCGATCAGCAGCGTCGAGTCCATCCGCCGGCCGAAGATCATAAACACATTTCAAAATTTGCCGCCGGAAGAAACGTCACGTCAGCTGTGTGTCTCATGACACAATTGCGTCATTACGTCAGCTTTGATTGTAAAATGCCATTGGCTCTCGTGTGTCTTGTGACCGATTGCGCAATGCTAAAGAGTCGTGTGTATCATATGAATGAGTGCGTTCACAAAGGGGCGCGATCATCATTTCAACGATTAAAACATTAAGATCAACTCTGTTCTTTACATGAAGATATCGTATGACTTCAGAAGACTTGAAATGCCGTGTTGGTTTTAACAGACCAGCTTACAACTTTAACGATGCATCAATAAATTATATACTCATCATTTACTAATGGTTTGATCATCATTTGTTCATGATTAACAATTGTTTGAGATAATGGTACGTTGACATTTCAGTGATTAATAATATATTAACTAGTAACTTAACCATTTACTAAGGATCTGTTTGATTATTTTATGATATGCTATTTTTTACGATATGTATAACTTACGACAGATAAATCGTTAGCATATTACTTAATCATTTATGAACGTATAGTCATGATTTGTAGATGATTAGTTTATCATTATCTAATAACTTGTAAATAATTTAATTGAATCTACAAAACATACAAAAACTAACAATTTATTAAACATTTATGAAATGCATAGTCATGTTTTGTAAATTATTAGTTCATTAACTAATCAATTGTAAATTACTTATGTTAATTATGTTACCTATGTTTTGTAGATTCAGCTATAAGTAATTTACAATTGATTAGTTAATGATGAACTAATCATTTACAAAACATTCATAAATGATTATCAAGTGATATGCTAACATTTTAAGTATGTTTTGTAAATTTCGTTACAAGTCATTTACAAGTAATTAGTAAATGATTAACTAATCATTTACGAAACATGACTATGTGTTCATAAATGATTAATAAGTGATATGTTAATTATTTTACGTATGTTTTGTAGATTCAGTTATACAGTGGGGAGAACAAGAATTTGATACACTGCCGATTTTGCAGGTTTTCCTACTTACAAAGCATGTAGAAGTCTGTAATTTTTATCATAGGTACACTTCAACTGTGAGTGACGGAATCTAAAACAAAAATCCAGAAAATCACATTGTATGATTTTTAAATAATTCATTTGCATTTTATTGCATGACAAGTATTTGATCACCTGCCAACCAGTAGGAATTCCGGCTCTCACAGACCTGTTAGTTTTTCTTTAAGAAGCCCTCCTGTTCTCCACTCATTACCTGTATTAACTGCACCTGTTTGAACTCGTTACCTGAATAAAAGACACCTGTCCACACACTCAATCAAACAGACTCCAACCTCTCCACAATGGCCAAGACCAGAGAGCTGTGTAAGGACATCAGGGATAAAATTGTAGACCTGCACAAGGCTGGGATGGGCTACAGGACAATAGGCAAGCAGCTTGGTGAGAAGGCAACAACTGTTGGCGCAATTATTAGAAAATGGAAGAAGTTCAAGATGACGGTCAGTCTCCCTCGGTCTGGGGCACCATGCAAGATCTCACCTCGTGGGGCATCAATGATCATGAGGAAGGTGAGGGATCAGCCCAGAACTACACGGCAGGACCTGGTCAATGACCTGAAGAGAGCTGGGACCACAGTCTCAAAGAAAACCATTAGTAACACACTACGCCGTCATGGATTAAAATCCTGCAGTGCACGCAAGGTCCCCCTGCTCAAGCCAGCGCATGTCCAGGCCCGTCTGAAGTTTGCCAATGACCATCTGGATGATCCAGAGGAGGAATGGGAGAAGGTCATGTGGTCTGATAAGACAAAAATAGAGCTTTTTGGTCTAAACTCCACTCGCCGTGTTTGGTGGAAGAAGGATGAGTACAACTCCAAGAACACCATCCCAACCGTGAAGCATGGAGGTGGAAACATCATTCTTTGGGGATGCTTTTCTGCAATGGGGACAGGGCGACTGCACCGTATTGAGGGGAGGATGGATGGGGCCATGTATCGCGAGATCTTGGCCAACAACCTCCTTCCCTCAGTAAGAGCATTGAAGATGGGTCGTGGCTGGGTCTTCCAGCATGACAACGACCCGAAACACACAGCCAGGGCAACTAAGGAGTGGCTCCGTAAGAAGCATCTCAAGGTCCTGGAGTGGTCTAGCCAGTCTCCAGACCTGAACCCAATAGAAAATCTTTGGAGGGAGCTGAAAGTCCGTATTGCCCAGCGACAGCCCCGAAACCTGAAGGATCTGGAGAAGGTTTGTATGGAGGAGTGGGCCAAAATCCCTGCTGCAGTGTGTGCAAACCTGGTCAAGAACTACAGGAAACGTATGATCTCTGTAATTGCAAACAAAAGTTTCTGTACCAAATATTAAGTTCTGCTTTTTTGATGTATCAAATACTTAAGTCATGCAATAAAATGCAAATTAATTATTTAAAAATCATACAATGTGATTTTCTGGATTTTTGTTTTAGATTCCGTCACTCGCAGTTGAAGAGTACCTATGATAAAAATTACAGACTTCTACATGCTTTGTAAGTGGGCAAACCTGCAAAATCGGCAGTGTATCAAATACTTGTTTTCCCCACTGTATCACTTATTAATCATTTATGAATGCATAGTCATGTTTCGTAAATGATTAGTTAATCATTTGCTAATTACTTGTAAATGACTTGTAACGGAATTTACAAAACATATATAAAATGTTAGCATATCACTTGATAATCATTTATGAATGTTTTGTAAATGATTAGTTCATTAACTAACCACTTATAAATGACTTACAACCGAACGTTATTATAAAGTGTTACCGCTGATAATTTTATTAAATTGTATATGGTAGAAAATTAGGCTATTTGTTAATAATCTAATATTGGTATGATTATAATACCAAAACAATTATCAGTAAATAGGGTAAAAAATGAGGAACAAAAGAAAATAACATCAAGGTAAGAGATCATACATAATATGAGATATCAAAATAAGATAAGCAAAAATTACAAACTGTTTCTTTGCATTTATTTTAAATTTATTGTCAGTATTGCGTTCGCAGATCACGTGGGTAGGGTACTTTTTACTGTGTTTGTGGATGACCATGTCTGTCAGCCACCACCGAAGACCATTTTTGACCCAGGAAAAACCCTGCATTTGTTCTGGTGTCCGAAACCATAGTGGACATTATCGAGTGCACTCATTCAATCCCACATTTGGACAGCAATAACGAGTGTACAGCTGATATACACTCAACGACTGTCCGAATCTGCTCACTCACTGCTCACTCGAACTGTATTAGTGGACTAACGTAGGGAATAGTGATTGAGGGTTTAGGGGGCGATTTCGGATTCAGCCCTTGTCACTTGCTTCGTTCCAGCATGAATCTGCCGTTTTGAACGAATCAGTTGAATGAATGCTTCTATGACTCATTAAGACAATGATTTTCCGCCACCCTCTGGCGGTTTTAATTTCATAATTAAAAGTATAATTTCGAAATTTTCCCCATATTCAAATCATTAATCTCATAACATTATTTATGCTGTTGTAATTGCAGTGTAAATGCATTAATAACAAAAAGTATATTGATATATATTGATATTGAAGTAAAATTCATAACAGTATATTGGGCCTATAGTTACAGACTTTTCTTAAAGTGAACATTGTCAGAAGTCCCTGCATGACGTAACATATGATTATATTTTATATAAATAATTGTTTCTTCTAAATTTTGATATTAGTATATTACATTAGGTTATTTGTCTTATATTTTCTGTTATTTAGATAATGTTTATTGCATTATTTTAGTGCCATGTGGTTTCCCTAATGGTCTGTGTGTATGACCCTGTGCAGTGTGCACAAATCTACATATTTCAGTATTGGCCATGTTTTATGGACAAGTCACTTGCGATTAAATCGGATTCATCATTTGGCTCTCTCAGTACATTTTAAAGTAAAAGCTGATTTTGGTAAATTAACGATCAATCACTTCATGAAATATATGGTTCTACCTATAAGTTGTAAAATATACAGGCACCAATATGCCATTCCGTAACACATGAAACATTGAAAACACATGAAATATTTTTCACAGTGCAATTATAAAAATGCAGGGCTCATAGTAGATCAAGATGTGAATGCAACTACCAAAAATGTCTATCTACTCACAAATGTGTAAACAAATGACTTAAATGTCCATGTCTACTACACAAATACAACTGAAATTTACTTCCATCACCTCCTCAGGATCAAACTCAAATTCGGTTAGCATCAGCCATTTGCTCCCTCACTTGCATAATAGAGGAAAAAAGGAAACCTATAAACAAAAAGGAGAGCAGCAGCAGTCTACCTGCATGAAATGTGTGAACCGTGAAATTAAATAGTTTGTTGTGCACAAAGAACCGGACTGAAAAAGCTCTCTCTCAGAAAAACTGTTTATTTATACCAAACTTGCAGTTACACTTTGTAGCTCTTTTTTCTGGTGAACGATGCTTCAAATATGCCACAAAGAGTCAAAAGCAAATACTTATTTTAGTTTTATCCTCACCTTGGCTATAATAAACCCATGAGGATATTATATATGGAGAGCTACACTGTGACTGAATTAAAAGTAATCTTATTCAATTATAGTATAAAGTGCCTTGAATTCACTTTAGATCTTGGATTACTTCACTACACTTTGCAGATACAAAATGGTGCCACCTCTGATAAGAGTAAGGAGAAAGCTGCACTATTTCTAAAAGAATACGTCGCTTTCAACCACTTTGCTCAGTCATTGATCTCTTCTGAGGAGAAACTGGCATGAATAAATGTGACTGAATGAGGACAGACTGAAATAGCTTTACAGAAGATCAGATTGACACATTTCACACACTATCTTGTGAGATACACATTAATCACTCCTGAGGTTGATGTTCATGAGAGAGAGAGAGACACATGGGAGGAATGAAATATGCAATGTAGGATGTATACAAATGAACAGTTACAATATACATAATACACTGTACACAGCTATTTGTCACACCACTATAGCACATTAAACTGACAGAGAGATGGGGGCGATAGATAATGCATGAAATGAGAGGCAAGCAATAAAGCAGTAATGAAATCCTATAATATAGACTAATAGGGGCGTTCACACAAGGATGCGTTCTTGCGTTCCCTCTGCTCTCATTTTTAAGTACATTATGGCCAATTATTCACATCCACACCACACCATCAGTGTTGCGTTTTAAAGACGACTTGTATATTTAAAGTAGTATCCTACTTTAAATACCAATAACCAACAACATTAACATAAGACCGTCAGTGACATAGTAACAGATCTTGGTTAATTTCAAGTCAGACATGACAAATAACTTGCGGTTCAGTAAGCATATCAGCTAAATTAAGGAACCGTTCCGACTGATTCATGACAAGCGCTCAGGAATCGGACTACACTTGTCGCTCTCATGTCTATGTTTGTGGTCTACTACTTAAAAGAACCGGTTCATAAGTCAATAATTTGGGAATTGGACTATACATTGGCCTCACTGTATTTTGATTGCCTAAAAAGGAAAACCATCTCATAAGGGTCATTTTGTTAAAGAACTGAACTACACTGTATTTGCTTAATTTACCAAAAGAATCGGCTCTTATGCATATTTACTTCAGCAATCAGAAGGGCTGCATATCTCGAACTGCCACGTCATCAAGCTCCGTCAAAGGACGTTTCAGTCTGAAGGATCCTTTGAAGGCAGCCTTTGTTTCGCATCCTTCATTTGGCTTATTTTGAAGGATGCATCAGGTGTATCCTTTTCGCCCTCCAATCACCCACAATCCTTTGCACACATTCCAATTCACAGTGCTGAAGCAGCACTGAGCTTGTCCAATTTCACTTTGTAATGCAAGACAAAAAATGATTTTGGAGATGAATTCATTATATTTTATTTTATTTTGTTGTAAATTAATCAATCAATGCTAAACTGTGCATAATGGAATCCACTGGGAGACCACAGATGGTTTGTTTATTTATTTATTTATCTTGTATTGCCATATCAGCATCTGTGGCTATTTTCAAAAAAATAAATATATAAACAAAATTAACACAATGGTAGCAAAAAACAAACAAAAACAACAATTGATAACCATCTCCGCAGATGGTTGTAATTACCTGTACTGCATTAATAGAAAATCAGTTAATATAAAGTATTTTTCAAATTATTATTGTAATAATATTTCTGTGCCATGACCATGGGGGCGGAAACATTTATGACGTAGCCATGCACACTGACAAAACTTCTCATTCTAGCATTCAATGCTAAAGAGGATTCTAGGACTGGACTAGGAAGGACGCAGCCTCACTAGGGTGCAGCCTTCCGTTTAAGAAACACCTTATTTTGTCTGCGCTGCATTTTGATTCATTAAATAGAACCAGCAAAAAGAGTCATTTGTTCGGGAACCTAACTACACTATAAGGGCTGTCTCAATCGAAAAAAATCGATGCTCTCTATGCTCCCTTGCTGGAAATGAGGCGCGAAACATAAAACGCACAAGCCAGCTTAATAAATACAAATGATATGCGAAAGACAAATCGTTTTTTTTTTTTATTAAATGTCAGCATAAACACACCTCCCTAAACAGGTAGTGAACACATTTAGTTAACATTTATAATTAATATTCAGCTAAAATGTTGTAACAGAACAATGCATTTAATCAGCATAGAAAACAATATTTAAAAAAAAAAAAAAAAAAAAAAAAAAAAAAAAAAAAAAAAAAGTAGGTCCTGCCTGTTGTTGATTAATACCAGCGGTGTATGTACGTAGTCATGTCGCCAGAAATTGAGACCCAATGTGTAGTGAACCAGGGTAGGGTCGCACCAGCCATTCGTAAGTTCTTACTTAAATTTAAATGTAAAGTCCACACTAGAGGCATAGTAACTACTAGCTAGTTTGTAACTAACTTTGTACTTTATTCAGTTGCACCATTAAACGTTAAGGCAGAACGTAGCTAGTAGGTCGTAAGCTCTCCATAAAGTAATGCGTAGTCGCGTAATATGACGTTTACCCTCAATATTCCAATAGTGAGCAGAAGTTGTGCTGAAATGCGATGAATTTCAGTTTATCCTTCATTCTAACTTTTTTTTGCCTCATGTAACTAAAGGTAAAAAAATATGTTTCCATTAAATATGATACTACTTAATCATGATTAAAGGGGTCATGAATTGAGAAATCAACTTTCCCTTGAGCTTTTGATATATAAAAGGTCATGGTAATATAAGAATATCCTGTAAGTTTCAGATCTGAAAACTTCCTTGTTAGTCAAAGAAAAGCTTTTATTGACAGCTGGCTCAGCAAACGATCGATCTGTGAATGTGCTTACCTGTGACGTCAGAGAGTGAAACGCTGCCTCGACCGAAGAAGACGAACGCCTAATTCTGTAGCCCCGCCCACCGATTCGTGCCTGGCATGTTAGATAAATAACAGGCCTACGTGGAGCTAAACCGGATCGAACTTCCAAGCAATAAAGCTTATGGCATGTTTCAAACATGCCATAAGCTTCCTTTGGATTCCAAAATGCATGGTTGAACTTTATTTTTAATGAAGATCCAGCTCACATGGGGAAGACATTGATTTGTTCGCTTCATTTCACCGGATTCGTTTGTAAACAAGAGACTGGATTTGCAGACAGGATGAGATTGAAAAACTATGCTGTGGCTTCTGGATCTGACAGGAATGATGCAACAATTGTGTGAGTAAAAAATGTTTTTAATATGTGATAGTATTGCATTGTTACGTTTGATATCTACTGATTATGTACGTGTCTAACTAAACATAACTTTCATGCTGTCACAGGCTTTGTATTTGAGGTGTTGTTGGTTCATTGTCCTGTGATTCATGATCAGACTCGAACATGTATGGGCCAGGGCTCGCACTCTTAAATAGTGAAATACATGCGCGCATGTGTGTGTTATGCACGGTTCGCGGTTATATCCACCGATCAGGCGGGCCAAGTAATAAAAAGTAACATTCCAATTAATTGCGGGTGGATGAGAGATAAATCATTGTGTTTGTTTGATTAAAAGACATTTTGCGAGCACTGTGGGTGAATCATTCCGGTTGCCGTTTCTCCACATTGGAAGTTTTCAAAACAATTCCTCACGTGTAATGAGTGGGGAGCCAAAGCTATAATATCCAATCATAGCAGTGGGCAAGTCTTCAATGCGGCACGCCCATAAAAACTGAGAGTTTCAAGAGCTAGGCTCAAAACCAAAGTAGAAAATAGCCTATTACTTATTCATTATGATGTTTTTGAATGTAAAAACCTCATAAAACATCATAAGTTGACCTCAGACAACAGTATAAAAAAATTAAAAAACCCAGTTCATGATCCCTTTAACACAATAGGTGTTTTTATATATAAATAACATTCTAAAACTGTATTTGAAACTAAATTAATAAGGATTAGGGCTGCAACTAACGATTATTTTGATAATCGATTAGTTGGCCGATTATTGTTATTTTTTAACTGACAAAATACACTATTCCACATCCTGCCCAATGCTGTCCTTCAAACAAACGTGTCAGCTGAGTGCTATGAAAACATACATAGTGAATATACCTTACAAAAATGAACCATGATTTTACAACAAATAAAACAAAAATATTTTAATATTTTTATTATAAATAAATAAAATAAAATAGGGTTATTGTAGTTATTCCATGATAATCACAAATTAACCATAGTTTTGCTTCAAATCCATAGTTTAACTATGGTATTTGTGTGGTTACAGAAATGGTAATCAATATGCCAAAAAAAACATGGTTTTACTATAATAAAACCATGGATCATTTTCGTAAGGGTATATCTGTGCTATACATTACGTGCAAAAAAAATTACTATGCAAAAGGACAGTTTAAATCCCTACATTAAAATGATATTAAAGAAAAACAAAAACTCAGTGTTACGAGATAAGAGGAATGTTCTGCAGGAACACACACGCATTTGCTATGGACAAAGTAATCTTTCACTGTCATTTCTTTATCTTGTAAATGGCTATAAGAAACGTCTTACATTTATATTCAATTATACGCTGTTATCCTTTTACAGTTTCTACTCTCATAAAATACGTGAATTACATGTTGGCTTTTAAACCTAAATGTTGCGTCCAACAGCAGATATTTCAGATAAATTAATGTTGCGCTTAAAATTAACGGTCTCACGCTCTACTGCGTTCTGTCTGTTTGACGCGCATGCGCGCCCGCCGCCCCGCTGCTTGTTCAGTGAAGCTTAACACAGACTGCAAGGACGCACTTTCATGCAAAATGGAAATACTCGCGTGAATTAGTAACATTTACAGATAAGGATACAAGCACTATTCTCTACATAGATCATTGGATATAACCTGTAAAATGAACGTTTTGCGCTGAGGACTAGTGACGGCAATTTCAAAACACTGCTTCATGAAGCTTCGAAGCGTTACGAATCTTTTGTTTCGAATCAATTGGTTCGGAGCATGTATCTCTGTGAACCCATGAATCATGAGGAGTCACTGAGAACCATTGAACAAGTGTCTGTGGGTTTTACCTGATCTCTGATCAGTTTTATACATTTGTAGACGTTTTAATTAGACATTAGTATAATTAAAAGGGATAATATTAGTTAATAGTCTCGTATCGGCCTGTTCATCTGAACCATCCATGGAACAAACAAAACAAGCCCTTACAGCTGATAAAAGAACATATATATATACGTAATATTTAATTTTATTAGATGATTAGTTAATTGCATTTGAAAGATTTTACTTTCAATAAAACATTTGCAATAGATTTGTAAAAGGTGTTTTTATGCATGTTTGGCCTGGGTTTTTGTTGCATTTACACGGTTCTAACCAGCAGGGGTCGCCGTGGAGACGGGTGTCAGATTGATTCGAAGCTTCGACACAATACGGCACATTTGCTTCAACTGTTTCAGTGTTTCACGAAGCCTCGGTCTGCCCATCACTCCTGAGGACGCACACGCATCTGTCAAAGCGCATGACAGGGTATGTTAAACGCATACGCTTGAAGCTTAAAATAAAGATCACGTACCTTTTCAGCAGCAGCTCACTCTGTTTCCTCCACTATTTTTAGATATATTTTGTCAATAGAAATATGTTATTCAGTGCTGTAATTTGGTGCGACTGGTGGAAGTTGATGGCAGACCCGACTAATAGATAATGAGAATCGTTGTCGATGATTTTCATTATCGATTATTATCGACTAGTTGTTGCAGCCCTAATAAGGATAAATAAATAAATACTGGTACAAAAAACATAAGAAATTATATTTGATTATGACTAATTTTGAAAGTGGCATTTGAAGGAGCCTTAGAATTGGGACAGACTTCATCGCACCGCTGTGACGCAATCGGCCTTCGAAGGATGCAGTTTCTGAATTGGGACATTTCATTGTAGGGGGCGTAACTTGAGGTAGGGGGTGTAAGTAGTAGGGGCACGGTTTGCAATACTCCGGGACGCAGTCGGACACACTTGGCAACCGGCCCCAGGTCCTTACCAATGCACGGATTCGTATACACAATATACTGATTCTCACCCTCAGTTAGCTTGATTCACTAAAAAAAGAAGCAACTAAAAGACTCATTTGTTCAGAACAGGAACTACAATTGACTCTTAAGACTTTTCTATTCAGGAATCAGACTAGATTCATCATTCAGAGCCGACTCGGAGAGATCCGTTCGCAATAGAACACTCGCTGGTTTAAAATCGATAAAAGTACTGCGTTAGAGAATCGGGCTAAATGCTTGCTGTATGTTTCGCGAATTCGTGCTGTAGAATCTGTAGTGGTGTTGAATAGTAGAGTCAGTATTTAGTAGCCTACGGTGTTCCGTCCGTCCGCATCCGCAGGTTCGGGAACCGTTAATGGAACAATCATTTAATCAACATACTATCATGACAATAATTTAGTACACAAGTTCAATAAGTTCCGCTAATTTAAAAACAAAATCTTAAATGTGTTACTCTCTGCGTATCGCGTCCTGTGTAAACGCCCGCTAAAAATAATACGGGCACACAGGAGTGTGTACATGCAGATGCGCGGCTTTGTTCTAAAACTGTGAGCTAAATAACAGCGCTTTTTCTCTCATGCACATTCTCACCTCGACATCAGTAGAATACACAGGCATCTATCCTCGTGTGTCCTGATGTCAGATGCTAAAAGCTGCCCACACTGACCCTCCAATCAGTCAATACACAAATACAGAAGTTATGCTGTAAGAACGCTGTCAAATGCCGCTCGGTTCACAGTCAGTGGAAATTCACGTCTGTCTGGACACAGTCCCGTGCGTCGGTGCGGCGCCGAGATTTCAACACTGTCGGCACATTTAAACCACGTGAGAATAACTGCTGCGTCCAGCAAACACTGATCCACAACAATAACCGAGCAGATCCAAACCCGTTCTTATCCATAGCTGGACGAAACCTGCATCAACATCAGCCATCATCATCTCAAAAGCACATCATCTAAGATCTCTAACACAGGGCTCTGCCGCTGTCTCTTACCTGCGGTGCTGAAGCCGCTCTGTTTCCAGTCCGGACTCAATCCGCCCAGAACCGCCGCCTCTAGCTGCAGCATCATTATCCTCGCCAACCCTCAATAGAGAAATAAAACACGCGTCGCGTCACGTCGCTCAAGACCTGCTCTGTGTGAACGTGAGATGCGAAGGGCTCGTGTGCTGCTCACTCTGATGTGTTTGATTTCTGCCCATGTGCTGTAAGTGTCATCAGTGAGCAGCCATGACAGCAACGTGGTGCATTATGGGATACTTAATAAGGCAGCGCCGCCAAGGGAGCGTCGAGATTTGACTAGACGCTCAAACGAACGCAACGGAAAATCAGTGTTAGGTTATTATAAATCTATTACATGATTGAAATAATATCTGTAATAGATATAGATAGTAGTATAATCTATAATAGATAATATAAATAATATCTGAATTTGTATGCAAATTTTCAATTTACCATTCTATTGCCGGTAAAGAATAGGATAAACACAGTATGTCCAGAATATCTAAACAAACACAAAAACGGAAATATTCATTTTTTTATTCAAATTTATCAAACTGTTTATGTTATGACCTTTCACCTCTGGCTTTGCAGTAGGATATTTATTTATTTATATATTTTTTTATTAATTAATTCATTATCAAATTCAACTCAAACTGATTTTTATATACTATTAGGATATACACTAATATTTCATATAATAATATTAATAATAATAATAACTTCTGTAGTAATTTCCCTCAGTAAACTCCCTCTTTTTTCTTTTATTATTATTATTATTATTTTGTTATTACAGTTACAGCTCTCTTTTGTATAATGGAGTTAAAATATTTTTTTTTTTACTTTTTAGCTTGTGTTTGTGCTAACCATAGAACTTAACTTTTAAGCAAATCATAGAGTGAAAGATTAGCATATCAAAAAAAGAAGGAAATAATATGCTCTGAATGCTGAGAGTGAGATGATTCTTTTCTTTTTCTTTGGAGAAACTTCTATTCAGTCAAAAAAAAGCCCTTTTTCACTAATCATTCTTCTCATATGAATTATATCTGTCCCTTTTACCAATAAAGCATTTGATGAATTTAAGCAGGCACAGAGCTGTGAATATAAAGCTTCCTGTGCACATGAACACTATAGACCTTCTGCAACATAAATACTTTATATTTCTCTGGCATTGCTGTCGAAGATCAATTAGCTGGTGAAGTGGATTTACTTATTGTAGAGTTAACAAAAGTTATCATGAGCATTGTAATGTTTGAAGCAGACGTAATAACAAATATCAGTAGACCGGGAAGATTTCAAACGAGTGGTTAGGGGGGGGGGGTTGGTTCACCAAATTGTATTAAGTAACAACATTGAGTCAATATAACACGTCAAAACTCAAAATTGCCACTATTTACTTTGTTAGCGCACATTACTAGTCTTGTAACCCGTGCAAGTTAAAACAGAAAAATAGTTTTTCGTGGTAATCTTTAATCAAAATCTGAAAATCTGCGTCCGCCCTGGAATGGCATTCCCTCTCTGATGAAGTCATGACGGTTTGGGTATCCTTTACCAGTTCCCTCCAACCGTCAGTCTGCTACGAATAAAAGATGGAGAAGAGGTGCGCTAAAATAGAACCCCGCTGTGACGAGCAGGGCGAGCGAGAGCCGTGAGAGAGCGACGCGAGGCCGGTGAGTGATTGGATGATGAGCGCCAGCTGCGTCACACCGGTCTCGAATCTCTCACGGAGGAGTGAGGGGAGCATAAAAGGAGGAGCGATGACAGTGAAGGACGAGAGAGGACCAGGCCTGGAGTTATGTTATGTTATGTTATGTTATGTTATATTATGTGTGTGCGCGCGCGCGCGCGCCAGTCGTCCGTGAGGGGCTGCCGCTTTTACTTTCAGCTTATTTGTTTATTTGATTAAAATTTGTTAACATTCGCCGGTTCCCGCCTCCTTCTTCCCATATCAACATACTCCGTTACACCCGCCCTCTATTCTTTCATTTCACTTAGAAATGTCACAACCATAGACTGTAAAAAAAGATGGACAGTTTAGAACAGTTTACTGCAGAACAACTCATTATGTCGTTGTGAAATAAACAGTTATGGACATTTAGAAATTAAAGTTAAAGCTCCAATCTCCTCCTGAAAATCCCTGAAAAAAGTCTCAGCTGTCAATCATGACGTCACACCTTGTTTTTATAGCATCAAAACTAAAACCAAACTTATTTAATAAAACGAACACTTGAACTTATACCACCGTGATAAAAAACTACCTAAAATGACAGAAACCTTCTTTGGAAAAATGTATTTGAAGTGTAATTTGATTGTTTATTGTGTCTCACGTCCCATTCAACAGTGTTGGGAAGGTTACTTTGGAAATCTAATAGGTTACAGATTACAAGTTACCCTATTTAAAATCTAATAAGTAGTGTAACTATTTCAATTACTTTATTAAAGTAATGTACTTTAACTTTAATGATTACTTTTCTAATTTCCAGCAGTGGAACGCATTTTTTATCACCCACCATGGTGGCAACTCTCCGACAGGTTAAAGTCTAAAGCTTCCAGCGGCAAAGTGGGTTGATGCAATTGGCACGTGGTGCAGCTGCACATTCAAACGAGAACCAATCAAAAGCATCAGAATAGCATCGCTTAACTAAATGGCCTTTAAAAGGCAGGAGGCTTCATGCACATCAAAAACAGGCAAAGCAAAAAATTATTTTTAATTCAACATATCCTAGCTTTTTACAGAAAATATTCAGATGTAACCCTTTGTAATGATTAACGTTTTCATAAGTAACTAATTTAATTACACTTTTTCTCAGTAACTGTAATGGATTACAGTTACATTTATTTTGCAATTAAACTATGTAATCTAGTTACATGTAACTAGTTACTCCCCAACACTGCTATTCAATTACATGGAGAGGGGGAGTTTGATGACCTATACTGGGATACTTTAGCTGCGTCCCAATTCGCCTACTTATACTACGGCCTAAAAGTATGTACTGTTTTTGTGAAGAAAAAGAACATACAGTGCATCCAAAAAGTATTCACAGTGCTTCACTTTTTCCACATTTTATGTTACAACCTTATTCCAAAATGGATTAAATTAATTATTTTCCTCAAAATTCTACAAACAATACCCCATAATGACAACGTGAAAGAAATTTGTTTGAAATCTTTGCAAATTTATTAAAAATAAAAAACAAAACAAAAAAAATCACATGTACATAAGTATTCACAGCCTTTGCTCAATACTTTGTTGAAGCACCTTTGGCACCAATTACAGCCTCAAGTCTTTTTGAGTGTGATGCTACAAGCTTGGCACACCTATTTTTGGGCAGTTTCTCCCATTCTTCTTTGCAGGACCTCTCAAGCTCCATCAGGTTGGATGGGGAGCATCGGAACACAGCCATTTTCAGATCTTTCCAGAGATGTTCAATCGGGTTCAAGTCTGGGCTCTGGTTGGGCCACTCAAGGACCTTCACAGAGTTGTCCCGTAGCCACTCCTTTGTTATCTTGGCTGTGTGCTTAGGGTCGTTGTCCTGTTGGAAGATGAACCTTTGCCCCAGTCTGAGGTCCAGAGCGCTCTGGAACAGGTTTTCATCAAGGATGTCTCTGTACATTGCTGCATTCATCTTTCCCTCGATCCTGACTAGTCTCCCAGTTCCTGCCACTGAAAAACATCCCCACAGCATGATGCTGCCACCACCATGCTTCACTGTAGGGATGGTATTGGCCAGGTGATGAGCGGTGCCTGGTTTCCTCCAGACATGACACTTGCCATTCAGGCCAAAAAGTTCAATCTTTGTTTCATAAGACCAGAGAATGTTGTTTCTCATGGTCTGAGAGTCTTTCAGGTGCCTTTTGGCAAACTCCAGGTGGGCTGTCATGTGCCTTTTATTGAGGAGTGGCTTCCGTCTGGCCACTCTACCATACAGGCCTGATTGGTGGAGTGCTGCAGAGATGGTTGTTCTTCTGGAAGGTTCTCCTCTCTCCACAGAGAAACGCTGGAACTCTGTCAGAGTGACCATCGGGTTCTTGGTCACCTCCCTGACTAAGGCCCTTCTCCCCCGATCGCTCAGTTTGGCCGGGCAGCCAGCTCTAGGAAGAGTCCTGGTGGTTCCAAACTTCTTCCATTTATGAATGATGGAGGCCACTGCGCTCATTGGGACCTTCAATGCTGCAGAAATGTTTCTGTACCCTTCCCCAGATCTGTGCCTTGATACAATCCTGTCTCGGAGGTCTACAGACAATTCCTTGGACTTCATGGCTTGGTTTGTGCTCTGACATGCACTGTTAACTGTGGGACCTTATATAGACAGGTGTGTGCCTTTCCAAATCATGTCCAATCAACTGAATGTACCACAGGTGGACTCTAATCAAGTTGTAGAAACATCTCAAGGATGATCAATGGAAACAGGATCCACCTGAGCTCAATTTTGACTGTCATGGCAAAGGCTGTGAATACTTATTTACATGTGATTTTTTCGTTTTTTACTTTTAATAAATTTGCAAAGATTTCAAACAAACTTCTTTCACGTTGTCATTATGGGGTATTGTTTGTAGAATTTTGAGAAAAAAAATATGAATTTAATCCATTTTGGAATAAGGCTGTAACATAATAAAATGTGGAAAAAGTTGTGCGCTGTGAATACTTTCCGGATGCACTGTACTTTTGAGTGTGTAGCAAGCAGGTCACGATAATGACAATATGGCGATTGCAGTACGTCCAGATTACATTCATACTATATAGAACATACTTTTTTAGCAGTCGTGAAGTAATTACTTTTTCAAAATAAGTACCTACTCAAGAGAGTACAGTATGTGATTTTGGACACAGCCCGGGTCTCTGTTAGGACCCCAAGTGATCCCATTGGCTCAAATTATAAATAGGCACTCTCTTTAGCGCCTGATTACAATTTCTACAAAATCATGTTATTATAAATGCTGTTTGAACTATGATATGACCAGTAATGTCTGTATTAGTTAGCTTATGCACTAGCATAGCATACAGATACCCGATTAGCCTGATAACTTAGCTGATACACACATTTGCACTTGCCCTACATGTATTTACAATCATCTTTAATGTAATTACGTGTTAAATTAAGTGTTAAACGTCCAAATATTTCAGTTATAAAAAGAATGTAATGACGTTCATTTATTTATTTAATAGTATTTATTAATTAATTTTATCAAGTGAAAGAAATGTTCAATTTGTTTTATTATGCATCTAGTAACCTATACATATTTTAAATTGATATTGTTCATATTTACTTAGTATAATCATTAACTGATAGTTAACAGAGACCAGGGCAGCGCTGAAAAGGGGCGGAGCTACATCTATATTTGCTATCCTAGCATAAGGGAACCTGAGGGGACCGTTGACTTCTGGAACCCTCCTGTTCTGTCTCTCTCATGCCTCTGATGCTTCTGGCGGTAGTAGAAGGTCATTCTCTTTATAAAAATCAAGCAGATGATTCGTCTTGAGAGTGGCCGAGGACCGCCGGAGTCCAGAAGGTTTGGCAGTGTGTAACGTGTGTTTGTGAGTGTGCGTGTCAGATATAAGGATAGACCCCCAAGGACAGGTCGAAAATACATTCACACACTCAAACGCATAATGATGTGTCGTGAAATGACTGCGATGGAAACGGTGACCCATTACATCAAATGTGACAATAAAGGTCAAATGCATTTTATGCAGGAATTTTTTGTTACTTAAGTGACTTTCTGCATGTTTCTTGTTTTGGTGTAAGCTGTTTTTTTTGTGCTGATTCTAACATGGTGCACTTCAATTTGTCAGTTCCACTTAATTACATTCTATAGTTGTTTTCAATCGCTCTTCCCCTCTCTCTTGAGCAGTAAGGAAGGTAATTACAGAGGCGAGATATGGCTGTATTTTAACACTCATTAGTATAGAGAAATGTCTGGCTGTAGAATCAGAACAAGAACGCAATGTGAACCATGGGTTTCTTTATGTGTGTGCAGCTTCTTTTTATGCATTTTGTTTTTTGCTTTTGGATTTGCTGAAGCACTCATTACTGAGTACTGAATTCGGTCATTGTTACACGTTACATGTAGTTACTGTAGTAATAACAATAAATTATGCATAATTACATGCAATTAACCCTAAACCAAACCCTCATCCTAGGCCTAACCCTATATTAAGTACATGTAGTTAATTATTATTACTCGGTATTAAATGTATAATTACACTGTAATACTGAGACCTTAAAATTAAGGGTCACACTTTTGTATGGGGAACACATATTCACTATTAACTACGACTTTTGCCTCAATAAACTCCTAATTTACTGCTTATTAATAGTGTAGTTTTTGTGGCGTTTAAATTTATGTCTTGGGTAGGATTAAGGGATGTAGAATAAGGTCATGCAGAATAAGGCATTAATATGTGCTTTATAAGTGCTAATAAACAGCCAATATCCTAGTAATATGCAGGTTAATGAGCAATTAGTGAGAATTGAACCCTAAAATAAAGTGTTCCCAAATAAAGAGTAACCCTGAATTATCTCTCTCTCTCTCACGCTCTCTAATTGTACAAAATACAAGGTTGCACTTGATTTTACAGCATGTGTACTTAACATGTACTTACCTAAGAAAGTACTGGTTAATAGACGGTAACTACATGGGTTAAGGTTAGGTGTAGGTTCAGGGTTATTACTTAGTTATTACCCAGTTATTGTAATTACTATAATAAGTACATAGTATGTACATGCGAAACAGGAATACAATTTACAGTGAAAATTATGTAACAAAGTACTTCAACTTTAAATTTATATTCAACAAAACATACTTCAATAGAAAAATATTGTTAAGAGCGATCTTACAATTTATGTAAAAAGACGTTCTCAAAAACCCCTGTGATGCATATTTTACAATCTGTTTTCTTTTTGTTGTAAATGATGTACATATTAACATAACATTATGTGTTACAGTTTATGTTATTTAGTGTAAAATAACTGTCTGTGAGGTGTAACACTTTGCAATGTCTATTTTCATGTTAGGCACTGTTTATGGAAAGCCATTTTTTTGGGACTTTTTTGTATTTTTTATTTTACTTATTATTTACAGCCATTTTTTTACAGTAGGGTGTTAATGTGGTCAGGAAATTAAATCTGGACTCAACCGCACAAGCACCAAGCTCAGTGTGTATTGTGCTGACTGCTAGGCCACGGTTCTTGCTTAGTTCTCCAAAAAGGGACCAGTAAAAGTAAATTTACTTGGTCTGCAGTTAAAGGCAACAGGAAATGATTTAAACTACACCATGTTTATACCGAGGGAAAACTAGAAACATCAGCATCGTCTCATATCACTCATAATAAAGGTCAGTGAGGGGCACATATACTTCAGCCTCTTCATATTAACTTGGGGAGAGTTCTGTGTACCGTTTACAGTGACTAAGCCTCATATTAAACACAAGAGAAAACAACACTGAAATGATTCAACAGCCTTATGAAAGCACAGCACATATGGGTAACTCTCACTGCCTATCATTTTTTTTGAGAACAGAGGATGTAGCTTTTTCTTTTTTGCCTACATCCCCCTTTTCCCTCCCAATCTGCATTATTTAAATCTTAAGCACTGTGTGAATTTCTATACCAGCGATCGATGGGCTCAGACCTCCGGGAGTCGTGAAAAAGTATGCAAAAGGACGTCTTTAGTCCCTCACGGTGATTTATCTCGGTGGCCACCGGAGTCTAATTTACTGAACTGTCAACTGCACACCGGCTCTCAAATGATTGAGGCCATTTTTCAAGGTCTTGGATCTGCGGCTTCGACTGTTGCGGCTTGTTTGGGAACAAAGGGAAGCGTGTCACCAGTCCGACACAACAGAGGCAACACCTGCAGGGCAAAAAGAGCCGTACTCCAACACAAACACACCACCCCGGGGAGGAGAGGAGGGAGAAGACAGAGGAAATAGCTTCCAAAAGACTGAAAGATGAAGGCAGAGAGAAGATCTCTCGGTAGAAAAATACAGAAAGAAAACATCTGTGCAGTCTTAAGAAGAAAATACATCAGCGGTTGTTTATTGATCCCTCATAAAAGATAATAAAAAAATGTGTTATTTTTGCAACACTATCCCATCAGATCTGAAGCTTTTATTTTACCCTTTCTCTTCTTTTTAATGGTGTTTGCTGAGGCAAGCATCACTATTACTGTTGCACATAATTATGGTTAGGGATTAGAACAAACCTAAAACTTTGGCATGTAACTCTTTTGTGCTATGGATATGAATAATACCTCAAACCAATGCAGCTTGTTGAGCTGTGCTAAAACTTTTATAACCAATTGGACTTTTTGGAATAACACTCTTGCAACCAACCAGAACACCGTAGAAACACAATAGCAGCACACTACCAACAAACCAGGACATTCTAGATATTCCATAGCAACACCCTAGCAAACACGCAGAACACCATGGAAAACCCATAACCATGCCCAAGAAATGCCATAGCAAAGCCCTATATAGCAATCACAAAAACTCCATAGTGATGCCTTATCAACAAACCAGACCATTTTAGAACACCCTAGAAAACCAATAGAAACACATTAGCAAATACCATTGCAAAGCCCTAGAAGCAACCACTCAGATAATCTGAGAAACCTCATAGCAACATCTTAGCAACAACCCAGATCATCCTAGATATCCCATATCAACCCCCTAGAAAACGTATAGCAAAGTCTTAGAAATGCCATTGCAAAGCCCTAGCCACCACTCAGAACACCCTATAAACCCCATAGCAATGCCTCAGCAACAAACCAGACAGTACTAGATACATAGAAACACCCTAGAAACCCCCCAAACACCATAGAAAACCCATAGCAACACCCTAGTAACCAGTCAGAAATCCACAGCGATGTCCTAGCAACAAACAAGACTAGATATCCCATAGAAACACCCTAGCAGCAATCCGAACACCTTAAAAACCCATAGCAACGCCATAGTAAAGCCCAAGCAACCACTCTTAACAACATAGAAACCTTATGGCAACCAACAACAACATCCTAGCATTAAATTAAAATGTTCTTGCTCCATGCATCTGAGGAGGATATATTGAGCACAAATCCTTTTTCTTGTCTTTGCGTTTGATATGAAAATATAAGCAGACATTTGCCCAACATGTGCATTAATTAAGTTTTATTCTGAAATCTCGGTAATGGGCAAATATCCAGTTATGCCAATTTGGGTTTGCCAAAACCGTTTATGACCTTCACCCAGTAAAATAACACAGTTTTACAGTTTTTAACAATATGGGTTCTAAGATAATAACATACATGTAAATGCACTCATTATTGACTTAGTGACAGTGTTTTGTCTACATTATTATAGTCTAATCATGCCAATAAAGTTAATTTGAATTTATGAAAGAAAAGAGACAGAAATGGTAGGATGATGTCGAGCTAAAATGAGAAATAATTCATATAAAATTGTAAGATTAATCACTTTTCTTTGACCTGTGCTTCTGAGCGGCTACATGAATCATTCTCCAAAAGCAGCTTACACTCAACTACATGCTGTAAACCCTTTCTTACATACATCACATGGCAATGACAAACAAATAAACACACACACTATCAGCCCGCAACACAAGGGAGCACACACACACTAACAGTCAACGGGCAGAGAGCACACACACTTAAAGGACAAGGCTAATTAGAGTAAATGTCACAGAGTCGTTATATTACCTGTGAACATGCACACTAAACACTGAGCTAGTTTAAAAGATGGATACTAGCCTTGACAACAACAGCTCTGTTTTATCTACAATTTGACAATCAAATCTTCAATGCAGGATGCAGAAAAAATGCTTAAACGTGGTTATGGGTTCCACGTCCTCATGATAAATCAGAAGAGAGAGGACAGATAGAGCCCCTCTGCTCACGTACGGCTCCCAGAAAAACATCATGACCTTGCAATTACAGCCAACTGGGGAGGATCCATCTAACGGCCCGGAGCGTGTACATGTGTGTGAATACAAGCTCATGTCAAGCCACGACTGCTCAGCTCTCAGGATCACAATCACACTCTGGGTTAAAATATACTCGATCAATAATGGATGGGCCGCTACGCTCATACACCTTCATTCCTTGTTTCTCAGCGGGATTCCTACATATCATCCACTCTGAAGACGAGAAACACACAGAAACTGATCAATGTCTCTTCAAAAATGCTGAGATTTAGACCAACAGAACGCATCGCAGCATGCATCTCTGTTTTCTTGGGGATTTTTTTCTTGCTAAGGCTTGAGACAGATTCAAACATAGATTTCATGAAAATCTGAAATGGAATGAAATGTGATGCCAGTCTGAATGATAAATCTGAACGTATGGATGAATTTCAGAACTAAATCAACAGATCTAAATTTGCAATAGTTCTGAAATATCTTCACTTTATTCACACATGGCTCATTCCTCAAATAGGGTACAAAACAGGGCCTGAAACACTAAGGCTGGTATTGACAAAATTTGACGATTCAATTCAAAAGCTAGATCTGATTCAATTCGATTCAATTATTTTGGATATACATCAGGTGTACAGTGTACAGTACATGGCAAGTTTTCTCAAGGAAAAAAATCTCTCATATAATGCTGTAATGCTATGGGAGTCAGTACTACATACTGAAGGTTAAAATTAACTGATTTGTATACAAACAAATTACACTCAAAGAAGTTTTTATAATAATAAAGTTATAATACTAAATTTACAATTACATAATTATATTTCTACTCCATTTCGGAGTAGAATTCGTTTTTTGAAATATAAACATTTAATTAGTGGCTGTCATAAAAACTTGACAGATTTGTTCAAACATGCATTGAATATTGTACAACATTAAAATTATAATGAATATGGTGCACATATTTAGCAAAATGCTCCTCTTTAGAGTTCATTTTAACGAGTTTATGGTAACTGAATATGTTTTTTTCTGCGGTAAATGTGACATTGTTTACAAGCTGTTTTAATGACATCTTTCCGCGGTTGAAACACTGACTGAGCGATTACATGAGACATGAGACATTTCGGTAAGATGTAGCCTACTGTACTTTTTAACATACCTTCAGATATTCATTCATGTTTATGTCGCGCTGTAACTGGTATTAAAGCGGAGATGATCAGTTCACGTGCGCTCCGCGCTGCGCTTCTCTTAAAATATGCGGTCTGTCACGCCACATTAAACAGCGCCAAAACTTTCGTAATAAAATTGACATAATTTGATATCTAAGACTTTGTTTGATATCAAAAGTAACAAAGCACAAAGTTTAATTGTGATTTATTGGATGGGAGGGCGCTACAATGTTCTGTTCATTCATCACCTGAAAACAGGATAGACTAATTGGCTGCATCCGAAACTTGCTGCATTCACATGAGGCGTCGGCGTCAACTTCTCATTTACTTTGAATGGGTGACGTCATGCGTTGCCGAACTGAATTGTGGGTTCCGTTGCGTCGCATCACTGGCGTCGCATCACTGGCACTGAAGTTGAAAAGTTAAAATAACTTTTAAAAAACGCGTCTCTAGACCTGCGTCTCGCGTTTTCAACCGCAAAAAACGCGTCCTGTATGAATGGCCCTAAACTGATTAAAAGATAAACAGGGCATTCTTATTTCAGTGCTGTTATTTGAACTGGCTTTTTTAATTTTTTTATACTGTTGTCTGAGGTCAACTTAAGACGTTCGCGTGGTTTTTACATTCAAAAACATCATAATGAATAAGTAATAGGCTATTTTCTACCCTGGTTTTGAGCCTCTCTCCTGGAACGCTCGGTTTTTATGGGCGTGCCGCACTGAAGACTTGGAAGTAAACGCCCACTGCTATGATTGGATAAGCTTTGCATATTATAATGAGCTTCGGCTCCCCCGTGAGTACACGTGAGGAATTGTTTTGAAAGCGTGTGGGAAAACGGCAACTGGAATAATGATTCGCCCGCAGTGCTCGCAAAATGTCTTTATCAAACAAACACAATGATTTATCTCTCATCCACCCGCAATTAATTGGAATGTTACTTTTTATTACTTGGCCCGTCCGATCGGTGGATATAACCCCGAACCGTGCATCACTAACACACACACACACACACACACACACGCACAAGCCTCACTGCAGAGTCAGACAAATCAGCATGATCAAAACTTCCGCGATTGTATTTTTCCTTCAAATGTCAAGTCAAGAGAGTGAACAACGCACATCAAGAAAGGAATGTTATTTCACTATTTAAGATTCACCGGCCTGCCGACGGGCTTACGTTTTGGTAGCCCATCTGGAAAACACATAGCCCTGGGACGTTGGGCTTTGCGAGCCCTGGCCCATACATGTCCAAGTCTGATCCCGAATCGCAGCACAATGAACCAACAACACCTCAAATAAAGGATTCTCCAGCCTGTGACAGCGTGCTAAGTTATGTTCAGTTAGACACGTACACATAATCAATAGATATCAAACGATCTGCAACAACGCAATACTATCACATATAAAAAACAATTTTACTGACATGTGTGTTGCTTCATTCATTCATGTAATCTCATCCTGTCTGCAAATCCAGTCTCTTGTTTACAAACGAATCCGTGGTGAAATGTGTCTTACCCACGTGACCTGGATCTTCATTAAAAATAAAGTTCATCCATGCATTCATAATATTAGAATCCGAAGGAAGCTTTTGCAGCGACAGTGTTCTTCCACAACCAGGCACAGTGCAATATCTTGCTATCTTCGGCATGTTTATTGCTTGGTATGTTATTTATGTTACATTTCTTGCAGGAGTCGGTGGGCGGGGCTACAATCAGGCGTTCTTCTTCTTAGGTTAAGGCGGTGTTTCACCACACTCTGACGTCACAGGGAGGCACATTATGAGATCGAGCATTTGCTGGGCCTGGTGTCAATAAAAGCTTTTCTTTGACTAACAAGGAAGTTTTCAGCTCCGAAACTTACAGGATATTCTTATATCACCACTTTTTATATATCAAAGGCTGAATGAAAAGTTGATTTCTCAATTCATGAAATAACATCAGAAATGGAAAACGTTGGTCAAAAACGTACATTTACACACAAACTGACCAGCAACCGCAACTTTCAGACATTTTTCTTTTTGTAGCTCAACTGTCACCGAATGAAACGCATAGGATTGTGGGATATAAGAGGCAGCGAAGGATACATCTATGCTGCCTTCAAAAATCAATCAGATGAAGGTATCTCAGGAGGCAGGAAGTGAAGCTAACAATGGATTCGGACGTGCCTTGATGCCTTCCTACCTTGAAATGTGTCCTCCGAAGGCAGCATTTTCCAATTTTCGGACGCAGCCATTGATTCTTAGGATTTAAGAATCGATATCGGTTCATAAAAATGGGAATCGTTTAAAATCGATTCAGCCCTACCTGAAACCCAATTAAGTTAAAATGAGTCTAAATAGTTTAAAGCCTGATTTGTGTGATTTTGTATTTTTCTAGCATTAAACATTAAATAAACATAAAAAATAGTCAAAATAATAGTATAAAAGTAGATAAAGTACAAAAAGTAAATAAAATCAAAACAATAGATGCAATTATAAAATTAAACTGTAAATGCACATTTAGACTAAATGAAATAGAAAGGGCTCAAATGATGTTACTTCATGTATTCCAGTCTTCACATGATCCTTCAGAAATCATTCTAATATGCTGATTTGGTGCTCAAGAAACATTTCTTATCAATGTTAAACAGTTTTTCTGCTTAGTATTTTTGTGGACATCATGATACACTTTTTTTCAGGACTCTTTGATGAAGAGATAATTTAAAAGAACAGCAGTTATTTGAAATAGAAAGCTTTTATAACATTATAAATGTCTTAACTGTCACTTTTGATCAGTTTAATGAATCCTTGCTGGATAGAAGAATTAATTTATTAAAAAAAAAAAAAAAAAAAAAAAAAATTTGTACTGACCCTAAACTTTTGAACGGTAGTGTACATTTTTAAAGAATGTTACCTCATTTGTAAATAGGGAAAATCTTGTGGCAACAGGGATGAGTGCAGATTTTTGTGTGTGTGTGTGTTTAAAATGACTTTCAATAAAAAAGGAATTTCAATAGAATACATTAAATATCAGTTAAAGAGATAAAATTATGGAATATGATAATTCTAACTGTTGGACACAGTCAAGAAGGTCAAGGCCTCCATATTCGTAGAATGTGCATATGCACTGTTTGCTTACTTCAAATGTTTAATTAATCTCATTGTCTAGTAAATTTTTTAGAAACTTTTACTTTTGTAAAGTGACAGTGATTTAAAAACTGAACTAAAAACTGTGCACGTCACCACAATCTGCAATCTACAGAACCACATTAATTAGTATTTCCAAGCAAAGTAAAACAGGTTGCATTTATTAAACTTGCACTTAAAAGCAGAGAGAGGGCAAAAAATAAAACGTGCTATTGATCAGCCTGAACAAGAGCATCCAGTCATCAGAGGACTTCTGAACATCCGTTTCAGGCTTTATTATTGAAGTGTACACAAGTCTGTAGAAACCAAAAGCACTGTCAGAGGGTCACCAGAGGATTGTGGGAACTCAAGAGTGGGTATGGGAGCGTGTGTTACATTTTTCTTTTAAATAGTTCGCTTAAAGTATGACCAGTATATTCTCACTTACAAACTGTCCTTGCACTAACAGTCCAAAATAAAGAAAAAAACAAAACAATTGGTAAACATTCTCCACTAAAGGCAGTTCCCTTATATATACTGTGATTTCATCTTTCATTTTGTTTACATAAACAAGTTTAATAACATATCAATCAGTGGTTATTTAACAATTTGGGAAAATAAAGAAAAAAAGCACAAAAAGAGGTATACTCTTTTACAAGTAAATAAAAAGATCTTTTCCTGTCTCCTTTGTTTTCTTCAGGGCGCAGCATAGATTTCAGCGGTTCGTCTTGTGTCGGTGGGTGTCGGTGGAATCATTTCCTCGTATTTTCTTTGTTTTGTCTGTCCTCTCTTTTTATGCTATTACATAATTAGATTCTTACATACAAATATTGACAAAAAGATGGCTTAAATCACCAAAGCCATCCAGTCTTTTTTCAATATCAATGGATAGTCAAAGGCGGTGGGTGGGGCTTCAGGGGGGAGAGGGGGATCATAGCTGGCCGTCGCTACAGTGGGCATCTGGGCTGTCCGTCTGCTTCTCTGCGTCCTGACCGGGCAGCTCTTTCACCATGAGCGAGGCGCTTTTCTCGGAAAACTCCTCCCCATCCGGCTCCATGCCTTCAGGACAGGGTAGTTTCAACAACTCCTCTCTGAGCTGAGCTGTGTGCCTCTGCAAAAAAAAAACACATGGAATCAGTTTCCAAAACACAACAAATGCCACAATTTACATTTGTATGACTGTGAACACACAGTGTTGTACCTTTAGTGCAGCTGCGTGATGAGACATGGTTCGGCCGACTCTCTTATCACTGCTGTACTGCTGAATATCACAGATCCAGCCCTCGCACTGGGCCATGATCTCCGCTCGCTTCAGATAGAAGTGCCGATGGATCACCTGCACGCATACACACACACACGGTTAGTGCACAAAAAAAACAGTGTTCTTGGAAAAGGGAATAGTATATCAGTTCCTGTAGAGCACATAAATCAAAACGCAAACATCATATCCAATTTTAGTAGCACTAGAAAACAAATCTGCTGATCTTGGGATTGAGACTCCAGTGACCTATTCGATTCATAAAGACCAGATGACCGATCGCACCGTACAGATAACCAGCAGTCACTGCCTGTGTCCGCGCATGTTAATACAAAAACAAACTAAGTGACCTTTTCGGTAACAAAGACCATCGGCAGGAAACTCTGAGCTCACACAGACACACACTTCCTCGTAGTACTCTGAATCTGTCCGAAGGTGAGAGCTGACTCACTCGTTCATTCTGCGTCTCCTAGATATTCCTCCTCTCCATCTCACTTTGTTTTCTAAACATGTCATACAGAGTGTATTAAAGACGTGAGTAGTTGTTAATATCAGTCACACCACCCAGATTTAACACCATTCTCAATCGTTTCCCAGACGTCAGGAGTGGTTCTTAGTGGTTCTAAAAAAATGCTTTAAAAAAACAAAAAAAAAAAACTTTGTACCACTTGAAAAGGATTTCCATTGTACCACCTGTGTTATGATAGTGGTTTTTAGTACATTTTAAAGTATTAAACAGAATTATGATCTAAACAATGTATGCTCTTATCATTTAGTGTCATTTCAATAACAAAGTCATAACATTACAATATTAATGCAACTTTTTGAGAATAAAGTCAAAACTGCAAGAATAAAGTTGTGGCATTATGAGTTTAAAGGGGTCATATGATGGTTCTAAAAAGAACATTATTTTGTGTATTTGGTTTAATGCAATGTGTTTACAAGGTTTTAGGTTAAAAAAAAAAAAGGAGTCATTATTTTACACATACCGTACATTATTGTTGCTCCTCTATGCCCCTCCTTTCTGAAACGCGTCGGTTTTTACAAAGCTCATCGTTCTGAAAAGCGTGGCGTGCTCTGATTGGCCAGTGATCCAGTGCACTGTGTGAATACCTTAAGCGTCTGACAGAAATGTCACGCTTCTTACCATATTTGGAACATCAGCTCCCAAAGCAAAGCAATGACAGATGATAATGTCGGTCCTACCTTATCAATTCGAGCCTAAATCTGATCCGGACGATGCAGATGACCAAGCTGATCGGATCAACATTGCTAGCAAGACTGGACCAGAAAGTATCAGATTGGTAAGTCTGCATTTGTTATTGTAGAAACGGTCTGTGCTCTACCAGGTGCTAGAAACAGTCCTCCGAAAAATGCGCAGCACACAGTCGAATATTTGGGTTGTATTGTTCTGGAACAGTGTTGTAACTAAAGCTTAAACACCATTTTCTAATGGTCCCCTCTTTTGGAAAGCCAAACAAAGTAGTTTGGCTTTCGCTACGAAAAACACAGCATCTCCATGACATGGCGGCGCCGGCGACAACAATACTACAGCGAGAATAAAAGTTACGCCGCCTTTTTTTCCGTATACATTTGGGCGGTGTTATGAAACTCTGCCCCCACACACTGACGTAGATTTGTGGGGGTGTGTTTGAACGAAGTGCTTTAGGAAGGTGTGGCTGAGCCTTAACTTTTATAAAGAATATCTCTTTGGGTTTGAGACTTTGAGCTTTGTAACTCTGCAGATCTTATACATGCACAAACAGCTACATAACACACTAGAGAAAGGAAAACAAGAAATCGCATCATATGACCCCTTTAAAATTCTAATGGTACGAGAAAGTCAATGTTGAGAATAAATTTGTAATGTTTTGAGAAATATTCATAATGCTTTTAGAGTAAAATCATCATTTTTCTAGAATAAAGTCGTAATGTTGAAAAGAATAGATTTGTTTCGCAAAAAAGTCTAATGCTACGTGAACAAATTTGCAAAGTTTTTCAAGAATAAAGTTGTAATGTTATGAGAATAACTTTGCAAAAAAGTCAATGTTTTGAAAAAATTGGAACGTTATGAGTAAATTTGTAATGTTTTGAGAAAAAAGTCATTCTCAGAATAAATTTGTAATGATTTGGATTTTTTTTTTTTTTTTTTTTAATAATTCTAGTATCAAATCAATGTTTTGAGAATAAAGTTTGTACAAATTTGTAATATTTTCTGAACAAAGTCATAATGTTTAGGAAATAAATTTGTAATTTTTTGAGAACAAATATATAATGTTTTAACAAAAATTGACGTTTTGTGTGATTATTCTCAAAAATCTTCAAAATGAATTGAAATCCAACTAAATTAGTACTTTATTACTAATTAGTACTAACAGCGATATAATTAGCAAAAGTACCATCATGTAATGTCTAAAACATTAAATTCTGGAAACCTTAGATGCCACTTGTTTTTTTAATAACTGTTAATAACAAGATTCCTAGAAAAAAACAGTTACAAACCAACTGAACAAATGCTGAATACTCTTGAATCCACATCAAAAGCTCTAGTGGGAAAAACAGCCTTATAAACAGCTTCTGGAAAATCCACCTGTTGTGTCTTCGCTAACACACTCTCCCAGGATTAAGACGTGCACTTTAACCTGCTTGTAAAAGCGAAACGCTGTTCGGATCAAACTTCTGGGGAGAAAAGACCGAGCGCAGGCAAGAGGATTTCAGGAATGAGTGCATGTGATCGATGGTCTTGCCAGTGTTGCCATGGAAACCCCGGCGGCCACTGCACATCACTCGCTGGCTCTGAGCTCAACCTCACCGGCTCAGATCACCGGCCTTACATCTCTCTCTTTTGCTGTCTCGCTTCATCCATCCTTCATAAATCTATCTTTCTCTCAAACACAAAAAGGTCAACCACCCAGACATGTGACTGTTACAGCCTCTCCCATAATGCCATGTTTGTTTCATATTCATTCAGTTCACAGAACATGTGTAATGATATTAGAGAGAGAGAGAGAGAGAGAGAGAGAGAGAGAGAGAGAGAGAGAGAGAGAGAGAGAGAGAGAGAGAGAGAGAGAGAGAGAGAGAGAGAGATGAAAAAGGGTTAGAAACATAAATGAAGATGAGCGTAGTTACGGTGTAAGGTTGCTGTGCAGGAGCGATTGTGTGTTTCCTCTCCCTCTTCTTCTGACGTCAACAGCCCACCATTTATTACCCTGCGTGACTGGCTCTTTGTGTGTGTGTGTGTGAGATAGCTACGTGTCCTGCTGTTTATTAAATCGCATGTGTGTGTGAATCTGTGTGGATGTACTAAACTTCAAAGCGCTGTTTCATATAATCCAATGGCAGAAGCAGCGATAGAAATGTTGATTTTAAATAATTAATTTATTACACAAATGTATTATAAGTTATACCATGTGACCAGTGTATACCTATGTATGTGCTTAAGTATACTTGTACATGTGTAGACAAGAATGTTTCTTATGTAAGGATGAGTATGTATTGTATTGTAAGTATATGTTTTTTTTTCTATATTAGTTTGGAAAAAGGGGGGTTAAAAAAAAAAAAAAAAAAAATCATTCCACACAAAAAAAAAAAGTTACAAAAAATTAACTATTTTACCCAAAATTTGTGTGTGCTACATATGTGCCTGCAAATGCTGGTTTTAAATACTTAAAATTCATTCAACACAAAAATATTTTTCTTTTTAAAAAACTATATTACCCAAAATCTGTGTGCTACATACATGTTTCTACAAATGCTGATTTTAAATACTTAATTTATTTAACTTAGAATTGGTATTTTGGTATAATTGGTATTTATAAAATTGGTAATAAAAAATTACTAACTGCATTTTTGTGCCAGTAAATATTGATTTTAAATACTTAAAAATCATTCAACAAAGAATTGGCATGTTGGTATTTATTTTTTTAAATAACTATTTTACCTAACATTTGCTTGAGCTACATATTTGTGCCTGCAACTCTAAACTATCATCAGAATCAACTATGAGTGGAGTTTCATTTATGAGGTTCTATCTTCTGTAAGGATGCTGCCTATGTAGGTAGTAGAAGGCAATTGACTAGGTTTTGGAAATTACCCTAAATGTCCATGTGTTTAGGCTATTTAAGATTCTGCTGCACTTGTGTCTGACAAAACCAACATCTCCATGTAGATGACGTCACAGGTCTCTCTTACAGGAGCTGAAAGCAAACGTCTGAGGGGACGAGAAAGATCCTCTCAACACACCCGCTTCATCCTAAAGCTCCCATGATTCAAACTGCTCTCAATACCTTATATTCTGGCCCACACAGAGTCTACAAACACAGTCTACACATTTTATACATCCTCAGCTCTTTGCATGTTTGTTTACTAAACATTTATTAAACAAGTTTCAATTCATATTCAGTAACTAATATGAAATTTAAATCCTCCACATAACTATGCATATTCAGTCTGTGCGATACATAATTCATCAGTAAGTCTGAGTCCTGTATGAGCGTCTGTGTTACAGCAGTCGATGCCCAGCCTGGCTCGGTTCTGCCCAAACGACAGCACCACGGCCCTTTATCCCTCCGAACAATGCTCTGGTTGCCATGGAAACAGCCTGTTTAGTGTCCACTGTGGGATACAGAGGTAATGTACCAGCCTCATAACGAGGTGGCGAAGCAGCTGCTAGGCATGACATGAAACTCACAAATACCAGCTGAAATACCCATACTAGAATGATGACATGGACGGATAATGCCAGTGTGACTTGTGATGCCACGTAGTCTGATCTGGCTACTTCTACATGAAAAGCTCCTAATTTTGACAGTCTGAGAGAGTAATCACTCATAAATACACATGCATGACCCGCATTCCTAGAGTTCAATGCATGCTTTTGGTCTGCTCATGGAGTTCATGTTTGGTAATTAGATGAGTGCACACTTTTGGGTTAGCACATTCATGATTCGTATCCTTCGTTCAATAACTCAATATTTTTCACTCATTTATATTCTGATTCAGGCAGCTCCTCCTCCTATCTCTCTCTCTTTTCACTGAGCATATGGATGATTGTTATCTGGTGGTGGGGGCAATATCAAGGACAAAAGGAAATCAAAAACAAAGAGGGGAGAAGACGAGAGGGTGGAGAGGAACATTATCTATCTAAAAGTGAAAAGAAAAAAAAAACAGTAGGGAAACTCAAAATATGCTGCTGACAGAGGACAAAAATCACCTCAGGTGTTTTAATATATATATATATATATGATTAAATTTTTTAATTATTTAATTATTAAATCGCACACTTATTGTGAAATTAAATTAATACCCCATTTATCTCATTGAACACATTCATTTTGTCATAATTTGCTATATCCAAAGTAAACATTCAGATTGAAGGGTGATTCTCACAAAAGAATGTTTTTTTCTGCAAGCTTAAAGATCACTGGAGACTCCAAAAGGACACCAAATATAAGGAGTCCATATAATTCTATTATATAATAGATTTACACACACCTAAGCACCCATGAAAAAAACATTACATAAAAAAAACTTTACAGAATCCACAGTGTATAGTATGTGTACAGAACAACAACAACGAGATTGTTTTCATTTTAGACGTCAAGCTGCGATACCGAACAGGACCACCCGGAGACTCCTAAATCAACCGCTTTGACTGCATAAACCTACGATTACTAAACACAACAACGTACACATGACAAATCAAACATTATCCTTCATGAGTGTGTGTGGAAACAACGCGAATGTACTGAAATGTGTCTGTAGGCCTACATGAATGCAGCGTGCGATCAGTGATCTAGAGCGTGCACATACACAGTTTGTTCTCTGTGCAGCAAATATACCAGACTCTCACGCGCTTACTGAACGACTCCGGTACGTCACCAAAATTGCGCTCTTCAGAAACAATCG
This sequence comes from Coreius guichenoti, assembly GCA_039654105.1. NCBI lineage: Eukaryota > Metazoa > Chordata > Actinopteri > Cypriniformes > Gobionidae > Coreius > Coreius guichenoti. Next base: position 21,316,849 of record CM077177.1, on the reverse strand, counting down.
CAGAATACGACAGAGCTCGTGTTTTAAAGCAAAGCACACTGGAACGAACAATTCACTAAAAACGCAATGGGAGTCTCTATTGTCTCTGATATCTCTGATGTAATCAGCCTGGCCTTCTTTACATTAGCGCTGTTTTGGACTGTTTGAATGATTTCGATTACTGGATCACTGAACACTTTCCCAGAGTTTAACAGCTTAAAATGGCCTGATCACAAACAGAGAAGCAGAATTTGGTTAAAGAGTTAGAATGGAAATTTCCTCCTACCAGGGTTACAGGTGCTTGTAGATGCTCAGTGTGATTGTGATAAACTCCCGACTTCTAACATCATCTAACTGCATGACGAAAATTACGTTAATGACGCAGCCTCACGTACATCTGTAATTTATTTGAGTTAATTGCGTTAAATTATTTTAACGCGTTAAGGACATTAAATTAATCGCATGCGTTAACGCGTTAACCGCATGAATATATATACACCTTGCAGAATCTGCAAAATGTTAATAATTTCAACAAAATAAGAGGGATCATATAAAATGCATATTCTTTTTTATTTAGTACTGTCCTGAATTAGATATTTTACATAAAACTTTTGACCCCGTTCAGTCAATTTTTTTTTTTTTGACCCAGTTCAAAAGTTTACATACCCTTGATTCTTAATACTGTGTTGTTACCTGGATGATCCACAGCTGTTTTTTGTTTTGGTTTTGTGATGGTTGTTCATGAGTCCCTTGTTTGTCCTGAGCAGTTAAACTGCCCAATGTTCTTCAGAAAAATCCTCCAGGTCCTGCAAATTCTTTGGTTTTCCAGCATCTTTTGCATTTTGAACCCTTTCCAGCAGTGACTATGATTTTGAGATCCATCTTTTCACACTGAGGACGACTGAGGGACTCATACACAACTATTACAAAAGGTGAAAACATCCACTGATGCTCGAGAAGGAAACACAACGCATTAAGAGCAGAGGATCTTCATCCTGTTCAAAAGTTTTCACACCCTGGGGGTGACTAGAATTTGCAGGACCTGGAGGATTTTTCTGAAGAACAGTGGGCAGTTTAACTGTTCAGGACAAACAAGGGACTCATGAACAACTTCTTCCATTAATGATTATGGAGGCTACATGCTTCTGTGAACCTTCAATGCAGCAGGATTTTTTTTGTAGTCTTCTCCAGATCTGTCTCTTGACCAGCAGCGGCTCCTGACCGTAAATTTAGGTAGGCCAGATTCTGGTTCTTAGCGCTTTTATGAAAAACATTTTTATAAACTTAATATTATAAATCACTGAACACACACAGAACACTTTTAGCAGAGCTTGCGTTATTCAGCCTGAGGGTGGCGCTCTAATGTTGATCGACAGGCTTTAAAGGATTAGTTCAGTTCAAAATGAAAATTTCCTGATAATTTACTCACCCCCATCTCATCCAAGATGTTTGTGTCTTTCTTTTTTCAGTTGAAAAGAAATTAAGTTTTTTGAGGAAAACATTCCAGGATTTTTCTCCACATAATGGACTTCTATGGAAACCAACGGGTTGAAGGTCCAAATCAACGCAGTTTCAAAGGGCTTCGAATGGCTTCAAAGGGCTCTGCACAGTCCCAGTCAAGGAACAGGGTCTTATCTAGCGAAGCCATCTGTCATTTTCCATAGTCGGAAAGGTCACGCTAGACGTAGGCGGAAGTACCGCCCCCGTGTTTACAAAGCGCACATGCTAAGACTAATACAAACACCCTTGAGCAAAAAAAAGTAAAACAACGATGTCGGACGATTTTTTTTTGTTAAAGGGCGTTTGTATTAGTCTTCGCACATTCGCTTGGGGGCGGTACTTCCGCCTACGTCTACCGTGACCTTTCCAACGTGATTACGTAATCCAGAGCAGTGCAAAATGAGCAATTTTTTTTTTTTTTTTAAATGACCGATGGTTTCGCTAGATAAGACCCTATTCCTTGTCTGGGATCATGCAGAGCCTCTGAAGCCCTTTGAAACTGCATTGATTTGGACCTTCAACCCACTGGTTGCCATCAAAGTCCATTATGTGAAGAAAAATCCTGGAATGTTTTCCTCAAAAAACGTAATTTCTTTTCGACTGAAGAAAGAAAGACACAAACAACTTGGATGAGATGGGGGTGGGTAAATTATCAGGAAATTTTCATTTTTAAGTGAACTAATCCTTTAAGTACACACGACACATGCATAGTATTGCCTTATTGCCTCCGAATGTTGTTTTAAAATATTACAAGTTTTGGAGGAATTCCAGTAAGAAAAAGAAAGTCATGTCTATTCTTATAACAAACATAAAACAAGCACAACAGAACTATATAAAGGCTATTCACATGAGCATGCTTAAACTAAAAGATTTATACTTTCATTAATTTGAAACGCTACTCCACATAGGAAAAACAAACATGCCAACTAGTTACTGACCTGATGCAGACTAATATACGCATAGCTGAAGCGGATTCATATCGTCTTGGTCTGGAGTGAGGTTTACGTGAGGTAACGTGAAAATAAGCGGAGCAGTCTGAAATCTGCCCCAATGGATCTCAATTAGAGCATGCTGCAGTTCCCTTTTTCACCACAGATTTACATTGAAAACTGTGGGGCGCTGTAGAGCTGAGGAGGGCTCCAAGACCCGCTGTCACACTTAGTATCATGATTCATGCCTGTCGAATCCATACGCTAATTTTTTAAATATCCTGCTCACTTTACAACTTAAAATAGAGCAGAAAATCAGATTTTTTTATGTTGCAGAATGCTGAACATATTTACAATTTATTATTGATTCAGTTTATATAGAGGTCTATGTTTTGGATGAATATTTTGGTGGGGCTCTGCCCCACCTGCCCATACAGGCGAGCCATGGCTGGTCTTGACACACTCCTGTATCTGAGCACTACAGGCAGTTCTTTTGACCTCATGGCTTGGTTTTTGCTCTGATATGCATTTTCAGTAATTTAACATAAGGCAGCAACATAACAAAATATGAAAAAATTAAGGGGTTTGAATACTTTTGCAAGCCATGTACATGTAACGATATATATAATAAATATTGTATTATATCAGTTTTTCTCCAAATATTTAATGTCTATACGTGAACGCATGAACCTTTGGCACCCTTTCATGAGCTGACAAGTGTCAAAGTGTATTTGTGATGGATGACATCTAACCTCTTTAAAGCAGGGTGAAGGGTTGCGGATCTGTTCTAGCATGGCCCACTTGACGGTGGCCTGCCGGATGTTTCCGTCATACTCTCTGGAGCTCTGCGTTCCACTCGGTGTGCCCCGGGAACGCTCGTAACCGGGTTCGTTGAAGTATGGCTCAGCCACCAGGATCAGAGACTGGATTGATACCAGCACCTAAAATATATACACACACAAAAACACACAAGTTAGAAATCCAGGGAGGAAAGAGACACAGATCAAGTAAAAGAGGTGAAGAGCACACCGCTCTCTCTGACCAAAGCACTACTGTCCCAGTGCATGATTTAAATTTACTGATTGGCTGGACACTAACTGAAGCACTAATCAATGGAGACATTTCTATGAACTTCTGGCAGCAGTACATGAGCACAAGCGAGAGGAGAGAGGGGGGCAGCGCCTGATCAGATCAATATTACAGGGGGAAACTGCTCCCCTGCCTATTATTTAGAGAGGTATGATGGAGGGGGAGAGGGAGGAGGGGTTGAGCTATGGGCAGATAATTACTGTAGGGAAACCTGGATGGGAATGTTGTAAATGCTTAATGGTCGATGTGTAGATGACGGTAATGGTAATATGACTAAATGTTCTCCAAAAGTGATAAAATGAGAGGCAGCCTTTTCCGGCATTACACTGCTTCAGATCTACCAAAAAGAACCATCCTCACTTGTGCAATCGGTATCGGAAGTGAATCCTTCCTTACTAATGAGCATGAGCAGGAGAGACAAGGACAGCTTAAAAAAAACCTAAGGATTATAAGAGAAACTACAAACGAATGGGATTTGGTTCACCTGTAGAAAGCTAGAGGTCTGAGGGTTCCATTTCTCCTCGGGACGCCCGTGCCAGGTGTTCAGGATACTTAAACACACCTGGTTGTTCCCGAAGGGATGACAGCAAGAAGGGATGAAGAGGGAAAAAAAAATTAATGGTTAAACGAAACAATGATTAAAAGTCAAAGGAAGCTTATTAGAGATTGACCGATATATATCAAACAGGCAGATAAACCGGTCAATATTTTTAAGATTTGGCCATTGGCAGTAAAAAAAAATGTATATTTGTAAAAATATAATAATACAAATTAAAATTAAGCATAAATAAAATAGAATAACATTATTTTTGTATTTCCATTCAGTCAATATTCAGCCATTATTGACATCATCGCCATGAGCTGTAAAACAAACTGAAAAAAAAAAAAAATACTTATATAACATTATTTTTATATTTACAACCTACTGTCTAATTATCGGTATCTGCATTGGCCACTGAAAAATATGACAAAACAGGAAGTGACACTAACCTTGCCATCGTTGTAGAGGTTTGGATTAAAGCGGACGCTGTGGCCACCAGTGGTCTCTAGATTAACCAGAGGAGGGGAGTTTGGGTAATCTTGAGGGAAGTAGACGTCAAATTCAAAACAGCCATTGGCATATGGTGTGTCTGCGGGCCCTGTTATCAACACCTGAGAGAAAAGGCAGGAAAACAGCCATTAAACACAGCAAGCCTCCATTCATTCAAAGGTGACAAATATTAACATGAAACCATTGTGTTGAACAGCACAGGAATGATTGTGCATGTCTAAACCATGTCTATACAGAGAGCTAGGGAGGATGTTGTTCCGATACAGGCAAAGAGACGTTTTCTGCTTCCCAGAGTCAGAGTGAGAGAGAGGCAGACTGGGGGACTGTAATGCCATCCAGTAAATCTCTCTCCACTGCAGGCGGTGGAGCTGCACTCAGGCGTTAAGACTGTTTTGACATGACCATTCAAACGCAACACTAAACACACACACAAAGCTGTGCTCACACAGCTCACAAGCTCAGTTTACTATTAATGTCCATTAAGATTGTATGAAGTGTGGAGGAATATAAAAAGGCCTGGCCCACTGTTAGGGGTCAGTGTAAACAGACGGAGCAGTGAGTGACCAGTCTGACTGGGGCTCCGCCTGTGGTCTGGCCTGCCCAAGACATAAAGCTCAAGCCAGACACATTGACATTTACACACATAGAGAGCAGCCCGGGTCAAAAACACATCTCAAATGTCATTAGAAAGAGTGTGTGCACTCATATGTGTGTGTATTAGAGACCAAAGGACAGCAAGACAAGCAAGTAACTGCTGGGATCCATTGCGGTTCTTTTGTCATGGAGCAGAGATCGAAAGGTTCATGTTGACCCACAGTAAACAGCAGGGCTTGAGTCTGTCATGGTCTGCTCTCATAATTAGCACTGACATCCGATTCTTTAATTCATGTAATTAATCAATTCACATTATTTAAATCATTAACTTGTTTTAAATTATAAAAGTTAAAAATATATATGAATAAATTTATAAATAATCTATCTCATTTGAATTATAAATCAGATATAATCATACTATCAGACCTCCATGGATCAGACTTGTTTGTTCTGCACATCCCACAGATGCTCAATTGGATTGAGATCTGGGGAATCTGGAGGCCAAGTCAACACCTCAAACTCATTGTTGTGCTCCTCAAACCATTCCTGAACCATTTTTGCTTTGTGGCAGGGCGCATTATCCTGCTGAAAGAGGCCACAGCCACCAGGGAATACCGTAGCCCCATACGCAACAAACTGTGATGCACTGTGTATTCTGACACCTTTCTATCAGAACCAGCATTAACTTCTTGAGCAATTTGAGCTACAGCCTTCGCTCCCCACGTGCATCAATGAGCCATGACCCTGTCGCCGGTTCCTTCCTTGGACCAATTTTTTTTTTGATTTTTTATTTATTAGACATTTTACATTTTTAACTATTTACAACAAAGCCCAATCCTTGGACCACTTTTGATAGATACTGACCACTGCAGACCGGGAACACCCCGCAAGAGCTGCAGTTTTGGAGATGCTCTGACCCAGTCGTCTAGCCATCACAATTTGGCCCTTGTCAAACTTGCTCAAATCCTTACGCTTGCCCATTTTTCCTGCTTCTAACACATCAACTTTGAGGACAAAATGTTCACTTGCTGCCTAATATATCCCACCCACTAACAGGTGCTGTGATGAAGAGATAATCAGTGTTATTCACTTCACCTGTCGTAATGTTATGCTTGATCGGTGTATATATGTACTTATAGAAAAATAATAACATGGTTAATATATTTTAACTTGTTTGAATTATCACTATATAGTTATTAAATATATCATTATCATCTATATATTTATTAAATATAATGCCATTAATCATGCTCATTCACCTGCTTTTTGCATATATTAAGTTAAATTTCTGTTTTAATTCCTCCACAGAGTTTCAGTTATTTACAAACGCTTTGTGAATCAGTTTGACAGAATCATCAAAAAGAACCAGTTTAAAAGCATGATTCATTTACAAATCTGACTTTGCTGCTAATAATGTAGTTAATTGCATGAATGCTTCTGGATTAAATCTTACCCGTCTATATGAGATATATTCTGGTCCAAAATTGGTGCTTTTACCCTAATTTGGCCTAAATCGATCTGTTTTACTAATCTACAACAATCTAAATAAAAGAGTTTCACGTGTGTCTATTCATACCTTCATGATGTCGAGACGTTCTTCATCGCAGCGGACAAACACACTGGAGGATGAGGAGAGAGGGAGGGAGGTGGAGAGCGTGACGGCCTCCTGTGCTAACCGCCGAGCACGGGCGGCACTGTTGGCATCGCTGGCATTCTTCACCTGAGACAGGTAATGGTAGTTCACCTTAAATACCAGCTTAGAGTCCTCATCGTCACACACCATCTCAAATGTGTCTGTGGAAGAGACCACACACGGAGAGTTAGTTACCAGCAGTCACAATGACAATACTATACAATACAATAAGCCTGAAAGATATCAGATTCACGTTTTATCATATTTCCTCCAGAAACAGCTATATTGTGTCTGTTCTGTGTGAGCCAGTGCAGACCTGTTAACAGTCACGTCAGTAAAGATTACCTCATTCGTCTGAGGTTGGGCTAAATCATTTTTGGCAGAACAAAGCTCTTGTCATCAATCAGAGCAAAGACAGATGAGAAATGACAATAAGAAAAGCCATTCTACCAGCAAGATAACACAATCCTCCCCATTTCAATTCAGATGCACTGTCCTCCTTCAAATATTTGGTGAAGGAAAAAAAAAAAAAGCAGCTAAAGGGAAAACAGCAATTTCCCTCCATTCACTAACTATGTATTTGGTACAAACGCAGAAAAAAGGGTTTGTGATCACGAGTTAATGAAAAGCTAATAATTAATTAAATCGAAAGAATGTTGAATTTAAAAAATCATTTAAAAAACACTTACTAAAAAGATTTTATTTATTATTTTACTTTAGAATATTTTGTTTATGTGACCATTAAGCAACATCAAATAACCATGAATATATTAATGTGTTGTTAAATATTAATTTAAGATCTAAAGAAAGGATTCACAAAAGCTTGTGAATCCCTTTAGATAAACCAACTGCAAATATCAAATGCACCAATATTAAAATTCTGATTGATACCACTAAGTTGATAATTATTTTCATGTTATGACCAAAAAACAAATAAATGGATAACATAAAAATTCTAAACAAATGAATTTAAGCATTAAAACATTATAATATATAATATAAATTGTGTAACATTTTCATAAATAATATAAAATATTACAATATGATGTAAAATATTCATTTTGACATTTGCTTTTAACAGTGTTACTAACTATTAGTGTTTTAAAGAATAATTTAAGTGAGCATTAGATGATGGCAAAGATAATCTAAATGTAAAAATAGAGGAAATGAGCAGAATCAATAGAATATTTAATATCGCTGATACTGATGACTTAAAAAATATTGGTCGATCACCAATATGAAAGCGATATCCCTTTCCTGCATCCCTAAAATATTCAAAATATTGTGTAAAACGTTTAATAAAATGCTTAAAATCATTGAATTTGAGTGTAAAATGATTTTAATGATTAAATTCTATTATACATGCTCTTTAGATGTCTTACCAGCCAGTAAAAACTCAAATGTGACGAGCACTAGCAGAGACGTGTAGTTTAAGACTCACCAAATTGTAGCTTCTTCATTGCTGCTGTATATTTCTCCTCCATTGAACGCAAGATGGACAGCGGTTTGGGCCTTGCTGCTGCCTTCTTGGAGCTCTCTGCCATCTTCCTCTCTGAGAAACAGAAGACAGACACATCAAAAAAAATGTGTGCATGTGTGCTTCAGAGTAGCCTGAGGGAGTGTTTGAGTAGGTCACATCTTCCATCCTCTCATCTCTGAACAACAAACACATCCCTACGGGACGCAAAAGTAACCTGAATGCGTCTATGTAGCTCTGCTATCAGTGAACAAAATATACTGCTAAGAAAAAAAGCCCACATTTTTTTGACTTGATAATTAAAGACTCCCAATGAGACGCGTTTGACTGCAAATGTGCTACTCTGATAAATGACAATAAGCATGAAATGTCATGTTGTTACACAAATGAGTCGCTGCATTTCTGTTCCCCCAATTCAGATTGTTATCGAGAGAGCGTCAGACTAATGACAACGACACCAGCAGACCATCACCACTCCAGTGAGACATATTAGACCTGCGGATGGAGGCTGTTAGCGTTACAACACAATTAAACTCCCTATATTTAAGAGCTTTATGGCATTTCCGCCCATTCCGCAGTGGGCGCAGACACATGTCCCTCCCCACACGCACATGCATTGTGACAGCCAATCAAACTACCATTGCGTTTAATATGACCGATAATGGTTGCGCTTTGGATATGAGCCACATAAAATCCAACCAACATCGATAGCTTCACTTACATTAGAGCACGCTACTGATGGCGATATCGATACCGAACTACAAGAAACCACTCTTGACCATTCAGACACCCTGACTGCGCAGTCTCTGGCACTTTAAAAAAAAGATGGAGTACTAATTAAGCAGTTAAATGGGGTGGTAAGTGTAATGTCTCACTGCTTTTATCATTTGGATTTTCCTTATGGATGGTGACAGCGGCACTGATCCACCTCACCACGTTTAACGCCCCTTTCATTCACTCATCACAGAGAGAATGAGAGCATGAGATACCCAAGGGAGGAAATTCCCGTAAACCTGATGACCACAAGGGTTTCTGCCTAGGAAGAAATGCTCAAAGGTTTAAATTTCCCTTAGCTTTGCCCTAGAGGACCTGAGAAAGACACAGTTTGCAAATGTTAATAAATGGATGTGTCTTCTCAAGAGCTATGAAGCCCAGGATTAAGAATTGTCATGGTCACATCTATTTTTATGAGGTCAGTGTAAAGGGACTAAACTTGATCATACAACCTCCCTGTCTGAAAATACACCCTGGTCATGACTAAGGGCTGTTGGTTCAAATCTTAAAGAATTAGCACGACATAGATTAAGTCTAGTCTCACAAACGAAACTGCCCAGCAAAGCTGACACTCCATTTAAAAGTCCTTAGAGTACGCGATCAGGCTTTAGAGAGCCTCTGGTGTGGCTCTGTGCTGAAAAGCCGTTTCTCTTTGGTTTATTTTGTCAGAGCAAACAGTCACTCCATGTCCCCCGGGGCCCTCAGATAAGCAAGGAGTGTGTCTTCAGCCTGTGAAATACGCACCATCACTCTCCTGACTGACCACTATGCATCCAGCACTGTCCTATTGTCCTGATAGATCTATCTATGTATCTATCTATCTATCTATCTATCTATCTTTGTAAACACAAACTACCAATTTAGGGTTGTTAAGATTCTTTTAATGCTATTGAAGTCTCTTATGCTCACCAAGGCTGCATTTATTTAAATCAATTTAATTTCTGTGTTTGGAAAGCTGAATTTTCAGCAGTCTTCAGTGTCACATGATCTTTCAGAAATCATTTAAATACGCTGAGTTGGTGAAACAGTAATTCTGAGAACAGTTGTGCTGCTTAATATTTTTGTGCAAACCATGAAAGATATTTTTTCAGGATTCTTGATAAATGTAAAGTTTAAAAGAACAGCATTTATCTGAAATTGAATTTTTTGGTAACAATGTAAGTCTTTATTGTCACTATTGAAGTTTATTGTCACAAACTTTTAAACGGTTTTGTATAAATTGTAATTCAGTTGGACTAAATTGTGAGTGCAAAACCACCCCAGTATGCTCTTCATTAAGTTGGTTGAGAATGAACAGGGAGATGGGATCTAGACAAAGGGTAACCATGTTGAAGAAGCTAAAATATACTACGGTTTTGATTTGTTTAACATTTTATTGGTCTCTAAATTTCCATATGTCTATTTGTGTATTGATGACTTTATTGTTATTACTCTAAAATGTAGAAAATTATAAAAGTGAAAAATACGTCAATGTGTCCAAACTGGAAATTCATTAAATACCCATCTGTTAAGCATTTTAATCAAAGTTATTAAAAATGTAACCGCTCCATGATTATTTGATAAACAGCACCTAATGGAAGCATTTTGGGAAATAGTAGATAGTTGAGGTGGACTTTCTCACCGTGGTTGGCCTGCCGTAGGTTGGTGGTGGCAGCATAGACGATCTCTGCAGTCTTCTGGATGTCAGGAACCAGCAGCGTCAGGCCTTCTGGCTCAGGATCAGATGTCTCAGCCTTCATTACCCCTTTACTTTTGTCTTTCTTTGACCTAAGGTGGACAAAGAATCATAATGGGTCACATTTCTGTAGACACTATAACCGATTAATTAGGGGTCTATATTTGTGCTTGTATGCATGTGAACATGTGAAATGTTTCATTGCACATTCAGTGTTGGGTTGAGTGGATCACAAAAATGGCAGAGAAAAAACAACTGCATGTCCTCAAGACAAGAGCTTCTCAACCTCTCATGTCCCCAACCCTGAAACAAACACACTCACTGCGCGTGAGAGGAGCTAGTACACACTGAATACATCAAATGAGCAGCAGATCGTGACTTGTCCCAAAGTAAACCATTAAAAACAACATCCAGCTGTCTTGCAGCTAAGCACACACCCTCACAACATGCATCTTTCATTAAGCAGGAGGAGAGAAAATGAAAGAGAGAGAGAGACAAAGGAGAAAGGGGACATGAAATTTGAAATGTCCTTTACCTGCAAGTGACGCAGAGGAGAGTAATTAAGATGGCGCCATCATTCAAGGGTGCATGTATTATTTTAATTTTGTACACATTTAAAAAAACATTTAAAAATAAGAATAAAATTCATTCAAGTTGCAAATTAAAAACGTAAAACCTTTTTGTAATGCAAAACATAAAACAAACAAAATGTAACGAAAAATATAAATATTATTCCATGACACAATACATTGCTAAAAATCGAATTCATAATTTGTTTGTGTTGGATCCAGTGAAAATATTGACAAAAACACTGCACTATATTGTACACTATATGAAATGGACAAGTGTGGAACAGCAAAAGCTCATGTCAGTGTGAAGGTCACTGGAGATTAGAGGCAACTGAGGAGCACTGACTGATCTAGCAGTCATTTATCACTGTGTGCTGCTCCTCTGGTGAAACAATGGTTTTGTCTTGTGGCTATAGCATCAGGTTACATCTTGTGGATTATAAGTCAGGTTTTTGCATGCAGGTCAGAGACAGTGAGTGTCACAGGGTGAACATCCATCCATCAGCAGTCACTCCATCCGTCCTGTCCCTTAGTGTGAACGAGCAGTAGACTGTGGGTTTGTGTATGTGTGTGTCTAAGGGAGAGTAAGAGCGCACCTGAGGCGGTTGGTGTAGGTGTCCACGCAGGTCTTCATCTTGGCTAGTAACATGCCAACAGATGTCTGACACTCAGTGCGCTCTTCATCCTCCTCCTCTTCGGCAGTGTCTCCTGATAGCGGCAGGAGCAGAGGAACCAGGCTGGTGCAGGTGGAGATGGCCCTTAGCAGCTCCAACAGAGCACGATACAGGGGGACGTGACGTGCCATGTCCAAAACTGCAGGAGACAAAGAAAGAGACATTACGTATGGAGACAGAACACTTATAAAAGACAAAGATCTCTTAAAAGACAGAAGGACACAAGGGACGATCCGCACACACACACGAGTTTAACCATATGGGAGAGTCATCTTACACCCATCTATTGATGGACAAAGAAGAAAATTTGTGTCACACCTGCTTAAAGGGATAGTTTACTCAAAAATAAAAAAAGATTCTGTCAGTAAATACATTCACAAAATATATTTGATGTTCCACAGAAGTCAGTCAGTCATGCATGTTTGGAACGACAAGAGGGAGAGTAAATAATGACAATTTTCATTTTTTGGTGAACCATCCCTTTAAGACAACATTAAAGCACATAAAAGATACTTTTGCTGTAAGAAGAAAATGGTGGGAAAACTAAATCTTCTATTGAGCATGCTAAGATGCCATAAGGACCAACGGTTTGAGGCACTAGGGCTCTTTGTGCATGTATTTCCTGTTTGGAGAAGGCGCGATAATCCTTTTGTGGCACAACAGAGTCTTAAAGCCAGAACGAGGACAGTGAGAGAATAGAGGATGAGAGGGAACGAGACAGAGATTACTGAGGGTCTTCAAGGAAAACGCTATAAACAGGCTCATATTATCAGTGTACAGTGAATGTAAGGAACAGGAATACCGTGTGCATGTTTGTATGACTTCTGTGTGTTTTTAAGAAGAAAGAGGAATTTTAAATGACTGAAGGAGCTCCTTCAAAGGGTTTCATTTGAGTGCGCGCCCACTGCGAGGACAACATAGATCAAAGAGCGTTTAGTGTGCGTGTTGCATCATCTCAATGTCAGTCTATGTTCCAGATTCTCCTCATGCTCTCCTTCAGTTCAGACTGTTTCTCCTTCACTCATCTCATTTACAGACTAACTGATTTACTGCAAACCAATCCTCCTCTCTGCCCCTCTCTCTCCCTCATCAGACATTCAGCTCCATGCTGGATTGGGTGGATGATAAACAATGTTAGTGAGAGCAGAGAGGACACATACGTCAGCTCCCTTGCCCTCCATTGCCGAGCACAGAGAAGAGTGGAGATGGAGGAAGAGAGGAGGGAGGACACGACAGGACAGTAGGATAGAGGAGAGGAAGACAGCAGACAGGGCAGAAGGACAAGAGAATACAGAATAGGCAAGGAGACATGAAGGGACCAGAAAGGAGGAGGGGCGAACAGAATAGAGGAGAAGAGAAAGCAGATGACATCAGAAAGGAGTAGAAGAGTGAGTAGGAAGAAGAAAGCAGGAGAGGAGATAAGTAATGACAAGTGGAAAGGTGACCAGAAAGGAGAAAGGGCAAACAGAACAGAGGACAGGATATCAGAGAAAGGAGAAAGCAGGAGAGATCAGGAAATCAGTAGGGATGCACCGATCCGATACTCAGTATCGGTATCGGCTCCGATACCGCCATTATTTGCCGGATTGGGTATCGGCCAGACAGGACTGATCCAAATCCGATACTGTGTGTATAATATTCTGTGTTAGCCTATTGTTAAGCCTAAGTGCCCCACAAAAGGCACAAAAACTTTATAAAGCATCATCAACGCTTCGTGCACTACATTACGTGTTCTGAAGCCATTCCATAGTTTAATGTGAGGTACAGATGAGTATTTAAGTCATTAAATTCAAGTTCACGTGAATGCTTCCCTCCGCTGCGTCTGCCAGTCATTCTCCATTCAGCTTTCAAACTGCGTGTCGCGTTCGGTTACGACAGTCAACACAATGAAACTCTCTCCAAGATGATTCAATGTTCCTGTTATTATGCTTGATCTGAAGATAACGCTCTATGGTTTCGCATAAAATGACTTTATCTTGCTGGAGTTTATTGCTGTTTCTAAATCGTGTTACTTTCTACCGGGTGTCTGTTAGATCACAACACTGGACTAGAGATTATATTGTTCTTCACACACACGGAAATTTTAAACTGTTAAAAGAAAAGGCTCAATAAAATATTGCATAGATAGATACACTACGCATCGATATCTCTTCCCTTTGGTTTTTGAACTTTTCAATGCGCACGGAGCGCTGCACGCTGTGACTCCATGTTGCTTCAAGCGCATCATCCTGCACACGGGATGTGCATACGCGCTTTGTGCCGCTCTGTATTGGAGCCTTTCGTATTATAATGCTTTTGCGCTATGAAAGATTATTAATAGCCTTTCTTGTTCTGCCCTAAATGTCTTTTAATTTCTTAGTATATAGGCCCTATTTCTATAAATATATGTACTTGTTTTTCATGAATGTATTTTACAACGTGTAACATGTTACTAGATTTAGTGCTACACTTATTCACTTTTATTTGTTCCCCACTAAATGTTTTTTTTTTTTTTTCACTAAATGTTTAGATTTTATACAGTTATTGTGCACTCATGCTTTTTCTAGAGTAACTTTTGCTGCTGAATTATCCACTAATCTAGTTTATCCACCATCTAGTTTATAGTATTATTTTTGTCATAGATTGTGATTAAATATTTTTTTTAATTTGTTGTTTTTCTTTATAATGAAGTTGTCTGTATTTAGTAGATTGTGTTTAACACACAAAAGAGTGATTATCAGTTCAACACACTGAGGTATAGAAATTCTACATTGAATTTTTAAACAAAACTGCACTGGTATCGGATTGGTATTGGTATCGGCTGATACTCAGAATTTTTGGTATCGGATCGGTTCTGAAAAAATGGTATCGGCGCATCCCTAGAAATGAGACCAGAAAGGTGGAATGGAGATATTGGGGGACAGAGCTAGAGAGTAGAGGAGAACAAAAATTAGTGGAGAAGCAATCAGGTGAGGAGACCAGAATGATGGAAAGGAAATAAGGGGCATAAAAGGGGAAATCAAGAAAAAAAATTAGAAAGCTGAAAAGACAAGTACAAAAGAGAGGAGACAAGAAAGGAGAAACAGAAAAAAGGAAGCAGGAGAGAAGACCAGAAAAATGGAGATGCGCTCTGAAAGGTGGCCAGGAGAATAGAGGAAGAGAGAAAGCAGAAAAGATGATGAGAGGAAAGACAAAGAGGGGAGGAGAAAACAAGATGAGAGGCAAGTGGACGAAAGGAGAAAGCAAAGGGAGGAAAAAGAAGAGAAGACCAGAAGAAGAAAAAAAAAAACAGAAAAAGGAAAAGGAGGAGAAAAGAGATTATCTGACTATAGATAATACTACAGTCTCACATCAAATCCATCCATTCCCTCTTCACCAGAAAGAGACTGAAGGTCATAGGTCATCTGGACTCTGATCCACAGTGCTTTAAACGATTCTTCATTTGTACCATAAGACCTTTGTGACTGACCTCTCCCCCCATCGGCTCACTGTCTGTGAAAGATGTTAGCCTCAAAAACAAGCTCCGTGCGCATCTATATGTGTGTGTGTGTGTGTGTGTGTGTGTGTGTGTGTGTGTGTGTGTGTGTGTGAGTGAGAGAGAGAGAGAGAGAGAGAGAGAGAGAGAGAGCCTTGTACACACTCAAGAGACATCTTAAAAAAAACATCAGTTTCCCATAGTCTTCAAAAGAAATACTCTCCTCTAATCAGCACACACAGGTCACAACTTTCCACTGAAAACACACAAATGAGGGTTGAAGACAAAAGCACTTGAATGACTGGTATATTGATAAGCAGGGATTAGCCAATCATAATAGAGGTCATTTACATGCCTTAAAGGTACAGGGGCTTTATTGATTCTGAGGCACCGTTTACACTAGTGCGTTTTAGTTTTAACTTTTGCTACGGTTACGCCTGTCGTCTACACTACTCTGGTGTTTTCGAACCTCGAAAACAGACACTTTTGAAAACGCTGCAGACCCCATTTTAGTTTGAAAACGCCGTGGTTCGGTTTCAGTGTAAATGGACATTTTTGAAAACGATGGCGTGGCTGCCCACTAGGGCTGGGCGATAAAACGATAACGATATGCATCGCGATAGACACGTAATCGATATCAATAAAAAAATGCGTTCGATAATTTTTTTTTTCCTTCGTCGGAAGAAACAAGAGGTTGCGAAGCAAGTTTGGTTGCATGAACAAAGGCACTTCTCTCTGGTAACCTAGCAACGTAGGGAGTGACACGCTAACAGCCAATCATGTAACAGTATCATTTTTGGTTGCGCCATATCGTTGTCTCGTGTTGGATTTTTCAGTAACAGTCAGAAATGGCGTGGAGTGATAAGTGGAAAATGAGTGCTGCAGTGAGCGAGGAAATTGTTGGTAAAACAGGAAAAAAGTCAGCTCGCCAGTATGGCAGTTTTTTGGAATTTATAAGTCTGACCGTAGTCAGACCAATGTCGTCTGCAAGACCGTCGTCCCCACCAAGACTGGTAATACCACAAACTTGTTTTTACCACCTTAAGCCTTGTTTATACTTTCGTCTGGCTCCGCAGCGCGAGCCTCTGCTGACTGCGCGCACGCGCGCCTCGTCTGTTTGGGGAGATGTTTATACTCGACGCGCTCGCTGTTGTGCTATTCTTTGAAACGACATGGAGAGGTACTCTGCATCAGTGCCTTATGACAAAGCATCTCTAAACGGTACAAAGAAATAACGGAGGCACTGCACCTTAATGTTAAGAGATAGTTGTTAAGTGTTCATTGTGATTTTAGACTTATGTTTACATTTTAATTATTTGAGTGTTTTCAATGGTTGTGTTGACATTTCTACCTTTATAACTGAGGGGATTATAATCAGAAGTAGTAGTTTAAAATAAAAATGTTTAAATGTAATATATTTTTCTCCTGGTCCTTACTTTAAATAGGTCATAAAAAACATCAATAATTATCAATATCGAACGATATGAAACACTTATATCGTGATACAGTTTTCAGCCATATCGCCCAGCCCTACTGCCCACATTATGTTACCTGAACATGACAATATCAGACCAGGGCAGGATTTCTCAAAAGCATTGTACTTCGTAGAGAGAAGTTAATCGTAGAGACCGTTGGTGGCTATTGTTACAATGCTTTTGGGAAACACAGCCCTGAGCCGTCTCTCTCAACGGCCCTGTAACAGACCAGCCTTGAAGACCGTGTAAACAATTCAAGTTTACACGGAGACAGAACTTTCACTTTGCTGACTTTGTGGTCCTTTTTAGCAGCGTTGTGCAGTTAAACGCTGTATTGTATAATACTGCAGCGGTATACATGTGCAAGAGGCAACTGTTTACACTTGTACACGCATGACCAGTGTGCATGAACAGTCATGTGACATGAGTTTTTGGTCGTGCAGTGTAGACAGAGAGTGTTTCTGAAATGCAATGGAAATGCCAGTGTAGACGAGGATCGTTTTCATTTTAAAACGCTGTTTAAAAACGAAAACGCACTAGTGTAAACAGGGCCTAAGGGTCAGAAAGTGGAAAAAGGTTATAAACTAAATTTTTAGTGCAAGAAACCTTAATAGATATTTATAAGTGGACTTCAGAGAATGTGTAGCCATTTACATGCAAAAGTCACCACCCTTTAATGTGTACTTTGTTATACATACGAAGGTGTCCACCTTAATATTTTCATCCCTAAATATGGCTTGGGTAACTCAATCATGACCGTTTACACTACTGTTCAAAAGTTTTTGAAAGAACTGTCTTATACTCAGCAAGGCTGCATTTATTTGATCAAAAATACAGTAAAAATTAATTTAAATTAATATGTAATTTATTCCTGTAATGGTAAAGCTGAATTTTTAACATCATTACTGCAGTTACTCTGATTTGGTGCTCAAGAAATATTTATTCTTATTATTATCAATGTTGAAAAGAGTTATTTTTAATTAATATTGCTGCTTAGTATTTTTGTGGAAACCATGCTTTTTTTCAGGATTCTTTGATGATTAGAAAGTTCAAAACAGCATTATATCTTTTGTAACATTATAAATGTCTTTTCTGTAGGGCAGTATAATACAAGGCCCCATTCACACACACCAGAGACATGCAGTACTCAGAAGAAACATTTTAGGGGTATGCAGTGTGCGTTCTCAGAGCATGTGCTGGAAACTCTTTGTCACCATGACAACAAAGATCTCGAGGACAGGCGGGACAAGACACACCAGCAGCAGAGCAGAAACGCACACTTGCTTTTTGCCTCGTGGGTTAGTTAAAATTTAATCTGGTTATTTACAACGTGCAGAAACGCATAACTGTTCATGACATGCAGATGAAGAGAGTGAGACAAAAAAATACCCTCTTATAATATGACTCCACTGTGAAACGTGCGTATATATGTGTGTGCACATTTTTTTGGTGTGTTTGAAGTAACACTAGCACACTTTTGTTGAAGTAAATCAGGTTGACAGGAGTCTGATTATAAATGCCGCTTTGCAGAGCGGAACTGGGCCTGGAGTCTAATGACTGACACAAAAATCATGCTTCCCAAATCATTCAGGGCACAAGAGTCCTCCGCCTGTCTGGAGTGCGTGTGTGTGAGCGAGCGAGCAAGCAAGAGAGAATCCTTCACATGAGGGCCGGCTGGAAAGAAAGACATGCAGCAAGAGCTCAGAGAAGCACTCCATCAATAATGCAACAAGAACGAGGAATAAAACAAGACGAGCGCTGTTGCATCTTCCTTTCACACTTCTGCATCTCTCTGGCAGAGACAACACTGAGACGCAAGACATGGACTGATGGCACAACCGGACCACTGACTCAACACACTGAAGAGAACATCTCCTGATCCATGTGCCAAATACATGAGGAAAATAAAAGAGCAGAGACTGAAATAGGGAGAAAGAAAGAGGGTTTATCACGACACCTTATTCTAAAATGCACAAGTATCTAGAATAGAGATGCTGCAATATTAAACTTCTGCCTGAAACTGATCAACTGATAACCAATAAAAGGGTGATATTAAAATTCTATGCTATTTTGTCTAAACAAATAAAAAAAAAAAACCCACTATTCGAATTTGTGTCAAAATTGATATTTTGAGATTTTCCTAAGTATATAAAAAAAATCATTCATTATGACATTTGCTAAAGATTACATTTAATACTGTTATTGAATTATTAGTGTTTTAAATATTAAATTGAAGTGAGCATTAGATAATGGCAAAGGTCATTTAAATGTAAAATAAAGGAAATATGCATGAACAATTAAATATCCAGTATTGTTCGATATCGATGAATTAAAAAACGTCTAATATCAGCTGATTACCAATATACAGTGCATCCGGAAAGTATTCACAGCGCTTCACTTTTTCCACATTTTATGTTACAGCTACAGATCGACCGATATTGATTTTTTATAAACGATAACAATAATTTGCATGTTTATGTGCCTGATAACCGATATATAGAACCAATATTTATTTATTGTGTTATTTCTGTTTTTTACAATTATAGCAACAGCACTGAACTGAACAAACTGTTTTATTTAAAACTTTTTAAACACTGTAATTTTTGCAATTTCACTCCCTACTTACATACAAAACACACTTCTACATCAATAAATAGAGTCTGAAAGAGTGCAAAAAATTACAGTGCAAGTAATGTCTTTTTAACATTACTGCTGTTGCATCTTTTTATTTATAACAACAGCATATTAACAACAGGCAAAATAAATTTACAAAGTCTAATGTTTTCAAATGGAGAACATATATAAATGACAGGTGAGTCTATCAACTTCCCATAAATATAAGCATTCGTTTTAAACTACAGTTTTAAAAGGTTTATGTGTTGTTTAATAGACTAAAGAGTGAAGAGAATGAACGCGTTGGAATATTCTCTGGAATAGCAAACATTGCCAGAAAAATAAACAAAACAGAGCGAACACATCATAGCTATTAGGCTACATTGCTAGTCCATCATATGGCACGTTATCAGAATTCATTAATATTGTTTTTGTCGGTCTAGATTATGAAATACCTGCTGATGACAGAGCGCTGTTTTCATATGCGTTTACACAGAACGTCTCTCGTGGAGATAAGCCTGATAATTCATTTCCACAGAGCTGTAATTATTTAGATGTTTATTACATAAATGTTATATAGCAGACGTTAATATAATTTAAGGAGTTTTACACGAGTGGGTCTTGTTAAAAGTTACATACGGTGACTATGCTGGAGCATCAACTCAGTGAGTGAACGGCTATGAATGCAACTTCACGAGATGAGGATAGACAACAGAGAGAGAGAGAGAGAGAGAGAGAGAGAGAGAGAGAGAGAGAGAGAGAGAAATAAATTCAGTGCTTTTATTTCCAACATGCACTCATTCATGGCAGTTTTATTTCATTCATGTAAAGTTACTTCTTTATGGGGACATGACGGATTACGTGACTCTGTGACTGTCTATTTTTAGTGCCAAGTTTAAACTACATAACGTTAGCTTATTTGTGCATATCTCATTTGTGCATTACTGGCTGTTATGTTAAATAAAGTTTATTAATTAAGGGATGCAAGTTATATACCTTCGGACACCGTTGTTGACTCATTTCCCCTCAGGCGCAGTGCTTTAATGGCGATTCTCAGAACGTCCACAAGATGGTGCCATTTATCGGTGAATCCGATATTACAAAACCGATACCCGATTATGGGAAAATGCTTAAATATCGGGAAACCGATATATCGGTCGATCTCTAGTTACAGCCTTATTCCAAAATGGATTAAATTCATTATTTTGCTCAAAATTATACAAACAATACCCCATAATGACCACGTGAAATAAGTTTGTTTGAAATCTTTGCAAATTTATTAAAAAAAAAAAAAAAAAAAAAAAAAAAAAATCACATGTACATAAGTATTCACAGCCTTTGCTCAATACTTTGTTGAAGCACCTTTGGCACCAATTACAGCCTTAAGTCTTTTTGAGTATGATGCTACAAGCTTGGCACACCTATTTTTGGGCAGTTTCTCCCATTCTTCTTTGTAGGACCTCTCAAGCTCCATCAGGTTGGATGGGGAGCATCGGTACAGAGCCATTTTCAGATCTCTCCAGAGGTGTTCAATTTGGTTCAAGTCTGGGCTCTGGCTGGCCCACTCAAGGACATTCACAGAGTTGTCCCGTAGCCACTCCTTTGTTATCTTGGCTGTGTGCTTAGGGTCGTTGTCCTGTTGGAAGATGAACCTTTGCCCCAGTCTGAGGTCCAGGACTGCAGGAGGAGCAGGTTTTCATTAAGGATGTCTCTGTACATTGCTGTATTCATCTTTCCCTCAAACCTGACTAGTCTCCCAGTTCCTGCCGCTGAAAAACATCCCCACAGCATGATGCTGCCACCACCATGCTTCACTGTAGGGATGGTATTGGCCAGGTGATGAGCGGTGCCTGGTTTCCTCCAGACATGACGCTTGCAATTCAGGCCAAAGAGTTCAATCTTTGTTCCATCAGACCAGAGAATGTTGTTTCTCATTGTCAGAGTCCTTCAGGTGCCTTTTGACAAACTCCAGGTGGGCTGTCATGTGCTTTTATTGAGGAGTGGCTACCGTCTGGCCACTCTAACATACAGGCCTGACTGGTGGAGTGCTGCAGAGATGGTTGTTCTTCTGGATGCTGAAAAGCTCGAGCTCTGTCAGAGTGACCATCGGGTTCTTGGTCACCTCCCTGACTAAGGCCCTTCTCCCCCGATTGCTCAGTTTGGCCGGGCAGCCAGCTCTAGGAAGAGTCCTAGTGGTTCCAAACTTCTTCCATTTACAGATGATGGAGGCCACTGTGCTCATTGGGACCTTCAATGCTGCAGAAAATTTTATGTACCCTTCCCCAGATCTGTGCCTCGATACAATCCTGTCTCGGAGGTCTACAGACAATTCCTTGGACTTAATGGCTTGGTTTGTGCTCTGACATGCACTGTTAACTGTGGGACCTTATATAGACAAGTATGTGCCTTTCCAAATCATGTCCAACTGAATGTACCACAGGTGGACTCCAATCAAGTTGTAGAAACATTTCAAGGATGATCAGTGGAAACAGGATGCACCTGAGCTCAATTTTGAGTGTCATGGGAAAGGCTGTGAATACTTATGTACATGTGATTTTTTTTTCGTTTTTTATTTTTAATAAATTTGCAAAGATTTCAAACAAACTTCTTTCACGTGGTCATTATGGGGTATTGTTTGTATAATTTTGAGCAAAATAATGAATTTAATCCATTTTGGAATAAGGCTGTAACATAAAATGTGGAAAAAGTTAAGCGCTGTGAATACATTCCGGATGAACTGTAAGGTACAGATGTCTCATGTAGAAATAACTAAAATTTAATACCTTTTTTTTTTTTTTACTTTTATGCAGCAAGGGCACATTAAATTGATCAAAAGTGACAGTAAAGGCATTAATAAAGTTACAAAATAATTTTTACAAATAAATGACATTCTTTTTAACTTTATATTCTAAGAATCCTGAAAAAAAAATGTATCATGGTTTTCAACATCGATAAGAAATGTTTATTGAGCACCAAATCGGCATATTAGAATGATTTCTGAAGGATTAAATAAACACAGCCTAAAATTCTTACTGACCCTAAAATTTATTTAAACAGTATTATACATAACTACTAAAAGAACTTTTAAGGTTGAGTACCATAGTCCATTAAAGAAACTTTCACTTCTTGTCCCAGTACCACACCAAATTTAACAGCATCGGCAGAATGAATCGAGATTCAAAATGCCACTCTCTCTGGATTTATTCCAGTTGACCCCAGAGATTACAGGTGAGAGTGGCGGCTCTCAGAGTTACTTTAAACACATGGAGTCAGCCAGCAGACACTTTGGTGCCCTGACAATCTGATTATAGGCATTAACATCGACACCCTCATGAGAAAGTGGCACCCTTCCAGACGTTTATGTACAAGTTGCTTATAGAGGTGTCTGCGGTGCACAAAGGCTATAATTTACAGAAAAATAGTCTTGTATCTGAAGGAACCCTGTGCCAGCACAGGCTGTTTATGCACAAGGATGTTTGATTAAACTAATGGCGACGACCACAGGGCTGTAATTTTCCTCCTCTGCAAAGCTGCTATAAAAACCTCAGCTAACGGAAGGATAACAAAGCGCACTCTTCCCTTTCTGCATCATTTACAGCCACTAAATCATTCAGAGCATTTCTCTCATCTGAAGAGGAATCAGTTTCTCAAGCGCTCTAATGACATTGTGTCTGTCTACTCATGAGGGCAGGATTTTGGACAGCGAACTGACCAACTGATGTAAATAAAAAATGTGACTGGCAAAAATGAATTTTCAGCAGCCATTTCTCCAGTCTTCAGGGTCACATACTCCATTAATCATCCTAATATACTGATTTGATGATCAAGAAACATTTCTTATTATCAATGTTTAAAACAGTTGTCAGTTAACAGTTTAACAGTTCATTTTGTTCTGGAATCCGTGATAAAAAAAACTTCAGGACTCTGCGATGAATAGAAAGTTCACAAGAACAATTTATTTGAATTCCAAATATTTTGTAACTGAATAAATGTCTGTCACTTTTGATCAATTAAATGCATTCTTGCTGAATAAAACCGAATGGCTTCACACTAGTGGTCTATGACTGTGTGTGCCTGGGCTACCATGCCGAATGGCTTAGCTCTAGAAACGCGCAATATGTGTTCTCATTAACAAAATATATATGTTGCAAGCTGATAGAGATAAGAAACCCAGTAACCACCTGAGAAAGTATCATAATTGATCATTTGATGTATCATTGACATAATCCTAATACTTTATTGATAAGTGATTAAGCTGTTGAGACGATAAAGAAAGACAGGAGTGTGCTTTGACGCTATGTGCAGTTTAGATCAACCGCACACGTTAAGCATAGCTAATGAAAACATTGCCATTGAAAATAAATGAACGAATCTTTAGAGTTATGCAAACATGGTAACCCCGTGTAACCCCGTTGAAAGCGCAAATGCTTATTTCACTTTTACCTTTTCTCATATCCATACATTAGACAGCATATCCTCACAGCAATTACATTCAATAGACCGCTTGCTGCTACAGCTTATACTGTATGCTTAGTAAATTAGGCCACAAGACTGTTAAAAATAACGCTTGGGTTAAACTGTTATGATTACTCATTTAATAAGCAAACCACGCAATATGCAATGAGAAAAGTGTTCACTTATCTTAGATGTTAATTTCAGATGCGCTGCAGACTGCTAACAGCAAACCTATTAGCTTGCGCCATCTAGAGTTTCATGCCAGAACTATGTATTAATTTCTTTAAAAAAATTAATTTCTTTGAATGATAGAGTATTTCCGATGTCGAGCCAAGGTTAGAAATTGTGCCTACATCATCAACATAAACCAGTTTTAAGACCAGCATTCAACAGTCCACAAAAGCAAAGCCAACTGAAGTCTAACAAAGCTAAAATAATCTTGAGGTCCAGTTACTTTCTGTGACTGCTTCATTTTAATGACCATGCCATTCTTGTCCTCCCATCCTTCCTTACGCTCCTCCACTCTTATTTCTTTATCCAATTTAGCTCCCGTGCACCCATCTAGGTAAAAAGGGGTATCTATATCTCTCCACGCAGGAGGGCATAATTAATTTTGACAAGCCCTCTGAATGACATTTGGCATTTTGTGTGGGCACACACATGCTGTCAAAGAGCTTTGGAGAGAGGAGAATATGACTTTACAACGGGCACCTGTTCAAATGAGCAGAATGAGATATATTAATACATCACAACAGAGAGGAAACAGGCTGAACGTTATTACAACCCTTCACTACAAACATCTTAAGAAAAAAAAACAGTACACTGAAAAAAACCTCAGCAGGAGAAAAATAATGTATTTTGCAGGATTTGACTGTCAGATATGAATTGTGTGCATTGTTCAGAGTTTGTCCTCTAATGATGATCGTGGTGGAGATTTAGAGAGGAAAAAAAAAAATGGGAAAAGGCGGGAATGTGGATCGGATGAGTGCACGCACATCCATTAAAAGGTTTCCGAGCCATCACTCACTCTCTCTGTTTTTGGCGTTTGATCGAGGGGAGTAGGAGTGCATCCTGCAGGATGTTGCGGCAGGTTTGAAAAGCTTGTCAGAACTGACCCAATTCACCACTGTCCATTTCTGTAAGTCTCTGCAGAACCTTGCTCAAGGTCTGTATTATACCTTCCACTGCTGTTTTAAAAGCTACATATAAATAGACTCAAGATTAAAGACAAGGGGTGTATCCTAATGACTGCCACTTAAAATTTAAGGCCAAAACTGGTTAAAAAAAAACAATAATCTGTTAATTTTAGCAGTTATTTTGGGATCACTGTTAGTTTTTTGTAACCAATAATAGTTAAACAATAAAAGTTTATGATACATAAAAGTTCAAATCTACCGTTTTATTGTTATTGCATGGAAAAGTATATTATTCAGAATTTAACCCTGGAAGAAGAAAATATAAAAAGAAATAAATAAATCTTTAGATCTAATATATTATACATATTTTTTAAAATTCTGTGTAAATTTTTCATGAAACCATTTTAAGTAAATTACAGCATAATCAAATACAAAGATGTAAGGATTTTACAAATAATTCCAAATGATCACAGATTCATATTGAACAAGGCCTTTTATCACAATAAACTTAATCCAAAAACTGCATTATTTTGTGAATTTTACATCGAGTTAACCTCTATGCTACAGAAGTGCATCAGAGGTCAAAGGCGGCAGTCTGATCTTAAATGATTAGAACAATATATTAATAGAAGATCAATATTAGAACACAAGCAGATCTTCGAGTCAGCACAATCTGTTCAATACATTATGGTCACACACGTACAGTAATGAGATCGCTCCATAATCGCCCACCACCGGCTGTCAGCTTGATGATTATATGATCCACAGCTCCAGAGAGAGAAAATTACAAACAAATAAATGAATATAAACAACGGCTCATTGACAAGGAACTCCACTTGGAGCAGATGGAAAAAAAAAAAAACCTGCCTCTTTCTTCATGGCTCCTAACCTGCCGGGTTCATTTTGATCCGTTTTAAATGTTCTGGCACGGCGCTGAGAGCCCAGGACCGAGGGAATTCACCCACATGATAATTTCATTTAATTGGACTGTGCGATAATTTCTGCACATTATGGTGACTGAAATGTGCCGATACTAATTATCAAAGAGAGAAAGAGAGCTACAAAGAGAAAACAAAAAAGAGAGAGAGCTAGAGGGGGGGTACATACTCTCAAACAATTATGTTGAAGATGATTGAAGCAAATAAAGTTCATAATCTACCATTTTTTGGTTAAAGGATTTTATAACCAAGAATGTGTCAATACACACATACACACACACACCATTTGCAACTCAGGAAGCATCAGGATGAAACACTGACAATGAACTACAGAGATAAACGTCTTTAACATTGGAGAAACAGCTAGTCCACAGAAAAAAATAGTTTAAAAAAGATTTTCATAACTTTAGGGTCCAAAAATTGGTTCAAGTATAAATGAAAACGTAACAAATAGTGAATGATACAATTATGGTGTCATTGTTATGTCACCCCATAAAAGGAAAGAAACAAACAAAAACTTTCAACCCCTCCCTTCCAACCACCTGGCTCCTTTTTGCTATGTAACACCTACTTTTATCAAGATTCAATCAATTTTCAAAGACTATATAAATATATATAAATCTTTTTCCTCTTTGAACAGCCTTTTCACTCACAAAAATAACATTCCAGAATTAAATTGGGTTGCAAATGCTGTTTCGAGATTCTACAGTCAACTACTTCCTCTCAGACTGGTACAGTTGTGCCTGTAGGTATAGTCTTTTATTGACCTCCTGTAATTGTGCGCCAGCCTAGAGGTCAGGATTATTTCAGATTGAAATAGTAAATAATTGATCCGGCTTTGCTGAGGTCCGAGGGCTGCTAGAAGTAAACCAACTTATTTATGTATCACATAACACTGATATATGATTTTATCGGAATGGATGTGGCAGAAACAGAATGTATACAGATCCTCTATTCTCCCCCTTCCATTAAAATGTTAATGTGGACAATGAGGTTGATAGTTTATTAACACACACCAATGGACAGGAGACCAGATAAGGGCAAAGAGCAGGATGGAGAATCATAAAATGCATAGGGGAAGGAATGGTCAGATGTACACAAGGAGGAGGAGGGGGAAGGTTGTGTTGCATTTTATTTTCAATGATGGTGAAAAAGGAAACAAGAATCATGCTTCTCAAGGGTCAAAGTGAGTCAGTGTTCGGACACGCTGTGCTCAAAGTAGCCTGCGTTTAAGTTTCGAGTTGGTACACTGTAGACGAGGATTACAAGAAAACAAGATGCCATTTCTTCACATTTCATCTTCAAAGATGTCAGCATTAAAGGCCACTTAAATAACATTTATTTACTGTGAGGGGCCCGTGATAGAGATACATTTCATTTCAAATGTCAATGTGATCATTTTCTAAACTGTCCAATGAAATCTATATCCTTAAATTTTCCTCAAAAAATGGTTTCTTGAGTTTTTATTTAGTCTTTTGACGTTTTACAGTAGAATTATCTAAAAACTCTTAAAATAAATTTACTTGCTGCATAAAATATTAAGATTTATTGTCAGACTTTACCTTGAATAAGTCTTTTGTCTTTCTGAACTGGCAGAATGTTTTTAACTTGTTTATACTTAAAACAGGAGAAGAAAAAGGCCAGTACAGTAAGACAAAATACACATATTAAAAATGTGTGCTTTGAAACAATTGAAAATGTCTTTTAACCCCTTAAGCCCTGAAGGCATTTTTAGAATTGTTTTGTCTGAATGACATACACAAAAGTAAAGACTCATAACTCCAAAACTATAGCAAGGAGAGTCAAAAGGTAGGTATCATTTATTAGCACACTTTTTATATTTTTAGAAAATATAAATTATTACATTTTGGACATTCTAATGCTGAGAAACTAAAAAAAGATTATTATTTTTTTTTTTTTAATTATTTTTATAATTTTACAAATCTTTCTCAAATCACAATTTTTGGTGATGTTTCCCTATACGTGGTCTGCATCTGGATCAAATTTTGTGGTGATATCATAAAGTAATCAAAAGTTACAGCATTTGGAACAATGGTAGCCTTTTTGTTCAGTCCTTGACACCCAGAAGGCACTTTTAAAACTGTTGTTTTCTGAGTGACATACACAAATTTAAAGACTCATAACTCCAAAACTATAGCAAAAGGTGTATCATTTTAAAGCTTGGAATCTCAGCTTTTCAATGCATTATCCATTTTGATCAAAAAATTCTCTAAAACGGAGTGTACCGCCGACGGGCGCCACCTAGCTGCGAAAAAATGAATTGTCATTTTTCAAAACTACTGCATTGATCAACACAAAATCCGTGAGGAATATCTCGTGATCGACACAATGGATTATGTTGATTTTGAACTCATTTCAATCGGGAGCATCAACTGTAAGTACTGATGTGCTGTTTTCAACATTCGGAGCATATTTCATAGAGTTACAAGCCTAAACGCCACATTAAAAGCTACATTTGTTTACTTAGCTTATGTGCGCCTGTGAGGTTATGTGTGTTATAACTCTATGAAGGATATCTTGAGATCTGAGTGACGGATTATGGTGACTTTGATCTCTTTTTAATCGTGAGAGTCTGCTGTAAATAAGGACGTGCCATTTTTAACGATCTGAGCATGTTTCATTAAGTTACCAGTGAAAATGCCAAGTCTAAGCAACTTTTATTTTTACTCCGCTCATGTGCGTCTGTGCTGTTTTTCGTGTGTTATACCTCAATGAGGGATATCTTCAGATCTGAGTGACGGATTATGGTGACTTTGGTCTCTTTTTAATCGTGAGAGTCTGCTTTAACGATCTGAGCATGTTTTATAAAGTTATAAGCGTAAACGCAACTTTAAAGCTACATTTGTTTGTACTTAGCTTATGTGCGCCTGTGAGGTTATATGTGTTATAACTCCATGAGAAATATCTTCAGATCTGAGTGACGGATTATGGTGACTTTGGTCTTTTTAATCGTGAGAGTCTGCTGTAAATAAGGATGTGCCATTTTTAATGATCTGAGCATGTTTTATAAAGTTACAAGCGTAAACGCAACTTTAAAGCTACATTTGTTTGTACTTAGCTTATGTGCGCCTGTGAGGTTATATGTTATAACTCCATGAGAAATATCTTCAGATCTGAGTGACGGATTATGGTGACTTTGGTCTCTTTTTAATCGTGAGAGTCTGCTTTAAATAAGGATGTGCCATTTTCAACGATCTGAGCATGTTTTATAAAGTTACAAGCGTAAACGCAACTTTAAAGCTACATTTGTTTGTACTTAGCTTATGTGCGCCTGTAAGGTTATATGTGTTATAACTCCATGAGAAATATCTTCAGATCTGAGTGACGGATTACGGTGACTTTGGTCTTTTTAATCGTGAGTCTGCTGTAAATAAGGATGTGCCATTTTTAATGATCGGAGCATGTTTTTTTTTTAATGAAGTTACCAGTAAAAATGCAACTGTTATAAGCAACTGTTATTTTTTTTTTTACTCCGCTCATGTGCGTCTGTGCTGTTTTTTGTGTGTTATACCTCAATGAAGGATATCTTTAGATCTAAGAGACGGATTATGGTGACTTTGGGCTCTTTTTAATCGTGAGAATCTGCTGTAAATAACGATGTGCCATTTTCCACGTTTCATGGAGTGAAAAACGCAACGTGAATGCCGCATCAGTATATTATTTACATACGGCTCTACGTCATATTCTCGAGCATGCGTCGTGGTGCTTCGTGAGCTCACGTCAGAGGCCCAGACGGAAGACAAGAACTTGTTTAATAAAGTCGTTATTTTGATTTTTTTTGCGCACAAAAACTATTCTCGTCGCTTCATAAAATTATTGTAGAACCACTGGAGTGAGATGGACTTTTTAACGACGTCTTTAGTACCTTTTATGGGTCTTGAGAGAGGAAATGTCATTGCTGCCAATGGAGGCCTTTCTGAGCCATCGGATTTCAACAAAAATACCTTAATTTGTGTTCCGAAGATGAACAAAGGTCTTACGGGTGTCAAACGAAAGGTAATTAATGACAGAATTTTCATTTTTGGGTGAACTAACCCTTTAAGAGTGTACTTTCTGAAGAGGATAGGATAAATAATTAAAAAAGCCTGAAAAATAGTTGGGGATCATCGATAAACACAAAACTAGGACACTTCATGTCAGTTTTATGTACATATGTGATCTGTCAAATCCCAAATATGCCAAATAGCCACCATTGTACACCACCTCTCCATTTGGATGCTTCTCTTCTCCTCGTCTTTCTGTAGCACTACATTGTTCTTGGCAATAAAGACATTTGACGTGTGAGCCTCCTCGCCGCCCACCCTCTCGATCTCCCTCGTTCGCTCTGTTTCCGCGGTTACCAGTCGCTCTGCTTGGTTATGCAATGCACGGCGCTCTCAGGCTCCGAGACGGGACCTATAACCACACGACTGCCATCGGCTACGGACAGAGAACGGCAGGGTGGGTAGCTCGCAGCCGCAGGTCACCAATCTCATGAGCGTCCGGAGGCATTTGAGCGCATCTGTAGCGCTTCTACACCCACAGCAAAAGAGGAGCGCAAAAGAAGAAGTGAAAGAAATCGCGGAAGAGGGAAAGGAGAGAAGGTGGGGGCCGGTGTTTGTTATAAATGCTGAGACGCCTTACTTTCAGATGCTAAAAGGGTCAGATAGACAAGAGTGACAGCAGAGAACGGAGAAGTGTGTGACACTGAGAGGGAGGGGAGAGAAAGGAGGGGAGGAAAAGAGGGATTTTTTTTAAGGGGATTTTGGTAAAAGGAGAGAGAGAGAGCATGGGAGAGGGAGGGGAAAGGAGAGCAGGGAGCGGATTTCTCCAAGCCCCCCTTGAATGAAAGGCGTAAGTCGTTCAAGCTAAGAATAAAAAAATAAACAACACTGGGAAGAAGGATAAAAGAAGAACTGAATGAACGTGGAACAAAAGCAAGGGCTGGTGATACATAAGGAGGCTGGAATACTGACACAGAAAGAGCGAGAGAAAGCCACAGGGGGAGAGAGAGAGAGAGAGAGAGAGAGAAAGAAGGGGAGGGACGTTGGGGACTGAGATTGTTGTCTGCGTAACGCACACGGCTCAAGGAGATGCTGTTGTAGACCTACTCTTTTTCCTTCTTTCTCTCTCTCTCTCTCTCTCTTTCTCTCCACCTCTCAATTTCTCTTTTCTCCTCCTTTACTATCTCGGGGACATCGGACGCTTGGCCAGCTGGCCCTCATGTTGCCGTCAGCCCAGATATGTGTTGAGCCCACAGCATGCTGGATCTTCCTCCAGATCTCCCACGCCGTAGGGTAAGACTCCCTGTTTTCTTCCTATACATTCTATGTTTCCCATTTTGCTTTCTCTCCACCATTTGTGTCAGTCTGTCTAAATGCTTTATTGGCCACTTCGCCAAACTGTATGTTTGGCCCCAAGCTGCTTATCGGGGTTGATGTTCTGGTGCTTAGCTGTAAGAACCTAGACATATATGCTTCTATGTGTGCTCCAATGAATGTGGCACCATGCTAAACCATAGGCTAAGGAAAGATGGGACGAGAAAAGAGATATCGTTTAGTGTGCGTGGCAGAGGCAAACAGAGAGTTAGAAGGTTTAAACGTACAGTAAATCATCTCAGCTGCCGAGAGTCGCCCTGTTGTAGCAGCTCCGCAGGGAAATATCATTTTCTGAGGGGGAAATCCATCACTGAGGTGGGGGGAGACATCCTCTTTTGTGTTCATTACGGCACACTCGCAGCTGGGCAATCAGTTGAGAAAGAAATCTCATCCCATGTGCCGCTCCACTGAGCGCTTGGTCTGGCCTCTGGATGAACACTTCTGGTGGCGCTTCTGAGAACATAAGGGGTGGATGGGCCACATGGAGGAACGCAAAGAGGCTTCCATATCTTGTTGATTGTTTGTCTGACGTTGCTCTCCTGCTCTCCACAGATAAGCACCCTGGAGACAGAGGTGGGGGGGTCAGAATGGGGACAACCACCGTCAGCATAGAGGAGGTTCGGGCGCTAGAGGGAAAAGAGGAGCGAGAGGAGTCCATCTTGGCTCTGCTGGGGATCATTGGCACCTTCTTAAACCTCTTCGTCATCGTGTTTGTTTACATTTACACCACTCTGTGAGAAGGATCCACGGGTTGGAAGCAGGTGGAGGTGACAGGCGGAGTCCAAGGGAGATATGACAGCAGGGTGGACGTCTCAAAGAGAAGAATGTGGAAGATGACACTGGGCTGCTCGGGATGGGGAGAGTGACCTCTGACCCCATGCGGATATACATCGATGCGATGGACATCTGCTTAACACAGATCTCTGGACACACAGAGAACAATTCTTGGATACGCCAGATTCCTACCCTTGCGAGACGTGATCATGGGCCAAGAGATCTTTCATTTACCTGGCTATGGGAATTACTTCGAGCACTGCCTAGTTTCGATTACAAGGACACATGTATGCAGAAAGACCCTATTGGTCAAACACAAGAATGTCATAGGGCAACGGAACAACTCCCTCCGAACTTATCCACCAATAGAAAGAATTCTGCAATAAAAAGGAAAAATTGGAATTATAAAATATTTTTCTATTAAGAACAAAAGAGAGAATGAGACACTCCAAGAACCAACTGCAGGTTCGAAATGCTGGACCTTATGGAGACAGGCTGTTTGGTGACATTTGGACACTTTTTCACTACAGTTCCTCCTCCTTTCTGACTGGTTGAGGGAAGATAAACAGACAAATATGAGTGTGTTTTCTCTCTGATTTGAGTGTGATGTCAGACACGTTGTTTCTGTGCAAAGGAAAACACTTTTGTATCAATACATGATTACATACTAGATGTACTGTGCCATAGGGAATCTGATCAATAAAATGATATTCTATCAATCAGGATGTTGTGAATGACATGCATGCGTAGGGGAAAATGCTTTATTGTTTTAGCTACACTAAATGGTCTTGTTTCAAGAAGTCCAGAGTTGACCAATCACGTATATGCTGCCCCTGCACGTCTATGAGTGTGAGTCATGCACTTGGGTTTTTGAGTGTTAGTAGAGCTCAGCGAACCATAAGGAGAGGCTGGTGAAACAACAAACAGTTCCGAAAATCTACAGAGAGAAAAAGAGGGAGGAGGAGGTTGAGGCACAGATGGTTACTAGGTATTACTCCTCTATTTTCATCTGTCTGTCCCAGTTGTGATGGAGGTGTTTTTAAGCCTTCTGAGATCACAGAGGTCAATTTTCATGTCACGTGCGATAGAGAGGGGTAGAAATGGCTGATTGGAGCTTCATGCATGAGAATGAGGCATCAGAATGCCCTAAACAGCCTCTGACTTACACCCCCCCCAACCAATTCAAATACAGCTGAAAATGTGTGCATGTGATTTATTTACTTTTTCTTTTGGAAAAAATAATTTTTCTTTCTGTGTGAGTGCGTTTGCCCTCTATCTCAGTGTGTTACTATACGTCACACTAAAATGTGCTCAGAAAAATCTGCCTGTGGAAATCTTAGCGGGGCTTTACGCTTAGTCTCAGGTCCCTCAATAAATTCCAAAGCCACAGGGCACTGCTGTAATAAAAGCCTGTGCTGTAAATCAGCATGTACCTGCAGGGCTTATCATCAAATACAAATCCCCATTACAATGGCTCTTTGTAAACCAGCTCTCAGACCAGTGTAAAACCTCTCTACCTGCACTCAGATCAGTGTGAACACTTTACACCAGCTCTCAGATCAGTGTAAACTCTCTAAACCAGTTTCTTAGGTCAGTAAGTCCATTTACATGCACTTTAAAAGTTAAATTTCAGTTGACTAAAACAATAATTGGCCTTTTTAAATGTAAAGTAAAAGCTTTAATCTTACTGATATTGAACCATTCAGTTTTTTTTTGTGCCAGAATAGTAAGACTATCAGACATAGATAATGTGATTGTAGCTCAGTTTTTCTCCCGCATGTACACATTAATCAGTATACATTTCACCAAAGGATAGAGGTGACGCGCATTTAATTCTTCAAACATTCAATTGTGCATTATGTCACGTAAACTTGGAAATGGCGGTAAAGACTGTAGCTCAATTATAACTGTGCATGTATACGTGCTTAGAGTAAACCCTTTATATCAGCTTTAACATCAGTTTAAACCCACTTTCTCAGATTAAATTAAACCCTCTACCCCTGCAAGAGGCGCCTAGTATTTGGCCTTTGCCAATCCTAAGAGCTTAATCAAACCTCAAATAAAGCAAGCACTTCCAGCTTTTTGATGGACATGGCCTCCTGACATACACGTATGAATAAGGAACTTATGATTCAGTTCAGATACAGCTTTGCAGGCGTAATGCAGGGGGATGTGTGTGTCCTGGGGTCAACAA
Source organism: Coreius guichenoti (assembly GCA_039654105.1). Classification (NCBI taxonomy): domain Eukaryota; kingdom Metazoa; phylum Chordata; class Actinopteri; order Cypriniformes; family Gobionidae; genus Coreius; species Coreius guichenoti. The sequence continues at coordinate 21,282,488 of CM077177.1, read as the reverse complement.
TCCTGTGCAAGCCCCCTGCATGAGGTTACACGTGACACAGTGGTCAAAGACATATGAATCACAAATGCTTTACACATCTCTGCTCTTCACAGGCCAACACATCAACACAGAGACCGCACGCACACACACAGACACACAAAAAAAAAAAAAATACTTAGACTGATAACATATTACTTTTACCACCTTTCGCACAGGAGCTCTGTTCCAAACACTAGTGAACTGCTTCTCTGCCTACATAGGCAGCATCCTAACCATCATGGATCTTAATAAGTGACTGATTTGGAATGCTCTACATAGGCTACAATTCAAACAAAATGTTTGACTTGATGCTTGATTTAGGAGTTGAGCTGCATGATTCTGGATAAATTGAGAATCACAATTTTTTTTGTTTCAAACAAAGATCACGATTCTGAACAGACAACTAAACAAAATAACATGTTATTTACTAGAGGTTCTGACAAAATGTAAATTGCTGCACTATTTTAAGTGTTTAATGCATATAAATGAATGATTCAATGACTCACTCATAAATACTTCACTTGTTTCATTACTGGATGAGTCAGTGTTTTTGAATGAATCTCTTGAATGAATGATTCAATGACAAATCCATTTTTAACAGTCACTTGTCGCCACCTAGTGGGTATAAATGTAATTGATACAATCTTTATTTGAAGCGTCAAGTTACTTTCAAAAGGTGATTTGCTCTATTTTGATCACTTCAGTAGACATCAGTGTTTATATCTGAACTATTCACTTTTATCCAAGTACTTCTGTATACTCTGTAAAGAATACAGTCAACAGTGGCTTTGAATTTAGCTGAAATGTGGTGGCATAATTAGGCTGTCTACCTTTTCAAAAGTCTTAACTTTAAAAAGCGCACAAATGATGCCTTAAAATGTCTCCATAGGCAGACCACTAGATTTTGAAACAAAGCAATGGTGAGGAGATGAATATAAATAGTGTTGGAGTAAACAGGGAGCCATAATGAGGGGGTGGGAGAAGAGAGGAACGAGAGAACACCGTGATAATTTCTGTTTACACACAGGGAAAAGACTCTAGCACCTCAAAAACCTTCCCTACTTAATGAGTGCACCACGTCAGCACAAGCCTTACAGCATATGTCAGGGGTGCCGTGTGTAGGCAAGTGTGATATCCCTGTAATGAAAATAGCTTTCAGGGGACTATGAAATAAATGGAAATAAATACAAAGTTGAAGAGGAAATGCATGTCATACAGAGCTGCATTAACACAAAAGCTTGACCTTTTGTACACAAACTGATCATACCAGGACTGAGAGGGGTATTATTTTCTTGTTTTTTTTCGTCAGCTAGCATTCTAAATGAATGGATACATACTAGGGATGTGCCAAGATTAAAATTTTGGCTTATTTTCATGCTATGGCCAATACTCAATATTTTTCTGATTTTAAAATTCTATACTAGTTTGTCTAAATAAATAAAAACAAACAAAAATCAATTGTTTAAAATGCTAAAACACTTTTTACACTTTAAAACTTAATGCTTGGATCAATTCTGACATCAGATTTTTCTGTTGTGTCTGTTGTCAAACATCAAAGTTTCAGATTCAATCCCTCATTTTAATTAGGTTGTCACTCCTGAAACTCTTGCAGTGTGTACTTGCCAGCATGAACATTTTTTTTTTTTCAAATTATGAATGCGTTATATCAGAAAGCAACCAAAGAGCGCTTCCTTTAAGCTGATATCATTTCAGTTCAGCCGCAGCGCAAATCTCCTGTTATAATCAAAAATCTGTCTATACTGCACAATGAATCAATGTGGAAAAGAACAGCATTTATTTAAAAAATAAATCTGTTGTAATATTATAAACTATAACTGTCACTTTTGATCAATTTAATGCATACGTCCTGAATAAAAGTATTAATTTCTTAAAAAATATATATCTTACTGACCCTAAACTTCTGAACAGTAGTGTGACTATTCAATATAGACCAATGAAAAAAAAAAATCAATTAAAACATCTCTAATATCAGTTCATAACTGATATGATAAGAGTATATCATGCATCCCTAATATACTCGTCAATCACCTTTCACATAGTTGAGACAGAGTGACAGCAAATTTGGCACTTTCTCTTCTGGCTGATATAAAATTAGCTTTCTTAAATGCAGTTATCTTAAATAGTTTACGTTGTTATTTACTTTCCAAACCCAAGTGAAAGTTTTCGAATCCATTCAGCCGATCTCCGGATCTGGCGGTAGAACTTTTAGCATAGCTTAGCATAGATCATTGAATCTGATTAGACCGTTAGCATCTCGCTCAAAAATGACCAAAGACTTTCGATATTTTTCCTATTTAAAACTTGACTCTTCTGTAGTTACATCGTGTACTAAGACCGACGGAAAATGAAAAGTTGCGATTTTGTACCATGGGTGCAGCAGGCGCAATGATATTAAGCAGCGCCTGAAATAGTCCCCAGCATGCTCCCTATGCAAGCAGGTTGTCGCGTTGGTTATGTTGACGGAAGTTAGCCTATTTTCAGGCGCTGCGTAATATCATTGTACCTGCTGCAGCAAAATTCCTTGATTATTAAGCAGGAATGAGAGTATAGTTCCTTTTCCGTCGGTCTTAGTACACGATGTAACTACAGAAGAGTCAAGTTTTAAATAGGAAAAATATCAAAAGTGTTTGGTCATTTTTGAGCGAGATGTTAGCGGTCTAATCAGATTCAATGATCTATGCTAAAAGTTCTACAGCCAGATCCGGAGATCGGCTGAATGGATTCGAAAATGGTAAAACTCAACTGTTTAACTCTAAGAGCCTATTTTCAAAAAAAGTGGAGTGTTCCTTTAAATGAACGTGCCGGATGGGGAGCAAGAGAAAAGGAGTTTGGACAGACTGCTGGAACCTGTGTGTGCCAGACCAGACCTTACATCCTCAATGAAAATAAGTGTGCTTGTGGCATCCACATACAGAAAGAGCTCTATACTGTAATCTTGTACTCTTTGTTATTTGTCCCTTGGCTGTTTCTTAATGCTTTTTGGAAGCAGCAGTCCATTTCTTCTCATCTCTTCTCCCTCCCGTTCATCAGGTGGATGGGGCGTTATTACAGCAGGGGTGATCTGAGACACTCATTTCCTGTTTCACTGCCACAGAGACGGCTAAGGATCTCAGGGCACAAAATACACACTCTTTGCGTGCGTGTTTCTCTCTCGCAATCTTTTATTGGCTCAGTTGTTCATGAGAATGACCAACTGCTGCTCCCCCTGCTGGCTGTGCGTGTTTAGAGAGCAAACGTTTGTGTGTGTGTGTGTGTTGTTCTTGCTGATTTGAGTCAGATACACCATGCCAATGTAGGGTTGAAACCTCCAGCTGATATCTGGAGCTAATTACTACACTCATCGTTTTATCGGCGCTTATTTAATTAAGCCGGAGAGAAATAAACACTCGCAGCGCACGCACACACACAGTGATCACACAACACCAACACACACTGCTGTCTGGTTCTCTATAGCAACAAAAGTAGTGTTTGTTCATGGCTCTTAATACAAAGGAAATACTTTTAATTGAGATACTATTAATTGAGATACTACAGGCAATATTTTGCCTAGATTCAAAAATTCTTAAACCACAGACTACAAGTGAACTGCAAAAAAACCTACCATTGTTTGTCAATTACCTTTACGTAAAATGTATACTGGCCAAAAAAATGTTTGTGCCCAAACAAATCCTGTAATCACACAAATTAATAATTCTGTAGAGCTTCAGCTGGAGCAGTAATTTTACTTATCATTCATGTCATTCCAAAACTACATGACTTTCTTTAATCAGTGGAATACAAAACTTTTTTAAATATTGTACTGGTCACTCTTTTCCATTAGAATGAATGGGACTGGAATTTTGAAGCTTCAAAAAGGACACAAAACACCATAAATGTATTGTTATGGTGGTCAATAAGAGGGATGTGGACTACGGACTGTATATGCGATCCATTTTAAAATAAACTACATCTATGAACAGTCAAATCCCATACTGAATGCCACTAAAATAGGTCAGATACATGATGTGCTTGCTTTGCATTATGATCATTGTATATTAAACTTAAGTGTTCACTTGAGCAACATTAGCCATTATAGACATATTTATTCAAATCAACTGAATCAATAGGCAGCGCAGGACCAATAAGTTCAAACCTAATAGCCTATTATAAACAAATTTCCTCATATAAAAGTTAGTCCACATAAGTCAGCACATTAAGGTATTAGTGTATGTTACCACATCAACCACTTGCGTGTCCGGGTTTGAACGTGATTCTCGTGTATGAAATGTATCTGAACACATGACGGGCGGCAACATCGCAAGAAAAGAAACCTGAACAGATTTTAAAACACTAGGCATCATATACTTGCCGACTTTGTAAATGGTTGCAGAGAAAACTGGACATCGCACATTACCAGACTTTAAATTCATTCTCAAAACAACAACAACAAACTCAGACAGAAACATGCACCACATTGCTAGGAGATGCATGAAAACAATATACTTTCTAAAGTCAGCTCAAAATATCTGTGCCTATCATACACTATGCAATTTTCTCTGAAATCTGTCAACTCCAACTACTTCAAATCTAAAGACCGGCTCTGACTTTTGGCAACTAGCATTGACTACTCAAGACTGCAAATCGGGGCAAAAATCTAGGCTTCACTTAAATCATTCATTTAAATGAATGATTCAGCAATGAATCAGATATCGCTACTTCTCTCATGAACATGCCAAGGATAGTGAATAAACAAATTTAAATTTTAGTCTGTTTCTCAGACAAAGTTATCTTATGGCTTTAAAAGTCTTAGAATAGAAAAAAGTTTGAGTCACGTGAACTACATTAATTATACTTTGTAGTGCTTTTTTGGTGCTTTTTTGTAATTTTGGGGCTCAACCACCCCAGTATGAAAGAATTAATCTAAAACACAGGTTTGAAACAACATGAGGATGTGTAAATGGTTAGACTATCCCTTTAACTTCTGAGAACAAAAACATGGTTGACAAAGGCAGAGAGAGAGATAGATCACTCAGGAGAAACAGGGGCTCCACCTGCTGTCTCCATACACAACAAGGCATAAGGTGGAACGTATAACACGTCTTTCTCTCATGCACACAAACAAATGTAACTTAGTCATGTTCAAAATCTTCTTCAACCACCTTAAAAGCGGTGTTCATTTTGCAAACAGTAACGCACAAAGCACATCCCAAGTGTGGCACTTGTCCTACCTGAGTCATTGCGCAAGTATGAAGACATGGCGGGAATGAGACAGGACTGGCTGAGCAGTTCCTGCAGGACAGATGGCAGCAGTGAGCTGCTGTGACCTCTGACCTCTCCTGAGAGGGTCTCACCAGATCCCATGCAGCCCGATGGGTTGATATAGCTTGCCAAAACCTGACAGAGACACAGAATGTACCATTACACATCCAAACAGGCGTAAAATCGAAATCTCACTTGCAATATTTCCACACACACACCTGTAAAAGGCAGGTGACGTGCTCCTCCTCTAGACGTTGTTTGGTCAGAGCCTGCTCAACATCCCAGCCTGACGCAGTGGAGCCTGTCCCAAAGCCTGTTCCTTTGGCCCAGTACAGCTGCTGTTCCTCTGTGGTTCCACCGACATGCCCGCTGGAGACCTGCGGCTGCAGAACACACACACACACACACACACTCAACTCCAATCCAAAACTCCAACTCCAAAATTGTCCAAAATTGTTTCACACAGCCAATCACTCAACCTTGTCTCTGATCCTCTCAGGGTTATTCACCAATATGGCCACAATTTAGTTTTACATTAAAACTAATAGTGTCTGATAGCACAAATTAAACAGGGAAGTTTGTGCTACTGTATCTTTAAGACTTCTACATGTAAACAAACTAACCTCTTTACCAATCATTTATCAGGGCAGGCTAAATACTGAATTGGCATTTCAATTTAAGCATTGTAAGTCACAATTTTGTTAAAACCTTTGGAGCCAGCAAGACATTTAATGTTTTGAAAGTGGCCTCTTATGTTCACTAATAACTAACTAACTAAATAAACTGTCTATTTGAATATATTTTAAAATATAATTTATTCCAATTTTCAGCAGCCACTTTCAGTGTTGCAAATGGCTGTGCTGCTTACATTTTTTTCAGGATTCTTGAACAAAAAGTTCAAAAGAACAGATTTTTTATTTAGATAGAAAACTTTTGTAACATTTAAGCATCTTTGCTGTCACGTTTGATCAAAGTTACGCATCCTTGCTGAATAAAAGTACTAATTTCCTCAAAATGATAGAGACAGAAAGAAAGGAAAGGATGTTTCCTAGTCCTCACTCGGGCGTTTGATGTTGATCGTTCCAGACTTGACATCCTGCTGAAATGTACTGCTTTCTCCAAAGACTGACAGAATGTCACAACATTATGAGAGGAAACAATGAGATCAGAAGCTGTGCATCAGCTAAACAATAGGCTAGTAGCATGGTAAAAAAAGAAAAACGGTGCATTTCTCACAATGAAACACTTTCATAGCCAGCTGTCATTACATAGTTTGTACTTTATTTTGGATCGCAGGAGTAGAGGAAAATAGGGAAATGGTTGCAGACCGGGCTTGAACCTGCATGAGCAATTTTTAGATTGTTCGAAGATCTTTAGTGATAAGACAGATGGAGGGACAAATAGGAGAGTGAAAGAGAGAACAGAATAAATGCATGTTGACCGCAGTGCTCTTCTTCGGCTGAGAGCGAGCTGGTTTAATATTTGCTCTGCCAATACTTCTGCCGCCCCAAGGACACCCATTATGATTCTGACAGGCCACTGGCTACCGTTCAAATCCTCAACCCTGAACCCACCCCTCACCAAACTATAAATCCACACAAACACACACAGACACACACAGACACACCGCCCTGCGCCGACTATCATTTATGCGCTTTTTTTCCCTTAAACGTTGGAATTTAAAAAAAAATATTTTAATAAAACCTGTCTGTAAGGGCAGAATATTGATTTTTATGAAAGTCATTTGCTTTGGTATTGGGGGGTCTGATGATGATGGTCGTTTTTTTCATTATTTTCTCATTATATTTGTGCTGCAGTTGTCCTTTGTGAAGACACTTTCATTTCAGTCGAGTGAAACTTCTCATAATCATGTAATGAATAAAAGAGCTGTCCGAATCCTCTCTATACCATCTTTTTTAATGGGACTACACTATACCTGAATGAGCCGATGTTCCCTCTCTCACACACACACACCTCTCCTCATTAAGACAAGGGCTCTGAATAAAGAGCCCTTCAGCAGTCTGTAAAGAGTGGCTACCACAGTCATTAATAAAATGGCATTTCTCAGTCTGAGAGACAAAAACATCTCCATTAAGGTCTTCACAGGAGTGTCTTTTCCTTCCCCTGCACACACACACACACACACACACTCACAAATGATCTGAATAAAGAAGTTAAAAAGGTGCATTTTTTATAATCTTTTTTCGTCTGATGTCCATTAATAACTTTAGTCCAGATCATTTAAACAGATTAGTCAGACTGTGAATGAATTTTTCAGATCGGTTCTATGAACTGATTCAATGAAAAGATTTAACTCAAAAGAATGATTAATTCACAAATCAGACATTACTATTTCTCTCATATCGTTTAAGAAGAAGATTTTCAAACTTAATTGCTGTCTGTTCCTTACACATAAAATCACATATGGGCTCACAAAATTTGAATTTAATGATTAAAACCTAAAGATTAAAGCTCCTACACTATCGTTCAGGGGTTTGGGGTCAGTATGTTTTTTTGTTGTTGTTGAAATTAATGAATATTTTTATTCATAAAGGAGACATTAAAATTAATCAGAAGGAACAGTTAAGACTTAGAATGTTACAAAAGATTTCTATTTCAAATAAATTCTGTTCTTTTGAACTTTCAAGTCACAGTTTCCACAAAAGTATTAAGCAGCACAAAAATTTTAAACATTAATAATAAGAAATGTTTCTTGATCAATAAATTAGCATGATTTCTGAAGGATCATGTGACGGGAAGACGGGAGTAATAGATGCAGAAAATTTTGCTTGCTTTTACAGAAATAAATTACATTTTAAAATATATTTAAAAAGATTTTATTTTACATTTTTATTTGAATAACATTTCACAATATTACTGTTTTTACAGTAGTTTTGATCAAATAAGTGCAGCCTTGATGAGCATAAGAGACTTCTTTCAAAAACATTAAAAAACCTTAACTTTTGAATGGTAGTGAACGTTTTTCAAATTTCTCCTTTTGAGTTCTAAAGAGGAAGTCATACCGAATTTTTATTACTTCCCCTTTAAATTCCCTGGAACAACCATAACAATTTGACAATGTGAATTGAATGACACAAACGTGTGTGGGTTAACACTGACCTCACTGGAGTTGGCACTGCCACTGGGCACTCTGGGAGCATGATGGCTGAGGGCAGACAGACAGGCCAAGATGAGGTGGATGGCACCGATCTCAAGAGCCATGCGTCTCAACAGCAGCCCATCATCCGTGGTGAGAGGAGTCGAGCTAAACAAGGACCGGAGCACGTGGAAGGGCAACGTGGGTAGAACGTTAGCAGAGGGAGACTGCAGGATGTGACCTTGAGGAAGAAAGATGAATGGAGAGAATAAGAAAAAGTTTCTCTAGATGAGAAAAATCTGCCTCAAACTATCAAAAGAATGTTTTCTCCAGCACTCAATAATATACCTAACCAGTCTACCAATACATCAAGCAATCAGCTGACCAATCAACAGTCCAGACTGACAGAAATACACAGCAGGCAGCCAATCCAGGCTCAATTAAACCAATCAATGAAGCAGCCACGCAGTAACTCCATCAATGTGGGTTTGTGTGGACATGGAAGAGTCTCTCTCACCAAATAGCATTTTTTTTAATAAAGGCCTGAGGTGGTTATATTAGGGTTTAGGATGGATCATAGTTTATCAATCTCCACATATGAAGTAGTTTTATTCTAAACCCTAGTGAGTTGCTGCACTTGTCCAATTAAGGCAACCTGTGAAATGGACACTCATAAGTGATACTGAAATACTTTCCATAGTTAGCGTCTCAGTTAACGGTCACTCACAAGCACCAGACCAAAAGCATTCCTCATTAGAGGTGCTCAATAGGCAGGGCTCGAAATAAAGACTTGGACTCTTTTTAAAAAAGACACTTGGCAGATTCTTATTTTACATTTATTGTTATGGTAAATGCATAAAAATAAAAAATTTTGGCCGTAATTTTAATATGAAATATATATTTTCCAAAACTTGTTTTACTCTAAAACAGTGAGAAAATCAAAGCCATACATCTAAGCAAGTTGTGCTTCAAATTTGAGGTTGGTCTCAAAAAATGGGCTTTCAGTAAGATTTTGCTTTGGCGCAGTACCAAACGTTTCCACTAGATGAAATTCCAATGCGGTCATTTTTGACCGCGAACAGAAATAATTCTAAATTCTAAAAAAGTGTTTTCCAACATTATGTTACTGTGCAGTAATTAGCAAACATGTTGTAGAGGAGTGAAAACAGGTCGCACCTCAATAATTATTTGCACTCGCACAAATGCTCCCAAATATATTTTGAGGTTGCACAGATTAAATTTTGGGAGCATATGCGACCAAAATGGTCACAATTTCGGTGTAAGAAAATATCGATACATGTGAATATCCCGACACCATCCGCGCTGCTGAGAGTGGCGTTTCAAAAGAGTATATAAATATTTACTGCACGCTTTTCTCTTAACAACAAAATAAACACACAACAAAAATGACAGTGGTGAGAAAAAATCAGCAAGAAAGTATCTGATCATAGCGATGCTGAATCCTGCAAGTACTTTACTATTTTCCCTTTACTTAGATTGCACAAAATAGTGACATAAAAGAAAATGCAGAACCCATTGTTTTGATATGTAACCAGACAGTTTGACGGTAGCCACTGACTTCCATAGTAGGAAAAAAATAAATGGGGGCCTGCCAACCGTCTTGTTACCAACATTCTTCAAAATATCTTCTTTTGTGTTCAACAGAAGAACTGGTTTGGAACAACTTGAGGGTGAGTAAATTATGAAATAATTAAAATCCCTTTAAGAATCTTCTTTCAAAAACATTACAAAATCTTACCGACCCCAAACTTCTGAATGGGAGTATAAGTAATAGCCTGTTTAATATGAGGGGCGAGTCTGACAGGTCTCTGAGACAGTGATTTAAACAGTTGATGGCGGACACAGATAAGCAGAGGTTGCTGATGAGGGAATCAAAAAAAGAGTTCCATATCAGTCTGCTCTGTTTCAATCAATAATCTCGCTCTCAAACACACACATACACACAGGGCTAATGGATATGTGAACACAGACTGAATATAAAACAGGCATCTATCCCCAAAAAACTTGGATTCACTTTATATGAACAAAACTGATTGCTAAACCGTAAACAAATTTCAGAAGTAGTGCTTCCTGTACTTGAGCATTACTTACTTCCTTCTCCATCGTCCGTGACACCCAGCACCAGTCTGAGCAGACACTGTGCGTGCTTCCTCTCCTTCAACAGAACCTCAGCATATCCCGGCAGCCGCAGAAACAGGCCGAACGCCGCCAGCGAATGGGCAGGGATGGGCGACATGGTCTGAACGGAGGATTTGATGGGCGGCGGCTCGGCCGCGATGGTCTCGGGTGCCTCGTAAACGAGCTCCCCGGACTGCTCAATGGTGACCCACTCGAACTGATCGCTGTCCTTGGGTTTCTCCTGCGTGGTGGACGGCACCACAGGGGCGCTGACCTGCACAGAACGATCCGGACAAACAGGCTCAGATGACGTGCAAATTAACAGAAATGCTGACTAACCTGAGTGTACGGTCACCGGCCGAGCTTATGAAGCAGAAATGGAGTGAAACTACAAAAAATTACCTGCACGGTAGAATATGATACTGACCTGCTGGATGACGTCGGGGTATAGCATAGGAAGTCTCTCTGCTATAAGGGCCAAGCCGCCCATACCTGCGAACACCTGCAAGGGGGACTGGATAGGGCTGGTCTCCAGGAGGGAGTCATCTACCGCAGCATCCAAACCCTCATCACCCGGGGTCATCGGTTCATCGTCCGGACAGCCACTTAGCATCTCACAGTGATCTACAGGAACAGAGCAGAAAGGAAACGCATCATTCAAACTGTCGTCAATAAACTCTCAAAATGCCTAGCTGTAAATAAAGTGGTCTCAATTGTTCACATCATAAACCATGATGTCCAATCGGGCAGTACTGCACAAGGCTCATATCTGTTCTCATAAATCAGATTATTCCTGTAAATCAGGTTTTTCCTTTACTGAGATTGAGGATCAATGAAGAGAATGAGGAGAAAGTTGCAGGAAATATTGGCTGTTAAATGTTTGTGAATGTACAGTCAGAATAGTAATGAAACCGCATCGTACGGCTTTATGGAGTTTACAGCTGACACACAGCTGTCTCTATTTGAGACATTTAAATGTCTAAAACAAACAAGGAGACAGAAAGAGAGGTCATATATTGATAGATTGTGATCTTTTCTTACAATACTGCATCAATACTTTAAGTCATTGTATTAATATTTTGTTCATGTTCATATCCACCTTATTTTTCAACACGGAAGTAAGGTATTTCCTGTGAATGACTTCAGATTCATCAACAGCTATAGGTAAATAACTAGAAGAATAACAAAGTGCAGTAAATGGTAAAACTATTTGTGCAACAAATCATTGTGTTTATGATTATGATAACAAATTAAAATAATATGATAACAAATTAAGCAGCATTACTGACTGTTTTGTTAAACAGAGTTAAAATAACTGGAATTTATTTTCAGGTTTCCCACACTTTTTGACTGATGATTTTTCCATGACCTCATCAATCATTTATGATTTAAGATGATTTGATTCACTAATAAATCATTTCGTTAAAAAGAACTGATTGAAAAGAATAATTCACTCACAAACGAGTCACCCCCATGAGCTATTAGCACCACAAGCTTTATTCTTCCCAAGATCAACTTCTAGCCTATGAAACTAGAACTACGTACATTCACTACAGTAAAATGTATTACTTTCCATGATTTTCCAGGCCTGAAAATGTTTTGTTTTTTGTTTTAGCTGTATTTGCACAGGTGCTGCTTTCCAGGGGATTCATTTAGAGATGCAGCTTCCCAGAGAGGATATTAGTCTGCTCGGTCATGTCTTTGTGAAGGCCAACAACAGAAAAAGTGTGACTGAGAAAGAATAAGTATTTACAGATTACTCATTGATTTAAGCTCTAGGGGATGGTGAAAGATCTTTTATTTTTTAACTGTTGTTATTTCAGTTGACTGGTTTTGCATCAGAGATCTTCATGTCTTTGATGTTGAGATCAGTGCAAGTAAAAAGAGGATGAACGTAATACACAAAGCCAAAAAATCTTTTTCTGGAGAGATAAACAAACAAAGAAGCTGTACTTTAGAGAAGAAATGTGAAATGCACTAACTCCACAATTGCTGTAGGGAAGTCAGTGAGTTAGTTTCATAGAACATCTGAAAGTCTCAGAAAGCCTACTTTGCAAGTCTGGACTCATTGCCAACAAGTTGATGGCATATCACAGTAACGAGCAGCAACGGTTCAGAACACCGCCTGTGGTTGGAGTGTCTTCCTCCACTGAGACATGGACGGACTCCAGGCAGAGAGGAGAGAATTATCCCTGGGCTGGTGAGCATCCTTTCAGCTCCTCGACAGAGGGGTGTGAGATGAAAGAGTGCATGAAAAGAAGCAGGGTTGGGTACGCCAACAGTGATTTGACTCGGCTAAGATGGCCAATTAGCCGGAGGGTGAGGTGAGTCCTCCAGGCACCATCACTAAACTACAAACATCTGATGCCAGACTCAGCTGGTGCCATCAAACGCGGGCTGCTTCAAGACTCCTTTCAGATCCAAACAAACAAACAACGCAGTGTGCTCAGAAAAGCCAGTAGACCGAAGTAAACAAAGTGCCAGATCTCCACCTCCATAAATTCAACTATTTAAGAGCTTACGGTTCAGTCCCATACAACATCCTGACACAGTGTCCTAACAAAGGAAAATGTGGCAACTTTCCAATGTCAAACTGCTTTTTTTGTACTGCCTGAAAGCAAAATACTGCTGCATCTCTACATCGGATTTGCATGTGGCAGCTAGATCGTAGCAGTATACAACAAACGTTCAACTATATATGCAAGGCAAATATCCTCGTAAACAATCTTAAATGAGTTAAAAAGTCTTAAATTAATAAAGATTTTAACAAAGAAGTTAAAAACGTTGACAGCAAATGCACTAGCAGTGCAAGTTTACTGGCAATTGTGAGTTCATGGTCAAGGTTTTTTTTTTTAACTCATATTCTTTTAAAATACAAGTAGAGATTTTGGACCAACAAATTGTTTTTGTTTTTGGGTCTATTACTACAAGTGATGTGAAACCAAGTGGCCCACAAATTCTCTCGCTACACATCAGTCGTCGCTGCGGATTAGGAAAAAGACTAAAGCTGCGTCCGAAAACGTATACTCGCCTACTGTATAGTATGCAAAAAAACAGTACGCCAACAGAGTAGTATGTCCGAACTCATAGTATTCGAAAAACAGTAAGCGAAAAGTACCCGGACGACCTACTACTTCCAGATAGATTCCGAGATTCTGAAGTGCGCATACGATGGACACTTTACTATCCCATGAGGCCACGGGAGAGGATTTATGAATGGAGGTGAAGGGAGCAACTGATGCTGGTAGGTCACATGATAAATGACAACATGGCGGATGTAGTTTTGAAAACGGGTTTCAAAGTGCACGTTTTTTTTCTCTTTTCTCTTTATGTCTCTATGTAAACTACAAAAACGTGAATTTATGAAAACTGTGACATCATGCGCATTATGTGTTCAGTCTATAAATGTGTAGTATTTCTTTACAAAATGACCTTGCCAACTATTGTCCTGGCATGCATAATACAGCTTTTTAGTCATTTTCGCGAAAAACGTTTCCATTTTTAGTACATCGTTGTCGTGCAAACGTACCCTTAGATTACACGGTAGAAGTGAGATTCATCGTTTGACGTTTTGTCGTGCTCGATTAGGATGCTGGGCCTATGGACACTTTCCTGTCACAGCTGACATCCAGCACTCTGCCTGTGTTAGCAGATTCACCTGAGCTGACATCATCAGCTTTAGCAGCAACTCTGTATATGTGTGTATGAACATTTGCTCATGCCAACAGAGCAGAATCAATCAAGAGTATTGGCTATCCGGTAGGGAGGCAGCTGTCATTGTCAGGACGGGGGCTTTTTTTTTTTGTATCCCTCAGAGAGCATGAACACATCATTGACAGAGCAAAGAAAAATCATTTGACATCTGACGATGCAGGTCACTAAGCGGGAAACTGTGTGGGCACGTAAGCAAGCACAAACACATACACATGTGGTCAAACAGGATATGTGGGAGAAAAACTGCAGAATAATTTTGGGTAGGAACACAGACTACGGCAAGAAATTACTTTATTGAGTTTCTAATGAATGACTCATATGAGCCTGTTCTTTTTAGTGCATCAAAAACATAAAGGGCGGCCAGTGCAGTCTGATTCCTGAAAGTATGATTTTTATGAGCAGGTTCTTTTTAGTAAATTAAAAACATATACAGTGTGGCCAGTATAGTCTGATTCCCAAATATCTGATTCCTATGAGCAGGTTCATCTGTTACTGGTTTGAATCAGACTGCCCAGTATAATTTACAGCATTAGTGGAGAGTGAATTTCTTTCATGGGTAAGAAAAAGGGACACTGTAACTGAAACATACCCAGATGAATCTGAATCAAATCAAACTGAGCTTGTGAATCAGAATCTAACTGAATTGAGTAATCTGTATTGATACTAAGAGTGTTAGTATTATTTATATACTATTACAGTATTTATTCATATTTTTAATAAGCTTTTTTATATTTTCAGTTTTCATTGGAATTTAATTTAAAAGTTTAATAATTTTATGTTTTTGTCATTTTTTTTTATTTTTATTTAGCTTTAATTTAGTTTTAGTTTTAGTAATTTTATTACTTCAATATAACCTTATTTCAGCATTTTGCCAAAGCAACATTTCTATTTTTCGTTTAAGTTTTAATATTTATAATTCATCAGCTTTATTTCAATTAACGATTTTTTTATGTCTTTGCATGTGAGATTTCTGTATACCTTTCTCAGTACGGAGCCTTTTGAAGGAATCTGTCTTGGAGAGGCCAGGGTCTGAGATGACCTTTGACCCCAGTTTGACCGTCAGGTCAATGGAGCGGTATCCCTGAGGAAGTTTACGCTCATACAGCAGTGTCAGCAGTTGGGCCAAGGTCATCTCCGGCGGCAATGGTTGACCTGGAGAGAAAAGGTTTGAGCCAGAGTTTATTGAAATGTTTTCATCTCAATTGATAATTCAGACCCTTGCTTGAATTAGGTGTGTAATTTTTTCAACAAAATGGCAGGTGAGGGAGTGGTGTTCAAAAACATTACTTTTTAAAATCTGTTTGCTGATGTTAGTGGATCAGAAATTAAACACTGAAAGGCTCTTTACAGGGGATAAGATGAAACAGCGAGAGATGAGAATGAAACTTTGAAATTGACATTCATCTAACTCTCTGCATCTCTGAATAAATGCAGTGAGGTGAAGTGGCAGGCAGACAGGGACAGGCACTGAGGTGACCTCTACTCTCATTCTAATCGGTATGGAGGAGCGAAAGGTAAGAGATGAGGAGGAACGAGTACAGAGTGGGCGAGAGGACCGGACAGAATGTGAGCGCTTGATAGAAAAAGACTGTGCGTTTGTACCCGGCAGTAGTTTATGACAGAGGTGGAAGACAGGCACGCTGATGGTTTTGGCAGACGGATCGACTCCTGAGGAAGCTGCCAGCTTGTCACTGAGGACACGCCCTCGTCGAGACGGGGGACGGGGAGGAGTGGACAAAGCCCTCTTTGACTGAGACTTCAGACCTGAAACAACATGGGTAAACTATAGATCAAAGATCTCAGTAACTACAATACTAGCTTGTAGCATTGTAGTCTCAGTAACTCTGATTTCAGTAACTACAATGCTAGCTTGAGCTAACCTTTAGGGAACATCCATAATATAAAATTATTTTTTTTACATTTAAAAAAAATGTAACTGCCTGCCTACATAAAAATCTCTGAAACAATGTGTTGTAGCCAGTGAGTTAAGGAGTTATGTGTACTTTTTTAGCACATCCTAATGCAGTTTCCAGGGTGTTCCTGGTGGTTGCTAGGTTGTTCCAGTTGGATGATAGCTGGTTGCTAGGACGTTTTAGGGTGTGGATAGGGCGTTCTGGGTGGTTGCTAGGGACTAGGGTATTTCAGGTGGTTGTTAAATGGGCTATATCAGTGAGAAGACCGGGTTAAACAATACCTGAGGCAACAACGACACTGTAGTTGTCTTGGAAACCATTATCAGCCTTCATCTTTTCTTTTTCCTCATGGTTTTTCTTCTCTTTATCCTCCTTCTGTTCATTGATCAGTTTGGCTGTGATGCTGGGCGTGTCTGAAGGGTTAAAAAATGCAAGATCTTTAAATGTTATTTAAATGTATGTATTCTGCAACTGGCCTGCAGGCTCTAAAATTACATTTCCCTTTAGAGACATTTACATCAATGTACATGTCAGCTTAACTGATAACATGAATTATTGACGGTAAAGATGTAATATGCCTGAGAAGATACACCAATCCATAACGATAACAACACTCTGTACTTCTTGTGAGGGTCTTCCATCAGTGTAAGTGATGTCAGCATGAGAACGGCTCCGAGACAGGACACCTTACATACATGCCGTGTGTCTGAAGAACCGAAGACTATATCTGCCACGCTCAAGGTCTCAGGAGACAAGCCATTCATCACACAGACGCACATGCTGATGACAATGCCACATGGCAGTTCCAGCCCTACATGCTTTGTGCATCAGACCTTGAAAGTCTGAAGATGTGGCAAAAGCTGGATCTAACAGATCTGATAGACTAGTGCAGGGTGCATATTAGGGCTGGGTATTGACACACATTTCACAATTCAATTCGATTTTGATTCACAATCTTGAGATTCGATTCGATTTGATATCGATTATTTTGGATATACATCAGGTACAATACATGGCAAATTTTCTCAAGGAAAACTGTAAACTAGTCAGTTGTAGGCTACTATAATGTTGAAGGTAAAAAATTACTGATTTCTATACAAAAACTTAAATTACACTCAAAGATGTTTTTTTATAATAATAGTTATAATATTGACTTTACAATTAAATAATCATATTTCTACTCCAATTCGTTTTTTGAAATATAAATGGTGGCTGTCATAAAAACTTGCCAGATTAATTCACACATGCATTAAATATTGAAGAACATTAAAAATTATAATGAATAGCCTATGTAATATGGTGCATTTATTTAGCAAAATGCTCCTCTCTAGAGTTAATTTTTCTAGCTGACTAACGAGTTTATGGACACTGGATATGGTTTTTCTGAGGTAAATGTGACGTTACAAGCTGTTTTACTGACGTCTTTCCACGACTGAAACACTGATTGATCTTTTAACACATTTTCAAATGCTCATTCATGTTTATTTCGAGCTGTAACTGGTATTAAGACGGAAGAGAAGATCAGTTCACTGTTGCTTCTCTTGAACTGAACTGAGCTGCGCCAGAGTGATCTCGCGCCACAACGGTATTTATGTTTTTGAATTTCGAAATAAAATGGAGGTAATTTGAAATCTGAGACTTTGTCTCATATCAATAGTAACAAAGCACAAAGGTTATTGCGATTTATTGGATGGGAGGCGTGCTACAATGTTCCGTTCATTCATCACCTGAAAACAGGATGACTAATCGATTCTTGGGATTCAAGAATCGATATCGGTTCGTAAAAATGACAATCGATTAAAATCGAGAAATCGATATTTTTTTTACCCAGCCCTAGTGCATATAAAACACGACTACTGGAAATGCTATTTCTAGTATTTTGGCTTAATTGGTGGATAGTGTATGAAGATTTATCAAAACCATACACAGTGTGTGTCTGATTTGGTAGACCGCTTTGTAGAGTGGCACAAATACAACATTTTGAGACCGATACCAATGAAATTGCACAATTATTGATACAATTTTTGCAAAACAAATGTGCTACTGAACACACTTAAAGAAAAAAAAAAAAAATTAACATATTAAACTAAAATAATCTTTATTATTGAATGTCTTTAAACATTCAGTAATAAAGATTAGGGAAACACATTAAGAGCAATTGAGATGTTTTCCGTTCTTCATCTCAAAATACACAACCATTCAAAAGTCTCTTATGCTCACCAAGGCTGCATTTATTTGATCAAAAATACAGTAAAACTGTATTTAATTCTGATTTGGTGCTCAATAAACATTTTTCATTAATGTTAAAATCAGTTGTGCTGCTTAATATTTTTGTAAAAACCAATATTTTTTTTCTCTTTATTGGCAATTTTGATCTGAACTTAAAGGGTTAGTTCACCCAAAAATGAAAATTACCCCAAGATTTACTCACCCTCAAGCCATCCTAGGTGTATATGACATTCCTCTTTCAGACGAATACAATCGGAGTTATATTAAAAAATGTCCTGGCTCTTCCAAGCATTATAATGGCAGTGAATGGCAGCCCAAAATTTGAAGACCAAAAAAGTGCATCCATCCATTATAAAAGTAATCCACACGGCTACGGGGGGTTAATAAAGGCCTTCTGAAGTGAATCGATGGGCTTGTGTAAGAAAAATATCCATATTTAAAACTTTATAAAATAAAATAAAATATCTAGCTTCCGCCAGACCGCCTTCTGTATTCAACTTACGAAGAAAGTGTAACGCCTCTCGCAGTTCAAAACACTTACGCTACGTCTGATGTCATATGTCGCACCAGTTAAGTTTTTTTCGTAAGTTGAATACAGAAGGCGGTCCACCGGAAGCTAGATATTTTATTTTACTCTATAATGTGTTAAATATGGATATTTTTCTTACACAAACCCATCGATTCGCTTTAGAAGGACTTTATTAACCCCCTGGAGTCATGTGGATTACTTTTATAATGGATGGATGCACTTTTTTGGGCTTCAAATTTTGGGCTGCCATTCACTGCCATTATAATGCTTGGATTAGCCAGGACATTCTTTTTTATATAACTCTGATTGTATTCGTCTGAAAGAGGAATGTCATATACATCTAGGATGGCTTGAGGATTTGTAAATCATGCGGTAATTTTGGGTGAACTATCCCTTCAATGCATCCTTGCTAATAATATAATAAATAGTATATAAAATATAGTATATAAAAAATAAAATTTTACTGACCCCAAACTTTTGAACGGTATTGTATTACAATGTCTTCATACCTGAGACACGGTCCAATACTTCCGACAGTGTGGTTGAGATGGGCAGATGCAGTTTGCGGAACTTGTGCCCCGCTCCGTACATGGGGTGCTGGATCACATGACTAGTGGCATTAATGCGTCCTTTATACAGCTGAAGCGGAGAAAAAGAAAAACAGAATGAAACAGATCAAGTTAATAGTGTGTGACCATATTAATCATATACGAGTACATGGACAAGCATATTTGTTGAAATTTGCATTTATGGTGTGAGATCTTCAATTTCTCATTAAAATGGACCTATAGAATAATTTTGAATGGTTAAAGGGGGGGGTCTAATGCTATTTCATGCATTCTGACTTATTTACACTGTTAAAGAGATGGATTCTCATGCTAAACATGGTCAAAATTTAAAAAAAACGAGCTGGACGTATGACAGAGTATTTCTGTGCCAAATACACTACTTCAGGATTCGAACAAGTTTCGGAAAGTTTTTTCCGAGTATAGTGCTGTATGACGGCATAAAGGGCGGAATTGCTTGTATGGTCACTTCTCCCGGATGAGCGTGTGTGCACATCAACCAGAGCGAGAGCAAGAGCACACCCATCAACGAGCTTCGTTCGGGTTACGGAAGCCGTCGGCAGCGCTGTCATTTTGTTTTTAGACCACGAAATCAACAATGCCACTAAAGAAGTGTGTTTCTGGTTATGAGGGAAAGATAACCTTGTTCAGCTTTCCAAATAACCCAAGCATTAAGGAAACAGTGGATGCAGTTTGTTTTTCCGGAGCAGCAATGGATGTCGAAACCGCAGGCGGTGAGTGAAACTGCATGAAATGTCTGTGCTTTGTTGGCAATCGGCGCATAAGTCCATATAACGTAATCAACACGAACGTATAGTGAATTGAAAGTTATCCAGGGATAATGCCATGATGTATTGTGTGTGTATGTGTGTGTGTGTGTGTGTGTGTGTGTGTGTGTGTGTGTGTGTGTGTGTGTGTGTGTGTGTGTGTTCCTGACTCTTTAGCTCTGCCCACAGCACGCCTGCACAAGTTCGGCTGTTTTCGGAAAGAATCGGTACAGCGCATCTGTCTTTTATAAATATGATAAAACTAAAGACTCTTTGGAGATATGAAGGATGCAATACTACTCTATAGGTACTCAAGATTACTATGAGACTGGCAGAAACTGTATGAGATATGTACCCTTTAAATTTCATCTCCAGTTCAAGCTTCTACAGAGCCCTTAAAGGGACATGGTGACATCTTATCACAAAAACAAAAACAAGATTTCTGTCACATCTGCACGCTAAGTGAGTGATCCTTATTTCTCTTCATTGTGAACAAAGAATCCATCTTTTCTTTTGTCTTACAACTCTGTGTCTTTCAGAGATATAATTTGAGTGTTTAAATATGATTAAGTCTTTTTTTTTATAACAGTACAGCTATGTGGGAAAACACTTGAGGACTTTGAAAGCAATGGCATTTGGAAGTGCTGCTGATGTCAAATAAAAAGAAAAACAAATCAATATGTTACAACATTAAACAAAGAACCACAATAAGCATCTCTGAAGATTTCCACTATCCACATGGGCGATCCAGACTCCAGACGTCTTCATTACACTTGAATGAGTTGAAGGTGCGTCTGAAAGGGAAAGATGACGTCCCTGCCTTTGAGAGGACATCTCAGATCATACGGGAGTCTGGCTTGATCTAATGTGTAAACATTAACTTTTAAGAGCCCCTCTGTCGGGACTCTCTGTGAAAGCCTGATGATTAATCTGAGCTAAAAACGCACATGATCCCACTGTAATTTAGCGGAGTGAATGACTCGGCAGCTAAAAAAAGACGTCTTCTTTTAAATCTTTACGATTTGGCTTCATTCCGGTTTGGCAGCCGCAGAAGAGGCATAACTCTACATGTCATCTAAGGGGTGAGCTGGTTATGTCCTCCAGCATTTAGATTATGCTAAAGGTGAAGTGTGTAATTGCTTCGCCACTAGCAGAATTGCAATGTGTGTGGACTCCTGCATGATTGACAAGGTTTTGAGGACAAATCTGCCCTCTAGTGGTCCCTATGACAACAGCAGAATTTGCTTGGAAAAGAACAGCAGCTCAGAAGCAGTGGAGGTTTAAATCCCTCTGAGATGATGTAAAGGTCAGGGTAATTTTCCTTGTAAGTGAAGAGGCTTTTCTGAGCTTTACAGCAACAGTAATAAATCATTTAACAGACTAACCAAGCAAAACAACTTCTATATAAAATAAAATAACAGCTCAAAAGAGCAAAGTTTCAGCTTAGATGGATTTTCAAATCATGTTATGACATTGTTTGTTTGTGTGTGTGTGTGTGTGTGTGAGAGTGTGTGAGAGTGTGTGAGAGTGTGTGAGAGTGTGTGAGAGTGTGTGAGAGTGTGTGAGAGTGTGTGAGAGAACCTACCGGGCAGGGAGACTGAAGGAAGACAGTAACTTTCTCGTCTTCGAGCATGAGTTGTAGGAAGAGCCGACGTATAAATCCAGAGATGTTCCCTGAGACCGGAACGTTCCCTCGTTGAGGAGCTGACTGGAACAGCTCACACAGAACCTTTACATACAAAGAAAAATCCAGTTCAAATGTAATTTGGACTAAACTCTTTCTAAAAGCATTCATTTGATTGTATAAAGTGTATGAAGCAAGAAATATCTAGTAGCCAAGGTATTTTTTGTACAAACAGGGTTCAAAAATAAGGATGGTAGACAGCAAGTTTGAAAAAGTTGAGCCAGGTGAACGGTCACATAAAAGCCGTGTTTCCACCGCAGGAACTTTCCCCAGGAACTAGGGACTTTGGGGTGGTACTCGGTGTGTTCCGGGGTCTAAATGAAGTTCTGGGTAAAAATTTCCCCCTCAGAACGTCCCTGCTTGCGAGGTAGTACTTTTTCAAAGTTCAGGAACTTTCGGGGGTGGGACCTGGGCGCTGAACATGCTGATTGGTTGAGTTCACGCAGCATTTTATTTCAACCCAAAAGTCTCTTGCAGTGCATGTAGTGCGAGTTGTTTGCTATTCGAATCAACAATGGAGTTAGTTTAAAAAATACGATAGATGGATCGACGACGAGGTTCAGGCTTTATTAAGTTTATATGTGGAGGATGAAATCCAGGTAAAAGTTCCAGGGAAAAAAGTTCCTGGGACAAATTGTTCTGGGTAATTTCGGTGGAAACGGGACTTAAGTCTTGTTTATTGGCTTAGTAATTTTATTTTATATTATTATTCAATACATATTATATGAATATATGTTTTTAACGCTAATCTTGGAGGCATTAGTTCTGGGTTGAAAATGAATTAAATTAACAACAAACTATGTTTGGGATAAAAAAACTTTTATATATATAACATTTATAGTAGTAGATATAATTCATAGTATAGAAATAATATTTTTATTTTAAAATTATATGATTTTTTTCTAAAAATTTTCTTGTATTTTTATTTAATGCGTGAAAAAAGTATGCTTTTATTCACTGTTTATAAAAAAAAAAAGTCAAGCGAAAAAGCACCCTAAACAAACCTGTGCCATGAGCCTTTGGTTGTTTGGATGGCAGGAGATGCACTGCAGGAAAAAAGCCACTGTGGCGTTCTCGATGGCTGTCCTCTGCTGGGTGGTGAGTCCACTACTGCGGCTTGTTGACGCTAGTGAGTAAGACGCCCCTGAGATGTGAGGTGTCGCGCTGGCATGTGAGGTGCTGGCTGATGCACCGTGCCCAGAAATACTGCTGCTGCTGTTGGTGTTTGCATTGGCATTAGCAGCCCCACTGGCACTAGAGTGGCAGAGGAGAAACAACAGTGCCGTCCAGAGCGGGTTCACTTCTGGCCCACCCAGCCAGTCCTTCATGGTGTGACTGTTTCCTACTTCTGTTAGAAACCGCAATACGGGTGCTGCCAGCTCAGGAGACAATGGCGGCCTGTTTGTTGAGGATGAAGAGGGTTGGTTGTGTACATATGCGCGTCTCTCTGCCTGTGCAGAGAATCCTGCAGGCAAGGGAAGGTCCGCGCTAACCAACAGGTTGCAGCAAAGATCGGCTAAGCTGCGAACCAGCAAGGAAGGCAGACCGGAGTCCAACAGCTGCTGGATGGCACCAGGAGACTGGGATGCAGCTGCCAGGGTCACAAGCTGGCACTCTGAGAGGGAGATGGGCACGTTTACCGGTGTACGAGCATGTTTGGAGTCATCTGTGAGGGAGGCGGCACTGTTTAAGTCATGTTGCTTCTTGCCATCATCTGTCATGGCCATACGGCGCTGTGCATTCGTCTGGGCAGCAGGGGACGCAACAATACCCATCCAGGACATGAGCAGAGAGAAGTAACTAGGGTGGATGTGGCACATGGAACAAAGCAAGCTGTCTACAGCCTTCTTTAAAACCATGTTAGAGGGCAAAGACATGGACCAGTTGTACAACAACCTGCGAGAGATGGAGAAAAAGCCAAGAAGCTCTTGAATTAATAGTTCAAAAACAACCTCATGATTTACTAATGCACAGAACTGTTCGTGTTAAAGACCGCCAGAGTTTTATTTGCTCCACGTACACAACGAAGTTTGTTTCACTTAGTTCTACTCGGTATGCATAAAGTATTCATACCTGAAGTGAGGATGAAATATAGAAGAGTGTGGGAAAGTAAGAGCAGAATATGTACTCTCAGCCTCTCCCAATGCAGAGCACCAAAACACCTCAGGCATGAACACGCATTCATACACAACTCTTATTTGAACATTTTGTACTGCGAGACTGCAAAAAGAAAGTGCGTTTATCTGTGTGGACTCACTCGAAAAGCTCTCTGTTGAGCAGTCCGGGCAAGTCGTAGTCCACTGGCAGCTCATAACTGTGCCATAAGACGGACGCCACACAGTGCAGGTGTGATGGGGACGGCATGAGCAACCCGTATTCCCGTGAGGGCGGAGCGTTCGGACCCATGTAGCCTGAAGAAGAACTCTGTTTCAGGGCAGCAACCTGGGAGGAGTCATACACCCACTGTAGCAGAGCCTGGATCCTACAACACATTCACAACATAACCAAGACATCAGAAACCACAAAAAGTGTGTATGAACTCATTCTGTACAGGTGGAACAGTATAACACAGAGTGGCTTTTAGAAGACTTCAAAAACTTTAAACACCACTATGGTTCTAATGAAGCATTATCTAGTATAATAATGTTTGCTAATGTTATTAGATGTTATTAAGTTAAAGGTAAAATAACTTTTTTTGTTCAAAATTAACAAGTCAATACGTCATAAATCCTTCCTCCAAAACATGTTTTTGTCTTACCCTGATTCACTATGGTACGCCTATTATAAGTGTTTATATTTTAGACTGGGCGGGATGGTTTTCCTGGGAAATTGCGTACATACATCACTTGCCCATGAGTGTCTTGTCATATCCGTAAATAGAGAAAAGTTGGTCCGGCTCTGTATGGTGTGGTAGTGGTATAGGTTAGTTGTCACAACAAGTATAAAAGGTTGACATGGAGCACGATAAATCTCAAACCTCCGGGGAATCACCCGTTTAAAAAAAAAAAAGCAGAACAGAGGAGAGTCTGCTGGCAAAAATAGAACGCAACAGAGTCCATAATAAAATAAGAGAGATAGCGAGAACTGAGGGATTTTAAATGTTGTAAAGGCAACATGGAGATGCCATTTTTATTACTCAACAGGTAAGGTATTTTTTTTAACATATAAACTGCCATATGTAGTTCTCTAACAGAGTTCATTGTAAAGCATTATCTATTGTGAAGGGTCATATACATCTGCACAGTCAAGCAGAGCCGAAGCACAACCAAAACAATGTTCTTCCACAAAATGCATGCAGTTTTAACAGCAGTTTAACTGCTAGAGTGTCAAAAGTTACATAGTGTACCTTTAATAGAGATAGTTGAGTTACCGTTTATGGTTAATAAATATAAAGGTTCTTATTGAGCAACGGACAAAATCAGTATACTTTCAACTATTCAGTATTTTTAGAAATGTGGAATATACTGTATATGGATTTCCACCACATAAAATAAAAAAAATTAAATCATGATGACACAAAACATCAAAATGAAAAATTATTGTTGAAATCATGAGATAAAAAGTCAATTATGACTAGGATTGGGTATCATTTTAATTTTAACGATTCTGCTTATCGATTCAGATTATTATCGATTCCTATTTTAGATTCCAATAAGGTAAAAAAAAGATATAAAAAAAAAAACAATAAGCCTAACTAATATAAATAAGCATTATTAAAGACAAGTAAACACTCAGTAATTAAAAGAACAAATAAACAAATTAGCAATCACACAAATAAATACTCATCATTATGAAATAAAACAACTACAAAAAAAAATTCATCATTGTATGTAATAATTATGACTTTTTATCTTATAATTAAGACTTTATCTTATAATTTTAGTTTCTAATGACTTCTTAAATGGTATTCCATACTTAAACCAGAATAAAGCTCATTCTGATTCTGATTTTGATTTGAGACAAAATAAAATAAAATAAAATAAAATAAAATAAAATAAAATAAATACCCAGCTTTTCAGGCCCACTGGTAAAGAGAATAAACATGCAGAAATGACTCTGGAAAGATGAGCTCCATTACAGACCTGTCTTTGGTACCGGGGTCCTGAGTAGTGCCAAGCTGGTAGAGGATGTCTATGGTTGAATCTGACGACAGGCCATTTAACCTCCCGAAGAGCAACGGACTGTTCAGATCTACAACACAAAACAAAACCACCAATCAGATAAAAAAGGAAAGCCCAACAAAATCATATAAGGGGAGAACAAAATAATATAATATGACAACCAATGCAGAAGAATACAACTAAATACCTAAAACATAATTTTTTCTGTACTCAAAACTATCCTTAATATAATCAGCATGATAGTGCTTAACATTCGGATAAAGCAGTCAAGCACTGAGAAGAATCAATCTTTATGGAAATGAGTGGCCGGGTCTTACTGGCCAAATCAGTGCCAGAAGCAGCACAGTTACGCAGCAAGATGTCGATGAGTTTGAGGCCTATGCGCGTGGACTGGAGACCGATCTTCACCAGCACCGCCTCGATGTTGGGCGAGTGCATGCCGCAGTACGGGGACATGAGGAGGGCGGCGCAGGTCTGCAGGAGGTTTGCCGTAGGAGCAGCAGCACTGGCCATCATGGCCTCCAGATCAGAAACATGAGTCAAACAATGATGCAGCAACCGTAACCAGCCAATACTGAGAAAGAGAGAGAAAATGGGATATTATAATAGATGGAGACTTAAAACAGGAAATCAAACAACTTCTCACTAAACCGATTATTTCCAATACCTGGTTTTGGAGACCTGGTCCTCAGAGGGAAGGAAAGGATTGTTTACAGTGGCAGAGGAAGTGTTTCCAAAAGCAGTCAGGCCCAGTAGCTTAATCTGCGAGAGGCCCAGAGTGCTGGCGTCCCGTGGCCTGTGCAACCTCAGACACACGGCAGATGCCACCTCTGCCTTTACCAACTGGAACTTAATGTAGGTGAGACCGCTAGTGATGACTGGGGTTGACAGGGGAAGCATGTTCACACCATCTGCGCTGATCTCCACAGATACTGAGGATGGGCATGCTGGGAAGGACAGAGCGAGAGAAAGAGAAGCATTTAGTATCCTAAAAGACTTTTAGACACTAGTATGAAAAGCTTCATATATGGGCCAAATATAATATACAGCTGTCTCAAGTGGGGTTTTGGACCAATAATATTGCATTGTGGGCAGGGCTACACGGTGTGTGTGCACTCACTGGCGAGGGATGCCAGGTGCGGCTGTATGTGAATCTCCTTGAGCAGAACAGCAGCGGGCAGGTGGATGGTGAGGTCGCACCAGGCCTCTTCAGGAAGGAAGATGTAGGACCAAGCTGCAGAGCGGGCTCGTCGATGTGGGGGCGTGGCCTGCAGCAGCACTTCCGCTGGCTGTGCCGTGGGACTGCTGGAGGTGATGGTGCCTGCAAGGGGACAGCATTAACTATGAATATAAATAATTTTAATGCTTAAGAAACTGACGTTTATATGAAAAGGTGGAGCTTATGGCTTAAAGCGTGCTTGCTGTACCAAGAGGGGCGAAGTTGTGCAGTCCTTCTGCGTTGTCTGGTTCTGAGGTGAGCACTCGTGCTTTCAGGCTGCCATCTGCTGCTTTTCCAGGTCCCGAGTCCAGGAACTTCATGATAGTGGACACCATACTGCGTGCAGTGTTCACGATGGCTCGCGTGCTGGTGACCATGTTGTTACAGATGAGCTGCACACCACCTAAATGTGCACACACAGAGTCAGAACATACAGACCAGCTCAAAAATGATGTCTTCTGAAAGTGTTAGTGCTGGCATACCCATGTCATGGAAGGCTTTCAAGGCCTCGCTGGTGTCAAGGACTCTCAAAATAAACCACAGTAAAGGCTCAGAAAGCTGACATGTTGATAGAGATCCCTGTAAAAAATAATAACAGCACTCAGTATTCACAAAATGCAATGACAGCATATTGAGGGCTTATTTACTGTTTTTGTATTACTTTTTTTTTTATATGCTGAATGTCAAAATTTGAAAAGCTGTTTGAATGTGTTAAATGTTTTTGTAGGCCACAACATAGTAGTATAGACCATGTTTTGTAGCATTTAGTTAATTTCACAAAATAAAATGTGAAAAAGTAATAAAATAAGACGTCCTGGCTCTTAAGATCGTCAGCAGATCAACACTGATCAGAATAAACTCTGTGGTCTCTCACTTCCTCTGTGACGAGTCTTACCTGTCGGCCCATATAACCACAGGCCATGTAGGTGAGAATGGGCTGCAGCATGACCTGGACGGATGTGGCTCTTTTACTTAGAGTAGTCAGGATGGTGAAGAGGCCATCGCCCACCGAGATGGCATCCAACCCACCATGAAAGTTCTCATGTTTTGTTAGGTGAAGCCCACTAGCACCTAGACAGAGAGAGAAAACACATTAGCAAAAGAATGAATGGATTATATTCAGTATATAATAGAATATAATGTAAACAACCATTAAAATATTTGCAATATCCATATAATTTAATATATACTGATATGCAATATCAATATAATTTATAATATCCTTCTAATAGGCTGATTTAGTGCTCAAGAAACATTTCTTCTTAATGTTGAAAGCATTGAATATAATAATTACAATTTAGTATAAGGTCAAATTCTCATTATTAAGCCTCAAACTCCTAATTACTGTTTATTAATAGTTAGTAAGGTAACTGTTAAGTTTGATTAAGGGATGTAGAATTAACATTAATATTACATAAACATTAATATGTGCTTTATAAGTACTAATAAACTGCTAATAAGCATGCTAATAAGCAACTACTTAATAGTGAGAATTGGACCCTAATGTGTTACCAATAATACAATAACATTTATTGTATTAATTTAAAATAAACTTATGTACCAATGATCATGGCCATGGCGCTGCTGTTGCACTGTCCCAGAGCTGATAAGATCTGACTCATGATCTGCTGATTGGCCAAAACCAGGTCTGCCACACCCGCTGCTGGTCCCTGATGCTGAGCTGTGCCTGCCGCCCCACACTCTTTGCTCCCACACACTTTTTCTTCATCTGATACGCTGTCAGTGGCTCCACCCGCTGGGGGCAGCCTCCCACTGAACTCCCGATCACCCGAAAGCGGCAGCATCACCAAAGCATTGACCAGCTTCAGGAGGTCAAACATCAGCTGGTCTCGTGTGGTCTCGCCACACACAGCCTTGGCATCGCCGGGGCGGATGATATTGGCGAACAGACCCCCGAAACAGGCACGGGCGCCCACAGAACTGTCTGAACCACTGCGTGAGACCACCTTATCGGAACAAGTTATGTAGTGATGAACCAGGAAGGTGACCGATTCGATGACGGCCAAGATGGTGGTCACAGAAACGACCTCAAAGTTTTGTTCCAGGGTGAACTCCAAAAGCTTCACCTGTGCATCTAATGGACCCTGACCAGACTGGAATGGACCCCTATAAAACATTTTTTTTTACATTTAAAACACTCACACATTTTTAACAAGTACAAGTTCAAATACATAAATGTTAAATTGATCATTTACCTCTCCGTAGACAGGATGTGCAACAATTTAAGCAGAAATTCACTGAACATCTGTGGACACGTGGAGGACAGATGCACCTGCAACCTGGTTAAAAACTCCTGCAAAGCTTGTGTTGCAGTGGGGCCGACCTGGAAAAGAAGAGGAGTCTGAGAGGCATTTGCTAAATATATCACTATGAAATCAGTCATTCATGTATGTTCAATAAACTAAATACCTGTGAGCTGTGCTGGCTAGTGCCGTGAGGGTTTCCTCCAGACAGGAAGCGCACAAGCACGTGCACAAGTGTGGGGTCAGACACCATCTGCTGGGCTGTGCTCTCCTGCACACCCATTCCACTACTGGAGGCTGAAGATGTAACACAAAAGATATCAGCGTAGTTACTCTGAAAGTGGGTCTCCAGACTGTTTGCTTTTATAAACAGGCTGTAGCGGGGCAACACAACACAGATCTTCTGAGCTTGCAGGATTCCCAGAGAGAAAGCCTACATATAGAAACGCAGGTCTCCCCTGGGAACACCCACACATTTGAGTGCGTCCAGAAACACACCAGGAGGTACAAAGACAGGCTCAGCCAATCAGATACTCACCACTAGCAGACATATTGGTCATGAGGGTGAGACTGTGCAGGACAAGACACCATGTTCTCAGAGAAGTATTGGGATACCAGGCCAGCACTGACAGGAAACTGCTGATGGAGGCTGATAGAGACAAGAGCTACAGTCAATTATAGTCATAACAAAATCTGCACATTGAACTACATAATGATCAGTGAGTTATCTAACTCGTTTCTGTGTTTCTTTAGCTCATTGGCATTGCTCTCCCTTATCATTTTCAACTCAACTTTCAACTTTAATGTCGATTCTACTTCATGTACAGGACATACAGAGGATTGAAATTCCGTTTCCCTCAGAACCACGGTGTAAAACACCAACATAACAAAAGACAAGTATTAAAAATAAATAGATACAATACGTACATTAAAAACATCACAAAACATGAGAGTTTTAAAAGTATTTATTGCAAACAGTATGGGTTAGGCTCAGTATGGGTTCCTTCTCTTCCTTGAGCATTTATTTCTAAACATTTTTAGTCGCCACGCTGGACAAAGCCACCGTGATAACGTCACCAGACCTACGTGAGTATAATTGTTGTTTTTTTCTTGACATATATAAAAGAAAACTTCGATATGTTTTAGAGATATTTTAGCAAATACTTTTAATAAATATTCAGCCTCGTATTCGGAAATACATAAAGCAAGTTTGCCTGTGAGTGAACGGAACGCTTTATATAAATACAATCTAGGTAGGTCTAAATCCGGGTGATAACTTATATCATTTATATATGTATCGTTATATCGTCAAGTCCTACAACTTGTATTGTTTGTGTCAGTTTATTTAAAAATATTCAATTATGCAGAATATAAGATGGTAAATATTTAATTGATGAGTTGTCAATACAATATATAACAATACAATATATAGGGTATGATTTTACCCCAAAATTCAACATATTGACACAAAATGATAACTGCAAATCCACGTTTCGCTGCCTGGAGTCCAGTTGTTTCTGTGAATTGCAGCGATCCCTTTTTTTTGTAAACCCGACTGAGAAAACTGTCAGGTTCAAGCATTTACATGCTAAACTTTTTCCTGCTGATCGCATGTTTTCAGGTCTACACCACCTCCCTCAATCCGATCAATTTAATCCCGATCGGGGTCAATCGGATCGATTGAGATGTTTACATGATTATTAATGGATTATTTGGGGGTATAAAAACATAGCTAGTGAGATTGACACTTTTTAAAGTTTGAG
This sequence comes from Coreius guichenoti, assembly GCA_039654105.1. NCBI lineage: Eukaryota > Metazoa > Chordata > Actinopteri > Cypriniformes > Gobionidae > Coreius > Coreius guichenoti. Next base: position 21,251,206 of record CM077177.1, on the reverse strand, counting down.
AACGTGATTTGAACAGATATGGTTAATAGTTGTATCCTTAGTAGTAATAACACATAAAGCCAGCTGTTTATTTCAATCAACAGTTATCCAAGCTGCTCAAAGAATATGATAATATCTTCAGATCAAAGCGTTTTACGAGTCGAGGAATATCACACCTTGATTAAGCGGGATTGTGGGCACTCTGCTGGCGTTGAAGAGGAAAATGTCTGAGCCGCTCTCCTCCGATCCTCCGGAGCCTGAACTCAAACTCAGAGTCAACCACAGCTGCAGCAAAGACTCCAACTAGAGAGACAGAGAGATAAATGTGGTCTTTGAGTAAGCTGGTGCAAATCTGTAACTTCTCAGAGTAAAATATATTTCAGGAATATATTTCAGGAATAAATTTATATACACTGAACAAAATTATACACGCAACACTTTTGTTTTTGCCCCCATTTTTCATTAGCTGAAATTGACTTTTTCTATGTACACAAAAGGCCTGTTTCTCTCAAATATTGTTCACAAATCTGCCTAAATCTGTGTTAGTGAGCACTTCTCCTTTGCCGAGATAATCCATCCACCTCACAGGTGTGGCATATCAAGATGCTGATTAGATCACATAATTATTGCACAGGTGTGGCTTAGCCTGGCCATAATAAAAGGCCACTCTAAAATGTGCAGTTTTATCACACAGCACAATGCCACAGATGTCACAAGTTTTGAGGGAGCGTGCAATTGGCATGCTGACTGCAGGAATGTCCACCAGAGCTGTTGCCCGTGAACTGAATGTTCATTTCTCTACCATAAGCCGTCTCCAAAGGCGTTTCAGAGAATTTGGCAGTACATCCAACCGGCCTCACAACCGCAGACCACATGTAACCACACCAGCCCAGGACCTCCACATCCAGCATCTTCACCTCCAAGATCGTCTGAGACCAGCCACCCGGACAGCTGCTGCAACAATCGGTTTGCATAACCAAAGAATTTCTGCACAAACTGTCAGAAACCGTCTCAGGGAAGCTCATCTGCATGCTTGTCGTCCTCATCGGGGTCTCGACCTGACTGCAGTTCGTCGTCGTAACCGACTCAAGTGGGCAAATGCTCACATTCGATGGCGTCTGGCACTTTGGAGAGGTGTTCTCTTCATGGATGAATCCGGGTTTTCACTGTACAGGGCAGATGGCAGACAGCGTGTATGGCTTCATGTGGGTGAGCGGTTTGCTGATGTCAATGTTGTGGATCGAGCGGCCCATGGTGGCGGTGGGGTTATGGTATGGGCAGGCGCATTTGGCGTTATGGACAACGAACACAGGTGCATTTTATTGATGGCATTTTGAATGCACAGAGATACCGTGACGAGATCCTGAGGCCCATTGTTGTGCCATTCATCCACGACCATCACCTCATGTTGCAGCATGATAATGCACGGCCCCATGTTGCAAGGATCTATACACAATTCCTGGAAGCTGAAAACATCCCAGTTCCTGCATGGCCCGCATACTCACCAGACATGTCACCCATTGAGCATGTTTGGGATGCTCTGGATCGGTGTATACGACAGCGTGTTCCAGTTCCTGCCAATATCCAGCAACTTCGCACAGCCATTGAAGAGGAGTGGACCAACGTTCCACAGGCCACAATCAACAATCTGATCAACTCTATGCAAAGGAGATGTGTTGCACTGCGTGAGGTGGTGGTCACACCAGATACTGACTGGTTTTCGGACCCCCTCGGACCCCCCCCCAATACATTAAAACTGCACATTTTAGAGTGGCTATAACAGCTTCAACTTTTCTGGGAAGGCTTTCCACAAGGTTTAGGAATGTGTTATGGGATTTTTTTGACCATTCTTCTAGAATGGCATTTGTGAGGTTGTATGACTGTAAGATGCCGGGACGTCTGGGCTAAGGAACGACTACTACCAAGAAAACAAAGGATGTTTCGGGGAATTAACATTTGAACTCTCTCTTGTGAAAGTGGCATGCCCACCCGAGGCTCAGCCACACAAAGTCAATCACCTTAATTTACATTTCATCCCCCTCACCCTCATCTCTCCTCTCAAAATGCTGAAATTTCACCCAAAATCTATAAGGGTTATTGTGAACAAGTACTATACGGTATTATACATGTTTGGAATCATTTGAAACGTCTCAGTGCGACTGGTACAAAGGTCTCATTCCCACAGAAGTAAAGCAAAAGGTAACTAAGGTTTTAAAGAGTTTAGAGATATTTTGCTTATTATGGTGGGAGTGTCCTCTGCCAATAGGGCTTTACCTCCTGTCCTCAGTAAGGTGTAAATTACAGGTCTACAGGACTTGATTAATGCAAATTCCCATTGTGAACTCATGTTTACATTTGAAAGGAGTTTCTGTCTTGGTCTGTGTATTTAAGGGATGTTGCAGAAGGGTCAGGGCACGATCCTTTACTCAGGTCAGCCCCGTAACACTGGGTGTCTTTCAGACACTCAGCGTTATGTAATTTTCAAATGTAAGAGCATTTGATGTTATGCCGGTCAAAGCATTTGATGTTATGTATTGATTATCTTTGAACTGATTGTGTAATTGGCATGACACATTTACCTGACTAATAATGAATTGTTACATTGATTTATTCTGACTTACTCTGGAATTATTAACTCTAGTAGATTACTTTAAGTCCATAACACCGCAAATCTACGCTCAGGTTAGTAGCGGACTAGAACACAGTTTCGGTGAAGCATAAGGGCACACCAGACTGATGTTTTAGAGCTCCGACTAACACATTGGCATTAGTTACGTATACTTAGACTGTAGAGGTTAGCAGACCAAATGGGTCTTCTGTTTAGAGCAACAAAATAGTTAGACCAATCTAAATAGGGTGAGCCTCAACTCCTGATTATTGTAATATTATTCTAATTACGTGTACGTGGGAAACCACGGCATGATTATGTAAAGTTACCATTAGAGGAAGTTAAGTTGGTCGCTTGGTTCTATGGTAATGGTCATGGCCTCTGGTTAGATATAGTCTTGCATTAATTAAGTGAGTTCAGATCTAAGGGGACTGAAGAAAAAATGTTCTAGAATGAGCAACGTATAGCACGGCCCTCTAAGAATATCAGTTAATCACCTCTGTCTAATGACCAAGACTGACGAGTTTGTGATAAAGAAATCGTAAACCTGGCCGGTGCGAGACTCAAAGTGTTATTGGGATACGGATGAATGGGTATAATTTCAACAAAGGGTTAAACAGAATAACCAAATGTGTAGTTAAACTATTATACAAATGACCAAATAACCAATCGGCATTCTAACATAAATTCGAGGTCATGATAAAATGGTGTCAGATAAAAGCAAATTGGAATTGGAATTACTTTGCCCCGCTGAAAAGACACAACGCGCAGAAACCTTCACCCGCTTATCGGAAGCCGTCGTTGGGACAATTGGGCGGGCCTTACAAGGTCAGGCACTGATGTTGGACGAGAAGGCCAGGCTTGCAGTCTCTGCTCTAATTCATCCCAAAGGTGTTCTATCGGGCTGAGGTCAGGACTCTGTGCAGGCCAGTCACGTTCCTCCACACTCGCTCATCCACGTCTTAATGGACCTAGCTTTGTGCACTGGTGTGCAGTCATGTTGGAACGGGAAGGGGCCATCACCAAACTGTTCCCACAAAGCTGGGAGCATGAAATTGTCCAAAATGTCTCGGTATGCTGAAGCATTAAGAGTTCCTTTCACTGGAACTAAGGGGTCAATCCCAACCCCTGAAAAACTACCCCACACCATAATCCCCCCTCCACCAAACTTTACACCTGGCACAATGCAGTCAAGTACCATTCTCCTGGCAACCGCCAAACCCAGACTTGTCCATCGGATTGCCAGACAGAGAAGCGTGATTCGTCACTCTACGTCTCCACTGCTCTAGAGTCCAGTGGCGGCGTGCTTTACAACACTGCATCTGACGCTTTGCATTGCACTTGGTGATGTAAGGCTTGGATGCAGCTGCTCGGTCAAGGAAACCCATTCCATGAAGCTCTCTACGCACTGTTCTTGAGCTAATCTGAAGGCCACAAGAAGTTTGGAGGTCTGTAGCTATTGACTCTGCAGAAAGTTGGCAACTTCTGTGCACTGTGCGCCTCAGCATGCGCTGACCCCGTTCTGTGATTTTACGTGGCCTACCACTTCATGGCTGAGTTGCTGTTGTTCACAATTGCTTCCACTTTGTTATAATACCACTAACAGTTGACCATGGAATATTTAGTAGTGAGGAAATATCACGAATGGACTTATTGCACAGGTGGCAACCTATCACAGTACCACGCTTGAATTCACTGAGCTCCTGAGAGTGACCCATTCTTTCACAAATGTTTGTAGAAGCAGTCTGCATGCCTAGGTGCTTGATTTTATACACCTGTGGTCATGGAAGTGATTGGAACACCTGAATTCAATGATTTGGAGGAGTGTCCCAATATATTTTGGCAATATAGTGTGTGTGTGTATATATATATATATACACACATACACACACACACACACACACACACACACATACACTATATTGCCAAAAGTATTGGGACACTATATTACTAAATATATAATACTCAAAATTAACACGTTTATATAGTTTGTTTATATAGCTCACTTTATTTAGTGGGGAAATAACATGTTAACTAATATATATATATATATATATAAATAAAGGAAACTTTTTTTTTTTTTTAAAGAGAAGTGGTAAATGCAAGTGACAAAACCAGACCGTGCCCGTACCTGAACATGATGCACTTGAAGTAAAGAGAAGAGTTTGTTGAAGCAGGTGCTCAACATGGGAATGGAAGAAGGTTGAGCCATCAGAGTGCTGGCGGGAGGAGAACTGTGGAACGCCCCACGCAGAAGAGAGTCATCTGTCCCATTTGCAGACTGGGCCACTGAAACAAGAGGGAAAAAAAAGACCATGACGAGAGAGGGCGATACTAGTTAAATGAAGAAATCACATTTTATTTATATAAAAAAAAAAAAAAAAAAAAAAAAAAAATAACACAGAAGGGTCCCACACTTTTGGACCTTTGGAATGTACTTTAAAATTGATTTGGAATTATCAGAAAAGAAAATTATAAAATGTAAAAAAAAAAAAAAAAAAAAAAAAAAAAAAAACATTAATTTAAAGCTTACAGTGATAAATTTCTGCCTGACGAAATGTTTTAGAACAGAGTTGGAAATTTAAAAAAATTATACTCACTATAGACTTTATTAATGTAATAAATTGACATAAAAATTGATAAAAATTGATTTTTTTAAATTAAAATGAATCAAAAATATTCCATGACATCACCAGATTTTCCATGACTGTAGGAACCCTGTACACTTTATACACAAATATGCTTTTCAGTGTGTACCAGAAGGAGACGTGGACGTTAGCGCCTGCAATATTGCGTCTGCCTCCAATGTTGCCATCATTTTCAGCATAAGTTCTGCCTGCTGTTCTAATCCCACCTCCAGTCGAGCATCCAGTGCTGGAACAAAAATTAAGGTACTTTAGCACTCAGATTTATTATATGTTTTATGTCATTAATGTATTTTCTGACACCTCTCACCTTGAGACACAGACACTGAGAGGTTCTGAGATCCAGGCTTCTCTGCCGTGGCAGCCACAGGAGGTTTGGACACCGGAATGCCCACACCCCCCGTGTAAGGGTTATAACTGTACGAGCCGTAGTCAGCACCCCAGTAATCATACCAGGTACTGCTGATCGGCTGCAGGAGAGAACATAAGAAAAAAAGAAAAAACAACAACAACAAAACATCTCAGACACTCTTCTCTGAGAAAAAAAATAAAGATACTTTACTGGAAAAGGGGTTAATACATTGAGTGTGTGCAAATCAGCTCTAGATATTACAACCAAACTTTAACTACTGATCTCTGAATACATAATACATGCAGTATAGGGGTGAAACGTACAGTTCACTTCCCATGGTTCGGTATGCACATTTATACCATCTAACAATGAGAATAAATGTGTGTAAATTTTGTCTATTTTCAATAGTAATTATGGTAATTTTCCATGTCACTGAATCGCTGTACTTTCAGACATTTCACAAAGTAAACGTCTGTAATTTTTTATTGTGCTGTATTTCACAGAAGTTTTGGTAATAAGATCAACTCTGAAAAGAAAATATCAGCAATTGTATGGGTATCAGACAAATATGAGTACTGAGCTAGCAATGTACAAAGTAATTGCAGAGCCAAACTGAAACAGTGAGAACAGAACCATGAGAAATGTTATAAATTACACCCCTAATGCTGTAAGAACAGAAAGAGAAAGAGGAAAAGAATGAGGTCCATACCTTAAAAACCTTGGCGGCGAGTGGATCTTTTTCCAAATCAATATCTAAAGGATCAATATCAACATCCATCAAGTCTTGTAGCAAGTCAAAGTCAATGTCTTTATCTTTTTCCAAAGATGACAGTGGAGGAGCACCTTTGGGCAACGAAAAGACGTTTAATATTGCAAGAGCAGCGTACCAAGAGAAGCAACTACACAGACAGCCTGCTTTAGGATGGCAGGCTGTCACACTCCTCTTAGACGGACAGGGCATCCGAACAGTGGATCGATGACCCATTTTAAATAAATGTTGACATTGACATAAATCTAATCCATAATAACTGATAAAATGACTGACAACTGTAGGTTTCAAATGACTATAGACAGAGTCAAAATCATCTGCACTGTTCCAACCCCCTGTCCACTGCATTGTACCTTAGATATTATATACAAAAGCAAACACAAAAAACACACATGCAGCTTATATAAGAGAGGAAAAAGAACGAATAAACATCAGAAATAAAAGAAAGGTGAGGGTCCGTTTGAGGTGACGTGCTATTTGGGCGGGGTTACCAACGCACTTTGGAACACAGAGGATGTCCCGGGTGTACCTGCGATGATATCTGGTCCCAGAGGCTCATCGATAGTCTCCACGAGTGGGATGGGGGTCGGCTGGGGGAGGGAGTCATCAGAATCCACCACCACAGAGGAAGAGGCAGCCCCGGCCTCATCAGCCCCCGCCCCCTCCATCCCATCCACACACCCCGGAGACAATAGCTCTCCTGAAAAAAAGAATTACAACATCTAAATATAAAACAGAGACATATAAAACATGTACGAACGTCCGTGGGCCAATTAGAACTCACTGAGAACATCATTTCAAACCTAAAACACAAACCTGCAAGGATGTCCTGCAGCATGCAGGTGAGGGAGTATTGGGCCCAGGCTCCGCCCCATGAGATGTCCCCACGGTTGAAGTCCGTCCCAACCAGTAACAGCAGTAACCTCTCCAGCTGATGCTCTGAAACCACCTCACACAGGTGGATTGTGGGGCGTGTTGCATTTGCTATTCTGGCCAATACCTAAGCAGTGGATGAGATTTAGAACATAGGCATGGTCTACAACATATACACTACCATTCAAAAGTTTAGGGTCAGGAAAATATATACGTTTTTAAAGAAATTAATTCTTTTATTCAACAAGGACATGTCAAATTCAAATGAATGCTGTTTTTTTTTAACTGTTTATCAAAGAACCCTGAAAAAAAAAAAATCACGGTCTCTACAAAAATATTAAGCATCACAACTGATTTAACACTTAAAATAATTAACCAAATCAGCATATTAGAATGATTTCTGAAGGATCATGTGACACTGAAGACTAAAGTAATGGCAACTAAAAATTCAGCTTTGCCAACATAGGAATAAATTACATGTTAAAATGTATTAAAATAGAAAACGGTTATTTTAAAATGTATTAATATTTCACAGTATTACTATTTTTACAGTATTTTTTCATCAAATAAATACAGCATTGGTGACCATAAGAGACTTCATTCAAAATAACTTAAAATCTTACACTACCATTTAAAAGTTTGAGGTCTGTATCTAAATTTAACAGCACAAACAAAACAAAACATACATTTTGTGTATGTCCAAGTTAACCCCAGGTCTATTAGTCAGTAGAGAACTTAAGAAAGGATTAAGAAAGTTGCACCTTGCAGACAAACAGGAGCAGGTCTGCGTGACAGGTGAAGTCCATGGAGAGGAGGAAAAGAGCGAGCTTCTGGACGACACAGATGCAGCGCTCGTGAGATAACGTAAAGGGCAGGAGCTCCACCTCAGGGGTCTCTTTTGCCACTGACGCCTCTGAGTCCAAGGTGGAGCGTGGCCATTCTGCTGTCCGCCTCAAACGGATCAGATCTTTAAAGTGCTGCCAAAGAAACAGAACCACAGAGTTCACTTTACAATTATCAATGCTACTGTTACTTTGATATCTGTTGCTACCCCTAATGTTGTCCAATGACCACCCCTAAGAGACATTTGACAAAATAAGTTTGGATTCTCACCTTGGACGTGGCTTGTTTGAGTTTGGCCTGTTCCACCAGCAGCTTGTAGGAGGAGCCTTTGTTGCTCTGAATTTTCTCTTTCTCGATTTGCTCCACTAAAGCTTTCTGTTTGGCTTTCAATAAATTCAACTGCTGCAATGAAAGGAGAACTGATTAACATCCTCACTATACCTTATAAAGGAAAAGACTTCAAGCGCAGATTTCATATTCATCTGCTATGTCATGGTACAGAAGTACTCTATAATGGCACAGGAAGTTTGTGCGAGACACATGTACCTGTTTGTGGTGAACTAGCTGTTTGCGGATCTTGCGTGAATATAGACGATCTAAACTGCTGTTGCTGCCTTTGGCGGATCTGCTTGGGTTCTGAGACTGCAGACTGTTATTTATGAAACTCCACTGGTTCCCTGGTGATATTGAAAAGAGGAAAACAAAGACACATTACCAATGAAGAAACATCTCTATGCAGTATGTACACTACCTTTTCAAAAGTTTGGGATCAGTAAGATGTTCATTTTATTGTAAAGAAATTAACTTTTTTTTTTTTTTTTTTCCCAGCAAGGACATCTTGATTTGATCAAAAGTGAAAGCAGACATTTATAATGTAATATTCCTACAGTATTTCAAATGCTTTCTGTTAAACAAAAACAACAGCACTGTTTTCAACATTAATAATAAGAAATATTTATTGAGCACCAATTCAGCATATTAGAATGATTTCTGAAGGATCATGTGACACTGAAGAGTAATGATGCTGAAAATTCACCTTTAAAAAGGTGTTTAACCATTTCAACCGTTTCAAATTGTAATGATATTGCGGTTTTAACTTTATTCTTAATAAAATAAATGCAGCTTGGTAAGCATACAAGACTTTTCAAAAACATTTAAAACAATTCCAACCCCAATTAATTACACTTAAGTGCTAATAAATAATTAAAAGCTTTGGGAAAATAATTTTGAATGCAAATATTCTGATTTCTGACACATCCTTCAAAAACATCTTGCCGACACAAACTTGTGAACAGTAGTGTTTACAAAAACGCATTGGATTTTCAGTTCTTATGCTTGTCCAGGCCTAAGAGCCTCACCTGTAAAGGATCTTTCCCTGTCTTTTCCCCCGAGAGGTTTCTTAGCTGCAGTGGCTTCATCTTCCACACTGGCCACATAGTCGAGCAGTCGAGAGACCAACATGACCACCCAGCTGACCATGGGGATATCCAACACACCTACAAACACACACAAAACTGTAACATTACCATAAACACACAGACATGTATTACATACAAATCTCACTCTCAAACACGCACCTTCTGTCCTGCGGGGCTGTACTGCAGTAGTCTGCTGCAGAGGGGATAGCAGTGTGTCCAGAAGGTTCAACAAACCCTCCAAAACCCCACTGTTACTCAAAGATCTTTGGCCAATACAGGACAGCAGCATGAATACCCTGAGGGAATGAAAAGATGGGCCAAGACGCCCAAGTATCTTTAGGAATAGTTCTGATAAGTGGTGGCCTTATTGTACTATCACAATATAGCTATTTTTATTGTTTTATATATTTTATATTATCTTATTAAAAATAAGAACAAAGCAGCAAACAATAGAACAAATACAACAGAACAATGATCTTTTTTAACGGCTTACTGCAAGCACATCTTGCTCTTTATTTTCATATACATGCATGTTTCTTTATCACTCTAAAGTGTCAATAACTTTTAGTACTGTGCTACATGCATATATTTACATATCACAATATACACGATATAGGAAATCTCTAACAATAAACACTTTATATCGTTGTTACTATATTTATGATCATACTCCACAGCCCTGGTTCTGATGATAGCAAGAATGTTAAGCCCGGGACACACCAAGCCGGCATCAAAGCTGACTGTGTTGTCGCCTTTTGTCGGCTGCGTCTCGGCCAAAATGCCGCTCTTGAGCAAACCAAAAGGACTAAAGGCGACTGTCAACTAGCATGTGCATTTTGTGCCTGCGTGTAAGTAAATATCTGTCTATATCAGCAGGTATCAACAGTCTCATTCAGAAAGGGAAAACGAAACTAGGACTGCAGATATACAAATCGTAAACAAAGCAGCGCTTGCTTAACATTTTGGATGATCACTTTCTTCATTCCAGTCGGCTCGTGTTATTATGAAAATATTCGTGCATTTGAATGCTCAGGTAAGATGAGGTAAAATTATAACAGCCTGTCTGAACCGTCTTGACTTCTTTGCTCTCTTTCGTTTTTATTCTCGTGCACTGACCCGCTCGCTAAGCTGAACAGCCAATCAGAGTTCTCTCTCTTACGGCCAGACACCGATTCAACATGCTGAATCGGCACAAAAAACCCAGACGGTGTCCAACTAGAGCCAATGGTGCAAAATACACCAGAAAAAACTAAACGCCCTGATATACTAAACGCCCAAGCATAATCGAAGAACTGATGTGACGTCATTTCGAACAAAATCAGGCCGAAGCGAAGTTCGTTTAGAGTTTGTTTTGGGAGTTCAAAACCGCTTGCCAAAACAAAACTTTCTGGAAAAGTAAAAGTGGTAATCACCTTTGTACTACCATTGGTCTGTGGCGATTACGTAATAGGTAGGTGTGTGCGGAGGCTCCGCCTTCTTTCACATGGAAATCTTTTCCCGTTCATTTCTCCTGATCAAGGTTAGACGTTTGTGAGTGCTTTATACAGGGTACATACAGAAATCCTGGAGGTAAATTCAATACCTTTTAATACCATTTTTAATACCTTCTCAATATTTTTTAAAACCAACACGCCACTGAGTTGCAGGTTTGTACGGCAACACGTTTCTAACCATTAAGAAGAGTTTGAGATTTATAAAACTACACCCTCTTGGCCAATAGAACAATGCAGATAGGGAAAGTCAGCAGAATAGATAAGCATTTGCCCATGTTTGTCTAGGTAGCCTAGCTGTCAGAGCTGCTAAGGAGCTTGACGGGTGGGCGATATGGCAAAAATATCACATCACGATTTTTTTCAGGAAAATCACGATTCAATCACGATTCTTTTTCAAGTTGGTTTTACTATTTTGCAAGTGACTGAGCATTACAGCCAAATTAATGTCCGTATTTTAAAAACAAAGTCTTATAGGTAACAAAATATAAAATAAAAAAAGAATGGCAGACATTTAGGCCAAAGTGAAGATAAAAATCTGTCGTTATTTTCTTTGTTATTAAAAATTAAGAACAAAGATATACATTACACATACATAACTTAATATAATGTAATAAAAAGTGCATTCTTTTTTCAGCTACATTAGGTGTATTTAACAGTAGAATTGAAGAAAGTAATAGGCTAAATGAACAAATATGAAAATATAACAACATAGACTTTACTGTATAAATTATACATTGATTCTTATTAAAGCTACTATTAAAGTTCTCAGTCAAGAGCAGTGAGTGATTTCCTCTTTGTGTTTTGTTGTTTTATTAACATTAAAGGGATAGTTCTCCCAAAATTGTAAATTGTCATCATTCACTCTCTCAAGTTGTTTTAAACCCAAATAAGTTTCTTTCTTCTGTTGAAAATAAAAGTTATTTTGAAGAATGTGGGTAACCAGACAGTTGATGTACCCCAGTGACTTCCATAGTATAGTTTTTCCTATGGAAGTCAATGGGGACCAGCAACTGTTTGGTTAGCCAGTACTCCTCAAAATATCTTATGTTCTGTTCAGCACAAGAAAGAAATGAACACAGGTTTGGAACAACATTAGAGCAAGTAAATAATGACAGAATTTCTATTTTTGGATGTTTACTATTATATTACTGTCTCTTTAAGACCTGCATGTGACGCTTTTGCTTTCAGTTTAAACATAACCAACATTTTCTTATGTAAACCTTGTGTGTATTTACCAGTATTAGCGCAATAAGACTCGAAAGATAACTTTATCTTTTATAACTCTAGCGCTGTTAGACAGGCTTTTACTGCATGCGCGCTTTGGGTGTTTGCGCTCAGAAAAGCGCATGTTAGAACAGCGCATCAGCAGCGAATGACATGTACATGTTTAACCGGCAAGGCTTTAAAGCACAGGCAAATAATGAACTTTTGTGAACTGCAGTGTCCCGTTCCTCTGCGTTAACATTTGATGTGACTATACGTCGCATTGTACAGTATGTTGAGACAAAGGCACCAGAACTGAAACAGATAGAATGCACGATACTACGATATTTCTTCAAAAGCAGATCGTGGAGACATTTTAAATCAACCACACCCCTACGTTCAGCACCAAGTAGTCATCCAGTTCAGCGCGCAAAATGTTTCATCCACAGTTTTGCCGACCGAAACAAACGTCTTTGTTGCTCTGGTTGGTTAGCGCCGTGCTATTGCGTGCAGAAGGAATTTGAAAGACAACCGTTTATCCCGTAGTTTGCAAAAAAATAATTCTAAAAATTAATACCTCGTAAAAGGATGATTAATACATTTTAATGGCCTTAATTTTTACTAATTTGATTTACTACCTTTTAATACTTTTTAAAACCCCACGGACACCCTGTTATAGTAGAAAATTAAGATGTACTTCTGATGAAACGAGTGTGTTTTTTTGTGTTACCTGTCCTGAGGGAAGATGAGCAGCTGCTCGGAGTTGTAAAGCTCCTGCAGGACATTGGACAGGAACTGGCCCCACCACCTTTCACCTCCACACAGCTGCACCAGCAGCAGACCCGCGTGCAGACGGATCTTAGGAGTCCCACTGATACACAGCTGCTTAAAGAGCTCCTCACACGCCTGGGCGTGAAACGTGTTCTGCAACACTGTGGGCACAGAGTGACCTGAGCAAGACAGATGGAAACACGTTCATTTTGACATTGAATTTGAAGAACTAAAATAAGTAAGGTCAATTCAGATTTCATGTCATTTTGAAACAGTGAGGTGGTATTGAAACGGGCTGCCTCCCTTACCATTACAGCAGTGCAGCAGGCTGAGCAGTGTGTCCAGTAGGTATCTGATGATGGTTCGGAGCTGCTCGGTAGAAGAGTTCTGGACCAGCTCTCTGGGGTCGTAATTCTCGGGTAGGTGTTTCCGGGTGGCTCCCAGAGACACACGCAACCTCTGGACAGCATGGTGGGCAAGGTTGAGCTGTAGCTGGAGCTGAATGCAGTCTTGGTAGGCGGAGAAAACACGGGAATCCTCCTCAACAGCTTTATCGGGCTTGCGCAGGAAGTACTGTGCGTTATTAGCACTGTTAAGAGGCGGCAGGTCGATGTTCTGAAGGAGCGTCTCAAGTCGATGACAGGCCAGATTATACCTACATGATAGATTAGCATATTCAGCATATTAGCATATACCTATACCATTTGTGCAAAATAAAGTCCAGGCCCTTAAAACTGAAAATTACCATTCAAAATTATTTGACATAAGCTTTTAATTATTAGCACTTAAGTGTAATTATAAATACACTACCATTCAAAAGTTTGGGATTGATAAAATGTTTTAATGTTTTTTGAAAAAAGCCGCTTATGCTCACCAAGGCTGCATTTGATCAAAAATACAGTAAAAATTGTAATATTGTGAAATATTATTGCAATTTAAAATAACTTTTTTCTATACTAAATTATTTATTAAAAAAAATAATTAAAAAAAAGTAATTTATTCCTGTTTTGGAGAAACTGAATTTTCAGCATCATTACTCTAGTCTTCAATGTCACATGATCCTTTAGAAACCATTCTAATATGCTAATGTGATGCTCCAGAAACATTTCCAAATATTGTCAATATTAAAAACTGTATTTTGCGAAAACTGCGATATATATTTTTGAGAATTGTTTAATGAATTTATAAGAAATAGAAATCTTTTGTAACATTACAAATATCCTTTGATCAATTTAATGTGTCCATGCTGAATAAAAGTATTGTTTCTTTCACACAAAAAAAAAAAAAAAAAAAAAAAAAAAAGAGAAAAACTTCTTACTGAGTCCAAACTTTTGAATGGGAGTGTACTTCAGCTCAGTTAATTGTGCCTTGCTGCCTCACCAACCTGCACTGAATGTCTTCCTGTAGGGCCACCATCATTGACAAATGTTGATCCAGATCTGGCTGACTGGCAGCTTCACTCTCCCCCCTCAGAGGATCATGCATCAGCTTAAGTTCACTTTCCCATGGAAGGATGTAGGTGTGTCCATAATAGAAACCCAATGGGATTTTAGCCCGGGCATTAGTGCTGCCATATCGACCAATCACAGTGATCTGGGGGAGGGGCACAGAGTGACTATCAGTGATTTAGCCATTAAAAATGTGTTTTCTCTGTGCTAAAGCTTATAGAAAGCAGACTGCTATTTGACATTTACACATTTGATTATGATAAACATGTATAAACCTTCATGAATCTGCAGACGGGAGGGGGCAACAAGTCGTGTAGAATAAGAGAGTGTGTGCTGATATCTGTGGCGACCACGAGTCGCCTCCCATCCACCTCCTCCCCAAGAGTCCAAATATCGATGGAAAGAGAGGCCAAGTCAGCGCATGTGGGGATCAGCGCATCCGTCAGCAACACTGGCCGGCCAAAATCTAGAGTTACAAACCGCCTTGCACCTACAGAGAAGGGACATTCTTTACCTCAAAAATGACAAGACCACATGACATAACCAAGTTACTGGGGGGGGGGGGGGGGGGGGGGGTATATGATGTCAGTGTACATTTTTATTTTTTGTGTTTTTAGCATTTTAATTAAGCTACTTTTTTATAATATAATTTAATCATTTTAAGTCTTCCTCTGGGACTGATCCGAAGTACCTGAATGCATTCGCTCGATAATTATGGACTGGTGTGGTGGAGGCTGTAGAAAGTGAGAGGCCTGTGAGATTGCCAACGCCAGGCCACTTCCTATGGGGTTCTGCAATGACAACACACACATATACATTAGCTGAACACATTCCACATATTCAACTACAGACATTAATTTAACAAACACATGGCCCCTAAAAGAAAAAGAAAAATAGCACATGGATAATTTACATTACATTACCCACTAGCCTCTGCTATTGTGCACAAATTTGCCACAAAATCTATTTTGGTGTAAATTCTATTGATGTGTGTAAATTGAACATTGCTGAATAATAACATTTAAACAATATGAGGAGGATTTTTTCAGGACTTACTGGTTTGGCTTTCTGTGCGTTTTTATTCTGTGCTGAAAGGTTCACAGGTGGAGGATCAATGACGGATCCTGGGAAGAGTTGAGCCAGTTCCACGCTAATGGCTGCAGACACTGCCTCATTCGGTGGGGTGAGAGGTGGTGTCATGAACAGTGGGGTGGTTTTAGGGGTGGGTGGGATGACGTCAGAAGGGTGGATGAAGAAGCCTGGGGCGGAGGATGGGTTGGATGGCACTGAGTTGACAACGCCTGATGCTGCGGTGGCTGCTGCTGAGGTGGTCTGGTGAAGTTTGGCCTCCAGCTTGGCCTTCTGTTTCATAAGATAACCAATTACATAAAGTCATAAAGTACTGAATCAATCAAGACATCAAGATTGAAATGAATGAATAGTGTCTCCGTATATGACCTGCTGCTGGAGTTTTAGAAGCTGTTGCTGCTTCTCCTGAAGAACCTGAAGCTGCTGTTCGGCAGACACCATGGCATGAGACAGTGATTGCAGGGCCACCTGTGCAGCTGAGCTCAGGGCTGTGGACGCCTCCCCAACGGTCCCAGCAGACAGCCCTGTCACCGTGGGCGTCACACCAAAGGTGCTCACTACAAAAGAACGTATAGGGAAACAGATTTCGCAACGGGTTCAAGTTGGTTATGCAAATTCGCTGAGCTTGGCCTAAAAGTGCTTGGCCTAAAAGTGACACCTGCGTCAGCTGTGCTTCATGCTAAGCTACTGAAAACGGACCTTTTTTGCCAGCAAAATTTCAGATGTGACCGCACCTTAAAGATGAGGTCCACGATGACACGGTTGGTTGTAAAAGAAACAAGATGTGATAGAGAGGAAGAGGAAAGTGGGATATGTACCGGTGAACATACTTGCATCATCCCTCTCCACCCTGGTGCCGTCACTGGTGGAAACGCAAGTAAAGTGCAGGGGTTCGACCTCCAGCAGGCCAGTCAGAGCAGTGAAACTGCCCTCTGCCACCCCGCTGCTGTTTACCTTCCCATTACCTGACATTAGACAAAAAAAACGTTAAATGTTTGTCTTTTCTGTTCTGATATTCGATGATGAATGTAAGTGTGTCAAGGGGAAGAATGCATTGCCACACCTGAGAGAATATCGGACAGATCGATCTCGTCCGACTGGACCCCGATGCTGCTGCTGAAGGCATTCTTACAAGAAGACCCGCTCACCTCCAGGTCAAACAGTACTGGGTCAAATGGAGACCCGTATAGACCATATCTGAATAGAAACCATTTCATTTCCTTAAAACGATCACTTCTACATGCTCATAAAAAGCTTTTTTGTTCAAGCACATGAAACAAAAGTCAGTTTGTGAATGGTTCAGAATGCAGCAGATCAGCTGACCTGGTCTGTAACAACGCCTCAAGTGGAGTCAAACGGTCCTGCAGCTGCCGAGAGACAGCAGTGAGCAGAGAGGCGCAAGCAGTACTGCAGCCGGCCAGGTCCTCATCTTTGACATAATTTAACAGGACAAAGTACCAGAAGACAGATCCTGAGAGACAAAGGCAGACAGGAATATAAGCATCCTTATAATATAACTTTCCATTCATCAAACAATACTGAAAAAAAATGTGTCCCGGTTTCCACAAAAATATTAAAGGCAGGGTAGGTGATTTGTTCCAGAAAGATTTTATGTTATGCTGGTCGAAAGTCTCTTCACATCCTGATAGCAATCACTAAGTTAAATGGTCTAAATGTATTTATATGTATATATGTCGTCTGTGGAAGGCGTAGGACATAACATGCTTGTCCAATCATATGGTACGATGTCCTACCTGCCTGTCAACATATGTATTTTCATCATATGCCATCAGCGCATTTCATGCTATGCAGAGTTAAACAGACGTCAGTCACTGACTCACCGAGCACTGCAGCCACCTTTTACAGTCCCTCCTGAACCAAAACAACGAGCTTATGCTGCATATACGCCATAACTACTAATTTATGCATTTCAATGGCAACACTATCAGAAGCCGAAATGAATCTGCAGCAATCAGGTGGTACAGGTCAGTGCTCTTTAAGTTGTTTATGTTCATTATTATTGTAATGTTATGTGCTTTGAGACATGATTAAGTTTAATGCCGTCTCTTATTTCGCAACACTTTGCAGACTCTACTGTGCGTTCATGTGTTTTGAAGAAGGCGTGGCTTTGGAGACGCTCTGAAGGGAGGGTGGGATCTCATGCTTTTTAAGGTAGCTTGCTATTGCTAGCCGCTCCAAAAAATGCCTACCCTACCTTTAAGCAGGACAGCTTTTTTTCAAAAATGATAAGAATAGGAGATTTAACTGACCTCAAACTTTTGAACAGTAGTCTAGACTAATAAATTAAAGTTTCAATTTTTGGAACAAAACGATCTTATCACTATACAGATATTATAAGGTACTACTTTTAAAAAATTACCTCCTGTGGCAGCAGCAGGCAGATAAGGCATATTATCCAGAAGAGCTTTAAACAGAGCCTGGCCAAAACTCTGCTGACCAGGGTCTCCTTTACCAGTACTGAAACATCAGAGACACTCATCCATTAAGTTTAAATGAACATAACATAATCAGATCATTGTATCTGCAAATGTATATTGGACAGTCTAGATCATTAGTTCTGCAACAAGACTATATAGACTGAAGATCAGAAAAATACAGAGAGGTTGCAAACTTACCTAATACAAAGTGCAAGAAAGCGAGAGCATTTATGAGCTATACTGCGGCCAGCCTCGAAGAAGCACGTCCTGATGATGTCTGTCAGCCGTCTCCTGGTTTTGGTCAGAAGCCCCTCTTTTCCCTCTCTCAAACTAAAGGACAATTATAAAATTCATTAAAAACACACACAAGATAAAACAGATATACTAAAAAACACAGGCTCACGGTGCCGTCTCACCAGCAGGGTCCGTTGGAGTAGACCCCTGCCAGCCAGCAGAGGATGTCCAAGATGAGACTCTGACAGTGTTCTGAGCTCTGACCCTCTTCTCCATGCTTACACAAACCTCTTAGCAGCTTTTCATGGAGCTCAGGAAACTGAAGCATTGCACAGCGTTGCACTCTAGGAAATATAAGCAGACACAGATAGCACAGTTAGACTGCTGTTGTATTTATCATTTATAAAGATAAATGCTGTTCTTTTGAACTTTCTATTCATCAAAGAATCCTGAAAAAAATATCTCTACAAAGATATTAAGCAGCACAACTATTTTCAACATTGATAAGAAGAAATGTTTCTTGAGCACCAAATCAGCATATTAGGATCATGTGACACTAAAGACTTCATTAATTGCTTCTGAAAATTCAGCTTTGCATCACAGGAATAAACTACATTTTATAATATATTCAAATAAAAACAATTGTTTTAAATTGTAATCATATTTCACAATATCACTGTTTTTACTGAAGTTTGATCAAAAAACTGCAACATTAAAAGGTTTCTTTCCAAAAATCATGCCAAACTTTTGAACGCTAGCGTACAGTGTATACTTGTATAGTATCTCTTACCGTTCTTTGGGTACAGACGTTTTCTTAAATCTCCTGATTGTAACAGACACTTCCTGGAGCAAGTCACAGCCACGTAAGTTATCAGGCTTTTTAGGGGCAGACTGGGGATCTGCTTTGGACGTGGAGGCTTTTTCCTGAAATTTTATGAAAATTAGAACTGTAATGGTGGTCATCATATGGCTTTTAACTCTTATTCTAATGCAAAAAACAGATCAAGTGAATTGCTACTTCTTTTATGAAGTAATGTAGGTACACAGCCACTAGAGGTCTATATAGCAGTTAGACAGCACACAAATCTATGACGTCAGTGTTTGCAGGAAATAGTGTTTTGAAACAGCTTGAATGAACAAAGGCTTACACCCTTTAGCTTAAGATTGCGCAAAAGTCAATTACAGTTCAAGTGTATTTTTGCTGTACCTTGGTGGCCTGAGCCCTCTGCAGCAGGGACGAAAGTGAGTGAGCTTTACTACTGTGTGGTTTGGCTGAGGGCATCCGCACCACAGGCCGCAAACCCTCATCCAGACCCTTATCACTCACTGCCTTAATGTGCACCAGGAATGAACGATATTTTCCCCCTGCCATGCCTAGAAAGTGAAATGAAAAAGGAAGATTTTATTTGTTTGAAGTACAACAAGAGATATTTACAATGGCGACCAACACTGTGAGATCTGTTTTAATGTGTATATAAATAAAGAGAAAACGCTTTATATTTCAAATGAAAATTTATTTTGATTAGTTATATGCATGGTGCGATTTGCCAGGTGGGGGATTTCCTCCCCTCTGGTCTAAATATCCCTGCTTCTGCTGAATTATTTTTATCCCCCCTCAAAAGTAATCAATGCTACTTCACCAATAGACCATATCAAATATATAAAATAAAGATATGCAACAAGCACGTTTAAACAACAAACAATAAAATCAAAACTAGCGATTCCGCGCCTGTGATGAGAGATGACACATGCAGCGCATTTAAGTTACGATCCTGGTTCCAGTGGTCTTAATCCATGCACCGCAAAATGTCACAACGCGTTTTGTTATTGTTTTGTATGAAAGATTAAAGTTTATAAATAAGTGTTTTGGCACACCAGGCCGAGTGGCGCAACGCATTGTTCTAAAATCGGGTTTTATTCTGGCATGTTGAATTAGCATTCGACGAACACACCGGTGTGTTCACTTGGATTTTTCTTTTCTCATAACAGCTGAAAGAACTTAAAATACTCCGTCATTTTGGGTCACATATATAAGAGTACATCATTCGAACATGTAAAAGGCCTACTTTTATTCATGTACACTCACAATAACAACAAAACGTTGCGCGTTTGTAAAATAAAGAAAACAAACTTGCGCTTTCTGTCGTCTCGGTCGCCAGGAGCTGCCCGTCACAAAAATGAGTCGAAACTCTATAGGTTACTTGCCTCAGTCATGATAAGAAATATGTCTATAGAAAGCTTAAAATGTGAACAAGTATTATCTGATTATGTAATCCATATGAAACCAACGAGAGGTAATCTGCTCAAACGTAGATGTTTATAATGTGTATGAGCGCTTCCCAATGAAGAAAGGACAAGGCATAAGAGTGAAAATCTAGCTCTTAAATAAATGTAAATCGCTCTGAATTAAAATGTAAAAATGGATTAAAAAAAAATTTCTGTCGAAATGTTCCAATATTGTTTCAAAGTTCATAATTGTTCTATAAATTAGTTACTTTAGTTTAACAGCTACACAAAATACAAATGGCTCGTGGTTTATTTTCATGATAAACCCCCCCCCCTGCTTTTTTCACAAATGGTTATATTTTCGCACCCTGGTTACATGCCACTTATTAACACCCAAATGACTTTCATTTAAAAGGTACACTCAGTGTTTAATGTTGCATATTCACACTAATAAAATACTGCATGCAGTATGGTTCATAGCTGTGTTGTTTACTGTAAGTCTACTGGCACACTGCTGGATGGGTGGGAGTGGTTGCTATAAATAGCTTGTGATGCTCAGGCAAACCTTTGAGGAGTTTGGGACTTGTAAGGCTCAGCATCCCTGCGTGTCCAGACAGATCCAGTCCGCTGGACAGCCAGACCGGCCCACACAAGATATCATCTTTGTGTTCCTGCAGGAACGGACACAGCCTGGAGCCTGAGACAGACAGAGATGTATTTCTTAAAGAATGCTGACAGACATTAACACAACATTTTCAGGTGGTCAAGATGGCTTTTTCCTCAGCACACTTACCTGGTGACTCCTCGATGTCCATGAACTGGATGTCGTCTGAGAAGTCGTGCAGGTGTGGCTGTCCATTCTTCTCTCCATTTGAATGCAGGACATGAGACAAGGGGAAAACAATCTGCCTGTCCACTGCTGTCTCTGCAGTACAAAGTTTTACACAACAAAAGATTCACTTGGGGAATAAAAACAAATCAAACAAGTCTAAGGTAAACATTCTCACTTTCATTTTCAGAGTGAGTTTTTGTTCCGGGACTCACCGTTAACTTTGCCGAGGCCTGGTGCTTTGTTCTTCAGCAGTGTGACCTGGATTTGTGGGATGTTAGTAATACTGCTGTTTAACACAAACTTGAAGTCCACATGTCCCACCATGCAGGCTTTGGGCAGGACCAGCTCAAACACATGCTCATCCCAGCTGGAGCTGAGAGAGAGAGAGATATTACACATTACATGCAAAAAGGGGGAAAAGATTATGGAAGCATTACTGAGGAGTAAATATTTAGCTATTTTTACATCAAATATTTATCAATCTGATATTATTGTTCTTAAATATATTTTAATATATATATATACACTCACCTAAAGGATTATTAGGAACACCATATTAATACTGTGTTTGGCCCCCTTTCGCCTTCAGAACTGCCTTAATTCTACGTGGCATTGATTCAACAAGGTGCTGAAAGCATTCTTTAGAAATGTTGGCCCATATTGATAGGATAGCATCTTGCAGTTGATGGAGATTTGTGGGATGCACATCCAGGGCACGAAGCTCCCGTTCCACCACATCCCAAAGATGCTCTATTGGGTTGAGATCTGGTGACTGTGGGGGCCATTTTAGTACAGTGAACTCATTGTCATGTTCAAGAAACCAATTTGAAATGATTCGAGCTTTGTGACATGGTGCATTATCCTGCTGGAAGTAGCCATCAGAGGATGGGTACATGGTGGTCATAAAGGGATGGACATGGTCAGAAACAATGCTCAGGTAGGCCGTGGCATTTAAACGATGCCCAATTGGCACTAAGGGGCCTAAAGTGTGCCAAGAAAACATCCCCCACACCATTACACCACCACCACCAGCCTGCACAGTGGTAACAAGGCATGGTGGATCCATGTTCTCATTCTGTTTACGCCAAATTCTGACTCTACCATCTGAATGTCTCAACAGAAATCGAGACTCATCAGACCAGGCAACATTTTTCCAGTCTTCAACTGTCCAATTTTGGTGAGCTCGTGCAAATTGTAGCCTCTTTTTCCTATTTGTAGTGGAGATGAGTGGTACCCGGTGGGGTCTTCTGCTGTTGTAGCCCATCCGCCTCAAGGTTGTGCGTGTTGTGGCTTCACAAATGCTTTGCTGCATACCTCAGATGTAACGAGTGGTTATTTCAGTCAAAGTTGCTCTTCTATCAGCTTGAATCAGTCGGCCCATTCTCCTCTGACCTCTAGCATCAACAAGGCATTTTCGCCCACAGGACAGCCGCATACTGGATGTTTTTCCCTTTTCACACCATTCTTTGTAAACTCTAGAAATGGTTGTGCGTGAAAATCCCAGTAACTGAGCAGATTGTGAAATAGTCAGACCGGCCCGTCTGGCACCAACAACCATGCCACGCTCAAAATTGCTTAAATCACCTTTCTTTCCCATTCTGACATTCAGTTTGGAGTTCAGGAGATTGTCTTGACCAGGACCACACCCCTAAATGCATTGAAGCAACTGCCATGTGATTGGTTGATTAGATAATTGCATTAATGAGAAATTGAACAGGTGTTCCTAATAATCCTTTAGGTGAGTGTATAATGTGATTTTAATTACAAATGTTTTCATACATACAAGTTCTTTTGTTGGGGAGAGGTGTGAATGTTGTATGTCAATGTATACCTGTCGCTCTGTAGTTTCCAGGTGCGTGTGTGTTGCGCTGCGTCGCCGTGGTGCTGCTGGTGAAGGTGTTGCGGATGCCGCCTTTGCTGCTGTTCCTGCTGCACCTCCACCCAGCAAGGGGGCACTGTTGCTGAGAAGCGCGGCGTCAGCGTTTCAAAACGTGTTAGCTCCACCAGAGAAGAAAGTGTCTCTGCAGTCAATGGCTGGTCCACCAGGAGGTCAACTCCTGCCAACAGACACATGGATTACTGTACTGTACATTTACATGGGTATAAGGCAAACCACCATTTTACTGCTTGTATGATTTACACAGAAAGAGAAACTAACAACATCAGATGACAAAATGAACAAAAAAACAGAGTGAAAAAATTCCCAGAAACCACATTGTGCAAAAAAGGCTTAATTTTAAATTAAATTAATTAAATTAAATTTCAAATTTGCTTTAAATAGACAAAATTCAATTAAGCAGGACCAATGGATTTCTCAAGGCTTTGATGTGAGGAAGCTGAAGGGGCAAATTAAGTGAACCATCTGTTTGATCCCCACAAATACTCTCTTAAGTTCAATGGCCTTCCATGTGTCGCTCACCTGTGATACCTGGGCTTGAAGGATTCGATGTGGGTTTTGCTCCGTCCAGTAGTTGCTCCGCCCTATTAGACAGGGGGCCGTCGACAAAAATGTCGGCGTCATCGATATCATCACACACACCTCCAATTTGAAGGAAATGAAGCTCTCCACCTTCAGAAAGGAAAATAAAAACTTATTGTGCGAACAAGTGCTCTAGCTAACACTTCAATAAAAGAGTTTACATTTACTAAACATGTAGTATGTATACTGCAAGGGAAAATATCCCTCTGAACTAGAAAAACAAGATTAACAAGATTTTTATATTTTCTGGAGCAAATGGTGCTTGCCATGACAATGCGAGGATGTTCTGGTCACTTAGAAGAGTTTCTATGATATTCTGGATATGACTTTGTTCCATCCTAACAATGTAAGTTTGAGATATTTTTCATGTTTTATCGCCCGTTAGGTGAACACTGAAAAGTCAGATACCTTCAAAAAGTGCAGCCACACCTCTTCAACAAACCACACAATTTGATCATTCATATGCATAGCACAAATTGTATGCAGTTCATACTTAGTGTTAGGGGCTTGTACAAATTGCTAACTGCAAGTATGTCGAATAGTAATGCTTGTCTTAAGAACTACTGATTAATAAATACAGTGACAGACAGTAGAAAAGAAAGTAAAAAGTAGGGTGGTATATCAAGTTTCTACAATATGATATATTTCATATTAGGACAATTAGGACATAGGACAATTGCTCGATTATTGACAATTGCTCGATTGCTCCTGTCTGCTTGATCGATTGCTCCTGTCTGCCTCCTGTTTGTCCTTCTGACTGCTGTGCTCGCGTGTGCTCTGCTTGCTTTTGAATCTTTATTTGATATCATTCCCTGTTGTTTAAACTGCTAAATATAATTTACCCATCACCATATATTGTCTAATATTGCCTACCATATTAAATCTGACACCGCTAGCTTTTAATCTAAATCACTATCACGCGTTAGCATTTCGCTAGCTTGTTAGCTTGCCATCTCTGCACTCGGGTCTCTTGTTTTCTGAGTTCATTAAACAACTGTGGTGAGTTGGATTAGTAAATAGACTCCATCAAACAACTGTGGTAAGTTGGATTAATCAACAAATACGGTAAGCCATGTCTTCTTCTCCTGTCATTGTCACTTGCACTGCATGTTTCATGTTTAGTATATCTTTCTCCGTTGGCGAACAGGGCTTCACATGTGATAAATGTAAGGAGATAGTCAGGCTGACGGAGAAGATTTCAGAATTAGAAACACGCATCCAGACTTTATTTGAGAGTAGTGAGAATGTAACAGCTTTAGACACTGCTTTGGATGCGAATAGCTTAGTGAACTCTGTACATTGTTCGGTTCCGGCTGTAGAGCCCGTGCAGCAGGGCAACTGGGTGACGGTGAGACGGCATAGTCGCGGATCAAAAAACCACTCTTCCGTTCCGATTAGAACATCAAACAGGTTCTCCCCACTCAGTGATGCACCCACTGAGAATCCTGTTGAAAGTGCCCTAGTTATTGGCGATTCTATTACACGGAACGTGAAAATAGAGACACCAGCCACCATAGTCACATGTTTACCGGGAGCCAGAGCGCCTGACATCAAAGCAAATTTAAAAGTGCTGGCTAATGCTAATCGTAAATTCTCTAAGATTATTATTCACGTCGGCACAAATGATGTTCGACTTCGCCAGTCGGAGATCACCAAAATTAACATTAAAGAGGTGTGTAAACTCGCAAGTACGATGGCAGATGACGTTTTTTGCTCTGGTCCCCTCCCCGTTAAAAGGAGTGATGAGATACTTAGCAGACTATCATCACTCAATGGCTGGTTGTCTAAGTGGTGTCCGCAAAATAACATAGGGTTCATAGACAATTGGAAAAGCTTTTGGGGCAGACCTGACCTGTTGAAAAAAGATGGTATTCATCCTTCCTGGGATGGTGCCGCTCTTCTCTCTAGTAATTTGGCACATAGTCTTAGAGTTAAACCTTGACTAACTGGGGCCCAGGTCAGGAAGCAGACGGACTGGCTTACCCGACCGCCTGCTAGCTGTCTCACGTCACAGAAGTCAGATAAATCCCAGCACATAGAGACTCTTTCACCTAGATATTATCACATAGAGACTGTGTCTGTTCCACGAATTAGTAAATACAAAAAACCGTCAAAACCATTCAACGGTAAAAATTTAATTGATGTCCAACAAATAAACAACAGATATAATACAGATGATCAAATGATAAAGCTCGGGTTGCTGAATATTCGATCCCTTTCCTCAAAAGCGCTTATTGTTAATGATATGATTACAGATCATAACCTAGATGTGCTGTGTTTGACAGAAACCTGGCTAAAACCTGACGATTACATTACTTTAAATGAGTCCACCCCCCAAGATTATTGTTATAAACACGAGCCGCGTCTGAAAGGTAAAGGGGGAGGTGTTGCTGTAATTTATAATAATATCTTCGGTATTACTCACAAGTCTAGTTTCAGATATAATTCCTTTGAAGTTTTGGTGCTTTATGTAACGTTATGTAGTGAAATCGATAAATCCCGTTTGACATTTGTGCTGGCTACTGTATATAGGCCACCAGGGCACCATACAGACTTTACCAGAGAATTTGCTGATTTTCTATCAGAGTTAGTACTGGCTGCAGATAAAGTCCTAATTGTTGGTGATTTTAATATCCATGTAGACAATGAAAAAGACGCACTGGGATTAGCATTTAGAGACATTCTAAACTCTATTGGAGTAAGGCAACACGTGTCAGGACCCACTCATCGCCGTAATCATACGTTAGACCTAATACTGTCACATGGAATAAATGTTGATACCATTGAAATTCTGCAGCAGAGCGATGACATCTCAGATCATTACCTAGTATCATGTACACTTAATTTAGCAAAGGCTGCAAAGCCGTCCCCTCGCTTTAAATATGGCAGGACTATCACTGCTGCGACTAAAGATTTCTTTGTAAATAATCTTCCTCATCAGTTTCATCTCCTCAGCATCCCAGATAGCCTAGAGGAACTCGATGTTGCAACAGAAACTATTGACTCTCTCTTTTCCAGCACTTTAGACACAGTTGCTCCCCGGCGCTTAAAGAAGATTAAAGAAAATAGTCCAACGCCGTGGTACAACGAGCACACCCGGGCCCTTAAAACAGCAGCCAGAAAAATGGAGCGCAGCTGGAAGAAAACAAAACTAGAAGTTTTTCGCATTTCGTGGAAAGAGAGCATGATTGTATACAGAAAGGCCCTAAAAACTGCTAGATCTGCTTATTTCTCGACTCTCTTAGAAGAAAACAAACACAACCCTAGGTATTTATTCGATACAGTGGCTAAATTAACCAAAGATAAAGCTTCACCTTCTGATGTTTGTAAACAGCACAGCAGTAATGACTTTATGAACTTCTTTACCTATAAGATTGATAATATTAGGAAAAAAAATTATAACCATGCAGCCGTCTACTACAGTATCACATCAGACAGTGCATTGTAGTGTCACTGAGGAAAAATTACATTCATTCACTGCTATAGGAGAAGAAGAATTGGCTAAACTCGTTAAATCATCAAAATCAACAACATGTATGCTCGACCCCATACCGACTAAACTACTAAAAGAGATGCTTCCAGAGGTCATAGAGCCTCTCCTTAATATCATTAATTCATCCTTGACATTAGGATATGTACCGAAAACTTTTAAGTTGGCTATTATTAAACCACTTATTAAAAAACCGCAACTTGATCCTACAAAATTAGTCAATTACAGGCCAATCTCAAATCTACCCTTTCTGTCAAAAATACTAGAAAAGGCAGTGTCCTCACAATTATGCTCCTTTTTAGAAAGAAATGGTATCTGTGAGGATTTCCAGTCAGGATTTAGACCGTATCATAGTACTGAGACTGCTCTCATCAGAGTAACAAATGATTTACTCTTATCATCCGATCGTGGTTGTATATCTCTATTAGTGTTACTCGATCTTAGCGCTGCATTCGATACTATCGACCACAATATTCTTTTGAATAGACTCGAAAATTATGTTGGCATTAGTGGAACTTCATTGGCATGGTTTAAATCATACTTATCTGACCGTTATCAGTTTGTAGCAGTAAATGAAGAGATGTCACACCGAACACAAGTTCAGTATGGAGTACCGCAGGGCTCAGTGCTAGGACCGTTGCTTTTCACCCTGTACATGCTACCACTGGGAGATATTATTAGGAAGCATGGCGTTAATTTTCATTGTTATGCTGACGATACTCAGCTCTATATTTCTTCACGCCCTGACGAAACTTACCAATTCACAAGATTAACAGAATGCATAGCTGATATAAAAAATTGGATGACTAGTAATTTCCTGCAACTTAATTCAGAAAAAACTGAATTTTTAATCATTGGACAAAAAAACTCCACAAGTAGTAACCTAGAATACTGTCTAACACTCGATGGCTGCTCTGTCAAGTCCTCGTCGTCAGTTAGGAACCTGGGTGTGCTCTTTGATACCAATCTCTCATTTGAAAGCCACGTTTCTAGCATCTGTAAAACTGCATTCTACCATCTTAAAAATATATCTAAATTACGGCACATGCTTTCAATGCAAAATGCTGAACAGTTAGTTCATGCGTTCATGACCTCAAGGCTAGATTATTGTAATGCTCTACTGGGTGGTTGCCCTGCTCGCTTAATAAATAAACTGCAGCTGGTCCAAAACGCAGCAGCTAGAGTTCTTACTAGAACCAGGAAGTATGACCATATTAGCCCGGTTCTGGCAACACTGCATTGGCTCCCTATTAAACATCGTATACATTTTAAAATCTTGCTGATTACTTACAAAGCACTAAATAGTTTAGCGCCCCAGTACTTGAGCGAGCTCTTAACGCATTATACTCCATCACGTTTATTGCGGTCTCAAAATTCTGGCCAGTTGATAATACCTAGAATATCAAAATCAACTGCAGGCGGTCGGTCCTTTTCCTATTTAGCACCTAAACTCTGGAACAGTCTACCTAGCATTGTTCGGGAAGCAGACACACTCTGTCAGTTTAAATCTAGACTAAAAACACATCTCTTTACTATGGCATACACATAAAACATTTTTAATTTCTATTATTCAAATCAGTTAAATGATTGTTTTAGGCTGCATTAACTAGGTCAGCCGGAACCGGGAACACTTCCAATAACACCTGATGTACTCGTTACATCATAAGAAGAATGGCATCTACGCTAATGTTAGTCTCTCTGTTTATCCCGAGGTTTACTGCAGTCGGCCGGATCCGGGCCGTATCCAGACCAGATGGTGGACCTTAGCCTGGACATGACGACCATATCCCTGAAGTGTCTGTAGAGACAATAGTGTCAATTAAACTCCCCCCTGTAAATGCCGCATCGACACGACATCCGAATTAAACCCGTCCCCGGCGTGACAACTCCAATCTTTCGAATAATCCTACGAATATCTATTTATCTAATATGACTTCTGACCTGTAATGTTACCAGAATCATAATCATACACTATTTGTTCGTCGGCCAGAGGGGAACTGGCACCCCGACTGAGCCTGGTTTCTCCCAAGGTTTTTTTCTCCATTCTGGCCCTGAAGGAGTTTTGGTTCCTTGCCACCGTCGCCTTTGGCTTTGGCTTGCTCAGTTGGGGACACCTAAATTTCAACTATATTACTGATCCGCCCGCATTGACACTATATGATAATTGAAATGAGCTGGATGACATCACCGTTTTCTCCAGAGCGGCTGTACAGCCGAATCAAATTCCGTTGCATCATTTTCCTGTTACCACTGTGAAGCTGCTTTGAAACAATTGCCATTGTGAAAAGCGCTATATAAATAAAGGTGATTTGATTTGATTTGATATTTTTTTATAAAAAATATGGAATGAGGCAATGCCCTTTATATCGATATACGGTAACACTTTATTTTAGGGTCCAATTCTCACTATTAACTAGTTGCTTATTAGCTTGCATATTACTAGGATATTGGTTGTTTATTAGTACTTATTATTAGCACATATTAATGCCTTATTCTGCATGACCTTATTCTACACCCCCCCCCCAATACCTAAACTTAACAACTACCCTACCAACTATTAATAAGAAGTAATACGGAGTTTATTATTAGCACATATTAATGTCTTATTCTGCATGACCTTATTCTACATCCCCCCCCATACCTAAACTTAACAACTACCCTACCCCAATTGGCTGGCAGACGCAACATTGCAGTGGCCTCCCCACTCCTCAGTATAAAAGGAGCGACTCAACATCGCTACGACATTCAAAACAAGCACACTTCTTCCTCGCTTCGCACAGCAAGGAGGGTGATCTGGTGAGAGAGCTCACTTAATGCTATCAGAGAACAGGTGTTACGCAAGTAACCTATTGTTCTCCTTTAAGCATACATTTCTGTCTCTCACTATGGGATATCCTAACTCCCGTATTGCCAGATAGCCTGCCTCGAAGTCTCCTGCCAACCACAATCACTGCATCCAGGGCTGAACGAGTCCTGAGTCACGACTCACATTCCTACTCCCAATACTGCATGTGCTAAGGTTTGAGCTGTAACATCCAGTTTATAAAACCTTGCAAATGTATGCGGCGAGACTCCTTTAAAGAGAGCCCATAAAGTTGACATTCCCCTTGTTGAGTGTGCACGTAAACCAGATGGGGGCACAAGACCCTTACTGGAATATGTCAACAAAACCACCTCCACTATTCAGTGCGATAAATGCTGCTTAGCAATTGGCTTCCCCGTACGTGGTTAGCCCAAGACACAAACAGCTGATCACTCTCCCTGAACCCTCTGGTTCTTTCTGTGTAAATGCGTAAAGCGTGCAGTGGGCACAACACATTTAACTTTTGCTGTTCTAATGAAGCAAAAGGTGGTGGATAGAAATCTCTAGAGATCGACCGGTATTGGTTTCTTTAACCGATACTGATTATTTGCATGTTTATCTCCCCAATAACTGATATACACTCACCTAAAGGATTATTAGGAACACCTGTTCAATTTCTCATTAATGCAATTATCTAATCAACCAATCACATGGCAGTTGCTTCAATGCATTTAGGGGTGTGGTCCTGGTCAAGACAATCTCCTGAACTCCAAACTGAATGTCAGAATGGGAAAGAAAGGTGATTTAAGCAATTTTGAGCGTGGCATGGTTGTTGGTGCCAGACGGGCCGGTCTGAGTATTTCACAATCTGCTCAGTTACTGGGATTTTCACGCACAACCATTTCTAGAGTTTACAAAGAATGGTGTGAAAAGGGAAAAACATCCAGTATGCGGCAGTCCTGTGGGCGAAAATGCCTTGTTGATGCTAGAGGTCAGAGGAGAATGGGCCGACTGATTCAAGCTGATAGAAGAGCAACTTTGACTGAAATAACCACTCGTTACAACCGAGGTATGCAGCAAAGCATTTGTGAAGCCACAACACGCACAACCTTGAGGCGGATGGGCTACAACAGCAGAAGACCCCACCGGG
The DNA here is from genome assembly GCA_039654105.1 of Coreius guichenoti. Lineage (NCBI taxonomy): Eukaryota > Metazoa > Chordata > Actinopteri > Cypriniformes > Gobionidae > Coreius > Coreius guichenoti. The sequence continues at coordinate 21,220,063 of CM077177.1, read as the reverse complement.
TACCACTCATCTCTACTACAAATAGGAAAAAGAGGCTACAATTTGCACGAGCTCACCAAAATTGGACAGTTGAAGACTGGAAAAATGTTGCCTGGTCTGATGAGTCTCGATTTCTGTTGAGACATTCAGATGGTAGAGTCAGAATTTGGCGTAAACAGAATGAGAACATGGATCCATCATGCCTTGTTACCACTGTGCAGGCTGGTGGTGGTGGTGTAATGGTGTGGGGGATGTTTTCTTGGCACACTTTAGGCCCCTTAGTGCCAATTGGGCATCGTTTAAATGCCACGGCCTACCTGAGCATTGTTTCTGACCATGTCCATCCCTTTATGACCACCATGTACCCATCCTCTGATGGCTACTTCCAGCAGGATAATGCACCATGTCACAAAGCTCGAATCATTTCAAATTGGTTTCTTGAACATGACAATGAGTTCACTGTACTAAAATGGCCCCCACAGTCACCAGATCTCAACCCAATAGAGTATCTTTGGGATGTGGTGGAACGGGAGCTTCGTGCCCTGGATGTGCATCCCACAAATCTCCATCAACTGCAAGATGCTATCCTATCAATATGGGCCAACATTTCTAAAGAATGCTTTCAGCACCTTGTTGAATCAATGCCACGTAGAATTAAGGCAGTTCTGAAGGCGAAAGGGGGTCAAACACAGTATTAGTATGGTGTTCCTAATAATCCTTTAGGTGAGTGTATAGAACCGATATTTATTTATTGTTATTTCTGTTTTTGACCATTACAACAACAGCACTGAACTGAACAAACTGTTTTATTTAACACTTTTTTTCAAATGGAGAACATAAATGACAGGTGAGTCAGTCTATCAACTTCCCATAAATATAAGCATTAGTTTTAAACGGTTTATGTGTTGTTTAATAGACTAAAGACTGAAGAGAATGGAACGCGCTGGAATATTCTCTGGAATAGCAAACATTGTCAGAAAAATAAAACAGCGACTACATCGTCGCTATTACAGAGTCCATCTCATCTGGCACGTCATCATAATTATTAATAATGTTTTTTTCGGTCTAGATTATGAAATACCTGCTGATGACAGAGCGCTGTTTTCATCTATGCGTTTACACAGAATCTTACGTCTTATTGGGACATGACGGATTACGTGACTTCGTGAGTTTGTCTCTATTTTTAGCGCCAAATTTAAACTACAGTGGGGAGAACAAGTATTTGATACACTGCCGATTTTGCAGGTTTGCCCACTTACTAAGCATGTAGAAGTCTGTAATTTTTATCATAGGTACTCTTCAACTGTGAGTGACGGAATCTCAAACAAAAATCCAGAAAATCACATTGTATGATTTTTAAGTAATTAATTTGCATGACATAAGTATTTGATACATCAGAAAAGCAGAACTTAATATTTGGTACAGAAACCTTTGTTTGCAATTACAGAGATCATATGTTTCCTGTAGTTCTTGACCAGGTTTGCACACACTGCAGCAGGGATTTTGGCCCACTCCTCCATACAGACCTTCTCCAGATCCTTCAGGTTTCGCTAGGTAATACGGACTTTCAGCTCCCTCCAAAGATTTTCTATTGGGTTCAGGTCTGGAGACTGACTAGGCCACTCCAGGACCTTGAGATGCTTCTTACGCAGCCACTCCTTAGTTGCCCTGGCTGTGTGTTTCGGGTCGTTGTCATGCTGGAAGACCCAGCCACGACCCATCTTCAATGCGCTTACTGAGGGAAGGAGGTTGTTGGCCAAGATCTCGCGATACATGGCCCCATCCATCCTCCCCTCAATACGGTGCAGTCGTCCTGTCCCCTTTGCAGAAAAGCATCCCCAAAGAATGATGTTTCCACCTCCATGCTTCACGGTTGGGATGGTGTTCTTGGGGTTGTACTCATCCTTCTTCCTCCAAACACGGCGAGTGGAGTTTAGACCAAAAAGCTCTATTTTTGTCTCATCAGACCACATGATCTTCTCCCATTCCTCCTCTGGATCATCCAGATGGTCATTGGCAAACTTCAGACGGGCCTGGACATGCGCTGGCTTGAGCAGGGGGACCTTGCGTGCGCTGCAGGATTTTAATCCATGACGGCGTAGTGTGTTACTAATGGTTTTCTTTGAGACTGTGGTCCCAGCTCTCTTCAGGTCATTGACCAGGTCCTGCCGTGTAGTTCTGGGCTGATCCCTCACCTTCCTCATGATCATTGATGCCCCACGAGGTGAGATCTTGCATGGTGCGCAGACCAAGGGAGACTGACCGTCATCTTGAACTTCTTCCATTTTCTAATAATTGCGCCAACAGTTGTTGCCTTCTCACCAAGCTGCTTGCCTATTGTCCTGTAGCCCATCCCAGCCTTGTGCAGGTCTACAATTTTATCCCTGATGTCCTTACACAGCTCTCTGGTCTTGGCCATTGTGGAGAGGTTGGAGTCTGTTTGATTGAGTGTGTGGACAGGTGTCTTTTATACAGGTAACGAGTTCAAACAGGTGCAGTTAATACAGGTAATGAGTGGAGAACAGGAGGGCTTCTTAAAGAAAAACTAACAGGTCTGTGAGAGCCGGAATTCTTACTGGTTGGTAGGTGATCAAATACTTATGTCATGCAATAAAATGCAAATTAATTATTTAAAAATCATACAATGTGATTTTCTGGATTTTTGGATTTTTTCTGGATTTTAGATTCTGTCTCTCACAGTTGAAGTGTACCTATGATAAAAATTACAGACCTCTACATGCTTTGTGAGTAGGAAAACCTGCAAAATCGGCAGTGTATCAAATACTTGTTCTCCCCACTGTACATAACATAGCCTTATTCATAGCCTAATCTTATTTGTGCATATCTCATTTGTGTATTACTGGCTGTTATGTTAAATAAAGTTATTTTACCTTTGAACACCGTTGTTGACTCGTCTCCCCTCAGACGAAGTGTTTTAATGGCGGTCTTACGCGCAATTCTCAAAACCCACAAGATGGCGCCAGTTATCGGTGAATCCGATATTACAAAACCGATACCCGATTATGTGAAAATGCTTAAATATCTGGAAAAATGTCAGGAAACCGATATATCGGTCGATCTCTAGAAAGCTCTCAACTCAAGAGGGATGATTATAGAATTATTTTGGGCATGAATGCAGGATTAGGTTTCAGAACTACCCGCTGCATACACGCTGAATGCACCGAAAGTGCGTGGATCTTGCTTGCGCACTTTGCTGAAGCCAAAGCTAACAGCAGTGCTGTCTTAAACAACAATATTTTGAAATGAATCTTGTCCAGTGGCTCAAATGGGGACACTGAAAGAGCATCAAGTACCAATCCCAAATCCCATGAAGGGGAAAGCGGTTTTGAAACCGGCAAAGAGCGGCGCGTGCCCTTCATGAACCTGCATACTAAAGATGCTGCCCAACAGTTTTGTTATCAAAACCTATGTGACAAGCAGATATAGCAGCCAGAAACACTTTTATGGTTGAAAATGCTTTTCTATCAAATCCTGCAAAAATGATAGAAGGACTGCCACTGAACACTGAAAGGGAATTTCGTGTTTAGCCACACACCAGCAATCAAACACGCCCCATTTGCACTCATAAAGAGACCTAGTCGATGAAGCTCTAGCATTTTGTATGGTCCTGATAACACTGACAGACCGGTTGTGTTCAAATTGAACCACGCACTGGCCAGGCACATAGCGGCAGGCGTTCTAGATGAGGGTGAAAGATCTCCCTGTGACAGTAGATCTCTGCGCAACGGGAGAGACCACGGGTCTTCGTATAGCATATGTATGATCTCCGCCAGCCCTGCCCTGGCCACTTCGGAGCTATTAATATCAGTTCCAGTCCCTCCTCCCTCACTCTGTAGAGTGTTGGGTATATTAACGTTATCGGTGGGAACGCGTCTATCCCCAGGGGTGCGCTCTGGTTTTTCAGGGAGAAAAACAGGGAACACTGAGCATTGTCATGAGACGCGAACAGATCCACTGTCGCTCTGCCGTATATGCTTCAAATCTGTTCGACCAATTCCCTGTTTAATTTAAGGATTGCCCCTGGACAGCAGATTCAGAACACCCTGTACGTGCGTCGCTCTCAGGGATAAAAGATTGGCATTGCTCCATAAAATCAGTTTGCGTGCTAACATGGTGCAAGAAAAGTGATCGGGGACTTCCCTGTCGGTTTATGTAAGCCACAATTGTAGTGCTGTCTGTTCTCACGAGGACATGATGCCCCTTCAGAAAAGGGAGAAAATGCTTCAACGTCAGAAACACGGCTAGCGTTTCCAGATAGTTTATGTTAAGATTGGTCAGGTGATGACCCCATCTTGCATTCACTATCCCGCCCTCGTGAATGCCCCCCCAACCGTTGTTATGAATTTTCTGGCTCGAACCACGCCTACGGGCACCCCTTGAGCCAGAAAGGTTGGGAGTCTCCACTAGCGCAGTGCTAAGACTACCTCTGATGTCACTCTCACTCTCCTCCGGGAGTACCGTAATGGGTCCAGCCTCTGAGAAGCTACCCAGCATTGAAACTCTCTCATGAACAGTCTGCCTAAGGGAATAGCTATCAGGGCTGAGGCCATCAATCCCAACTTTTAGGAGTGTAGAATGGGTGTGCATTCAGAACTTGTACTTTCTTAAGTATTTGTTCAGTGCACGCAGATCTAATATGGGACAAAGAGCCGAGTCCCTTTCTTTGGGACAAGAAAGTATCTTGAATAAAACCCACTGTGGCTTTGCTCGTGTGGGACCACTCTTATCGCCCTCTTGTTCAACAGAGGAAATTTCTTCCTAAAGAGCATGCTTTAACTCTCCCCGCACCTGAGAACGAATTATCCCTTTAAAATGCGGGGGAGAAGTGGTAAACTGCAGTCTGTGTGCATTCTCGCCAATTGTTTATTCGCAGCGTTCTGGTGCCATTGTGTGGCTGAGTCGTGAACGAGTTTGAGGTCTATACTGCGCATGCGTGGGCACTTAGCACTTGGACAGAGTTTGAGTGGCTCATCACCTCTAAGGGCGTGATAACTCCCCGAGGTGATGTTATATTGTGTTCTGTTAATAGGTTTTGCAACATTTTGGGGGGCATTATGTTTTGCAACATGTTTTGGGAGTACAGTACATGGAAAGTGCTTGTGACCAGTGGGTGGGTGTGCACCACTGCACCACCTCTTGTCCTTTTCACTGCTCTGATTCCCCTGGCCTAACCGGGCTCTGTTTTCCACACAGAACATCTGGGAACTTCGAAACTTGTCCCTTGTTGAACGCTGAACGTCTGAGGGTCGGGAGCTAACGAACAGGGGGGCTGTGGGCTCCCTTCCCTGGGGAAGACCCCATCAAACCGGGATCAGGAGATGGACAGTCTGAGCTGCTGCAGGTGGATAGTTCTTTCTAGACCAGGCAGTTCTCTGTTCCGGTACTCCGCTCTGATCCGCTGCATTCACGTTCGGTTTCTGCCGTCTAGGAATGCGAAAGCTGGGGGGTGGGCGGACGGGCCGTAACTTGTGCAAAGGTCTGCGTCTTTCTAGGCACAGAGTTGCAAAGCCTCATCATCCCTCCTCTTTTCCTTGCATCTCTTTTGCATCAGTGTCAGAGCGGAGCCAAAAATGCCCTCTGCGACCACCGGTGCGTCCAGGATGGCTTCTTTTTCCCTATCAGAGCGATTAGCCAAGTTAAGCCATTGTCCTCTCTCTTGAATGACCGTTGTGCCCGCGGCATGAACCGCGCATCTCTGAAGATGCAGAGAGAGATCCACAATGACACAGATCTCTTCCCACTGTGTTTGACCTGCCATGGTCGATGCGTCGTCCTGCAGCTCCGCGGTCAGCATAGAGATTCAGAGCCCTGACAGAGAGAGCGACTACTTTACAGCATGCTCGACTGGAATCGATCCGCTTTTGCACTTACTTTGGTGCAAGTGTGCAGCAACTAATGGCTCCATGGGGGGCACTCGGAGAAGGCCTTCCTTCTCCATCCTTCTCTTTGTAATGTGATTTTACCCATTCTTTTGCACATAATAGGCTATGTAGCAAAACCTGCATGTTACATTCACTATATTTGTTTTCATAGACCTCAATATGAACGTTGTTTGTAGGATATCATTGGGCAGGATGTGAAATACATTTTTAAAAAATAAATACAGATTTTTTTAATCCAAATAAAAAACGAGATATATACCATATATAGATATATATAGAGTGGTGCAGGTATGACATCACTTTGTAGGCCAAAACGCAGAAACGAGTTAGATTTTAGCACTTCCAGTTCCATTGTCAATGGGTTTTTTTTAATGGGTTTTTGGTTAAATGGCTGAAATAAAGTCTGTGGTTAACACAAGCTCAAGACACTTTCAAGTTTTATTTTACGACATTAAATACATCAGTATTGCCCCACTCTGGATTTTTTTTGAAGCTGTTACGTGTCTTGAAAAAGGCGGTTGCTAACAAGTGGCTAAATGGGACTACAGAGGCAGTTGGAGAGATTAACTGCCAGTGCGATGCGATGCTAACTGCCGGTTGGCCTACAAAGTGACGTTATACATGTACACTATTCAACCAAAAAATACAGAGATATGATTTTTTTGGCCATATCGGCCAGCCCTAGTAAAAAGGCAGGGGTGGAACTCATTCACAGATGTAATATACACCGACACACATTTAAAAACGCACTAAGTTTTCCTTTATTAGCTACATATTTTTATTAATAGACCAGAGCAACAGGCACAGCCTCTGTACTATTGTACTCAATTTTGTCCCCCTATAGTAAACAATTTAATCCTTTAAAACTAATCTGTGATCACCAAAATGATAAATTTAAAAAAATTTCCTGCGTAAATAATTTCTTAATTTACCAACGCTGCACGATGGTGAGTGGAAATACTGGTTTAATTCAGCCATATATGTTTGAACCAGAAACTGATTCAGAAGAAAAAATGGAAGAGCGAATTATACATGCTCGTCTACAAGTCCATGTATCAGAACTGATATTAACGTTTTTTTAAACTGTCTTTGGTAAACTGCAGTTTTAAGCAGAAAATACTCAGCAAGGGTTTTGACTGATGAATTTGCACATGGTTTGTCTTAAAGCATATTAAAAACACCACACAGACATATAAACAACATCAAAAACTTGATTTTCACCACAGTGAAAAAACACACTGCACTCAATCCTTGACTCCCCAAGGTCATATCTCAGGGATGTCAGCGAAACAGTGGCCATGTTTGAGAGTGAGTCGGTGTGACCACTATGGTTAATGAGAACCTTATTGGTTACCATGACAATGAGGCATGTGTGGACAGCAAGCTAAAATGAAAGAAACAGTGAACCTCCACACCTCATGTTCCCTTGTTAGTGAACAACACATTAAGAACCCTGTTGTAACGGTGGTAAACAAAACCGTCTGGGTTGAATCACAAATGAATAAGTCAATAACTGCGCACTTGCTCACCTTTTGTGCAGGCACACAGCCGGTCGGTGCCTGAGCAGTAGGTAACAGAGACGAAGGGGTCCACCTCCTCTGTCCCCTCTTTCTTGGGTGGCTCCACTTTTGCCAGCACCTCTAGGGTGGACAAGTCCAGAATCATGATGTAACCTGCTTGTGTAGTCACCACCAGGTGTCCGAGTCCGGCCACCTCTCCTCTCTTCTCCTTCCCAGCTGATCCTGCACTTGGGCCAGCTGTCACTGCAGACACCACTGTCCCCATGCCATTTTTGAGCCCAGAGGGTGTCGACTCCTCGGATGTTTCCTCTCCGTCATCCTCTCTGCCATCTAGCACATCTGGTGGCAAGAGGAGGAGAGACGTGACAGCATCCCGAGGGTCACGAATCTGCTGCACCTTCACCGGTTCCTCCTCCAGGGTCACGATGCGGGTGGAGTAATTTAACTTGTAGAGTGCTAGGTATCCGCCCCCACCACTGCCCCCCAGAGGCCTGGAAGTATGGGGCTGCTGCTGGTCGTGAGGGGGCAGGATGAGTGGGGTCTGTGGAGGAGAGATGCCCGAGTGGGCGTCATGGCCATTGGCCAGTGTCTGTCCTTTGCGATGGCCACAGAGGGCCGAATGCAGACGGTTGAGGGTGTTTAACACCTCCACCTGATTGATAGCGCTAAGGGACTCTACAGAGCATGGTTGCAGACCGACTAACAAGTGTAAGCCATCGCTGCAGGGCGTGATAGAGTCCACATACAGGTTCTCTTCCTCTAATGCTTTCGGCAACCGCAAGCACTGCACCAGAGAGCCCGGCCGTGGAGCCAACGAGCTCCACTTTTCCCCATCCAGAGGTCCGAGCCCAGCCGCCGCATCCGCAAACTGCTGGATGTATGTGATGGGAGGGTCCTGCAGCAGCAGCTGCTCATGTGAGTCAAACTCCATCTCGATAATCTGCGGAACGGTGAAGCCCTCCTCGTGAAGCCCTTTGCTCATCAGGTTGTTCATTTGGGTGAACACCTTGCCTGAAGACTTCTCGTCTGCTTCCTTGATGCTGTAGAGGAGTAGCACAGGCATAGTCCTATGTACAGGGGCGGCTGGTGGAAGCTTCGGGGAGCCCAGGTCTGTGGGGGGATTACAGGACTCGATTTCCATGTGACCCTGGTCTGGTGCAAGCACCTCAGGGGCAGCAGTCCTTACTGGGCTATCCATGGAGCGACGAGACGGAGGGGGACCTAGTGGAGAACTAGCCGCTGACCGGTAGCTTAGCAGTCCACCGGCCAGTAGGCAGGGGAAGGGAATGTTGTGGTGCTCAGTCGGCCTATCCTTAGCCTTGTCAGGTTTAGGGGGTCCCAGTGAATGCTGTGGGTTGGCCCCCAGCTCCTCCAGGTCTTTAACTGTGTCCTCCAGCACACTGGCCACCACCTCCCACTGCAACTTCTCAGGCTGCTGTAGGACACTGAGAGCTGTGACTCCCAAACTCACCTCCATCGTCTCCTTCTGACCCAGTGGGCCTACACAAAGATAAGAAGGAAGAACAATAAGTAGGGTGTTTATTGACAAAACTGGGAGCAGATATAAAAACCAAGTGATGAATAAACGTTGTTTATACATGAAAATCTATGTTTTTACCTGTGACTGACTCTGATCTGGAATGCTCTTCGCTGTCCGAGTCCTCTATCTGGTCATCGCTAGATACAAAAACACAGGAAATGTTCAATAAACACATTAATAGGGTATGATGTGAAAATGATTTGCAAAAAGTGTGTAATTGTGGGTTTAGAACCTGTCCCCCTCTAGTTTGGGTAAGTCAGAGCAGCAAGTGGCCTCCTCTAGCCAGGAGAGCGTGGGTCTGCGTGATTCTGTGCCCGTGAGACTCTGTTGCTCGCTGCCAGACAGGATCAGCTGCCTCAGGATGGCTGGGTCATATGGGTTCACTTCGAACTTTAAATGCACCTGCACAGGTGAGAAAAACGTTGTATTGCATTTAGATATAGGCGTCCTGCATCTTTCGCACACACTTTAGAGATTATCAACATACCTTCATAAGCTTTGAAACATCCCAGATGCAAATCTTCCCCCTTTTGGTTGCCGTAGCAAGGAAATAAGGGCAGCTACCGAACCCATAACACACGATTTTATCTGAACCATCTGCACTGGGACATTGGGCAGGGCTGGTGGCCAAGGTGACGGATAGTGGAACGTTTTGGGTGTGTTCTCCTTTTACAAACGGACAGTTCGGAGAATGGCGCTCATGCTCGGACCTAAAGAGGCATTAAATGTAGTAATGGGATGGTTAATAGTAATTGGAGGGGTTGCAGCTCTTGGCCTTCATTATAGTACATTTATCTAAAGCTTTTCATAGCAGTGCAATTTCTGCTGAGTGAGTGTGACATTTCGGCCTGTTTTTTAATGGGATGCTTCTCACCATGGCTCATCTGTAGGTTCCCAGCACACCAAACACACACTGCAGGTGAAGCACATGGCCCGGTCATCACCTGTAGACGCAGGCTAGAAGGAAGAAACAGATGTTAGCGGCATCTACAGTGCAAAGAGAAATTCAGGGACCTCACTAAATATCTAAAAATAGACCAGTCAAAAGTTATCTTATAGACAACAGGTAAATAAACCGATGTTGTGCAGTGAATAGACGATACATTATAGCACACATTAATTAGGGCTGCACGATATGAGGAAAAGCTGCGATGTGCGATAACATTGTTTAATATTGCGATGACGATATGACTTGTGATAAATATTCAAATGTGAATGTTAGCTATACTGTTCCCATGTCTTAGTGCTTTAATAGGTTCTTTGCGAACATAGAACCTAAACATTGAATAGCCTATTCCCACTGAATATTTTTCAGCATGTTTTACACAGTACCTGTGTTTGTAACGCGCCATCTCTCCTAAATCCAAAATAATTCCATATAGCTGAAGTGCTGTTCTTTTTCACCACAAGGTCTTCGTCAGCCACCACATTTTCCTCACTCTTCTCTCCTTCCTCCGCCATCGTATTTGCTAACGGCACAGTGTCGCAACTAAATTGACACCTCACAAATCAATCTGAGTGTAGCTGACACTTCCTGGGGCTTCACCTGATTTGCCAAATAGCATGAACGCGCCAACCATGTCTTCAGGGCTAAACGTGATAGGTCAAACGTTTATTACATGCGCTTGGCGCATGTAATAAACTGTTTTCCCTTATTCATCGTGTCAGGCTGTCTGTTGCGATGAGTTCATATCGCGATGACGATGAAAATTCGATGTATCGTTCAGCCCTACTATAAATGCAATACTAGGAATCTATAGTCAAAGAATGTCACATGACCCAAATGAGTGCTTAAATTTTTTTTACTTTCACTTTTCCTGTCCAACTTCTTTCTTTTCAGGACAATCGTTAAAAGGTAACTTCAGTTCATAATTCATCACGTTTTCCCGTTTCGTTCTTTATTTCTTAAACTCAAAGAATGTCCCTTTGCTGTGGCATCACCCTTTCATCCACAACAGAGAGCCACTGTTCTCCCCTCGCTCTGTTCGGTTGGCATGACAACAAGGAACATGGGTGAGAGGAGTAGTGTGGTCTCCTTGGTTACCAGTGCAGCTCAACCCTTCTTGGCATGCATGGTGACTCAAGTAGAGACAATACATCAGGTGCCATGGCATCATCGGGAATTCCCAGATATCAAAATAAAACTTAAAACGAAACATTCATGAAATGATCTTTGATCTCATAATTGGTGGTGTCCTGAATTTTTTTCCTTTCATTCTTGTTGACCTTAGTCTGGGCTCAAAATGATTTCACTTTCAAATAGTGATACAATCGGCTTTCACAATCAGTCAGTGGCCATTAAGAGAAATCATTCAAACAGCGAAAAAAGAAACCAAAAAAATAAAACATACCACGCAAAACACAAAGTAAAGAGGACCTGAGAAGAGAAAGTTAGGGCAAAATTTAAAGGTGACAGACAATTTAAAAAGAATCATTGCCATGGTGATGACACAAACCTGGTGATAAAAGCCCGCCTGGGCCATGGGATCAGGCTGAGCCCACCTGTAGCCAGTATGAGGCCAGGATGTGAACGTCTCTCTCCTGTTAGCTTCACTGTACATCAGAGACCTGTACATATCACACAAACACTTTTAAGTGAAACAAGAGTCTTTGGTGAAGAGCACAGAGAACTCAAACAGAACTACAAATAAGTCTTTATGTAGATAACATGAGCAGTGCCTGCCCAGGCTAAACCTGCCACTATGAATATGGGGTGTTCTGGGTGGTTTCCAATGTGTTTTTGAGTGTTACTTAAGGTGTTCTGGATGTTTGTTAGAGGTTGATTTGGAAGACACCACATCTTAATGATGTACAGTTTTATAGATGTGGCTTTAGTCATCAACATAAGTCCCATCGTCCGTCAAGTGAAAATGCAAAGTCTGATTGTTTAGAAAAGTAATAACACACATCTCAAGCTGCACTATTTAAGGTAACATTTACAATTCAGAATACTGTTATGCTATCACAAATAATCACACACACACGCAGTTACCTGTCTACAGAGCGTCCGGGTCCAACACCTAGCTCTGGCCTTCCGCTTGGTAAGAGGTAGGAGAGTCTGTCCATGACCGAAGAGGCGACCGATAGGGCTGCCACATTCTGATTCAGCTTTTTCAGCTCGTTCACGATGGCACTTGTTACCACTTTCAGCACATGATGAGGGAGATGGAAGGTCACGGTCGCCCACTGGAGAGAGAGAAAGACGGAGGAGAGACATTCAGTTTCAACAGCATTCACGGCAAACAGGCACGCAAGATGGAAAATGGAAATACTAGGTGTACGTCTCTAACACCTACAAAGATTTTCCAAGCTCGGCTGCCTAATTTCAGGCCAAAGCATCTAAATATTTCTAAACTGAAATGTCTGAACAAGTCTAAACAAGTGTGTTCACAAACATTCAGGCTTATTTGAACTTTCACTCTCATTTAAACCTAAAAAACCTCCAATGTTCAAACTAAATGTGAAATAACTTTCCAAGAGCCAGGAAAGTTCCAGAACCCAGTGTAGCGGTCTGACAGGGGTCAATGGAGAGCTGAGTGAGAAATCCATCACCGTAGCTCATGCTCATTGTTACAGCAGTGCGATCTGGATGTCGACCAAATTACGTGGAAAAAAAGGGTGCTTGGATGACTACACGAGGGAATGCTGCACTTTACCACATGAGGCTGATGCCATGGTCCACTGCAAAACTGAACAGGACTGCAGTAATATGCTGATGGTTTGGAGGAGAAACATGCCGCCATTATTAACTTTAGAGGTCCATTTATTTAAAGACTGCTGATCTAGGATCGGTTTTATCCCTCTTTATCTAGATGAAAATGACTCATGCACAGATGCATAGATCAGCATTTATGATGGGTACTTATAAACACAATGTAAATAAAGGAGCCGCAGACACCTAGTGCAATAACCGATTCTTTTGTTTTCTCATTACACAGATGTGTGATCTGTACGTACTATCCACAAAAGACTAAAGAAATCGCTGCTCTCTGTACATGTTTTGCATCTGATACAGAGACTGCAGTAATGAGAGCTCAAGATCAGCCCCAGAGTCAAAGAGAGAGATAAAGAGAAAGGGGAGAGAAAGAAGAGAGGAGAAAGAAAGCAAGAAAGAAAAAAAACAACACAAAGAACAGAAAGGAGACAAATAAAAAAAAAAAAACATTCAGAAAGAGGAAAGAGATGAATTGCATTTTTTAGTTGTCTTTATTTAATCTGATTTTTTATAAAGAATTTAATATTTAATTTATTGTATTTTAGTTAACTATTTTTTATTATTATTCTTTATTGTTTATTGGTACTGTTATTTTATTATCACTGGCACGTTATTTTTATTTATTTTTAAGTATTACATTTTTTATGAACAACTTAAGTTTTTGTTATTTAACAGTATTTTAGTACTTCATTTTGATGTTACTCATTAATTTGTAATTGTTTTTATTTGTTGTACATTGTTTATTTGTATTTTATTATTACTGGCACATTTTTATTTTATAAACAATTTCATTCAACTATTTTTATTGAATTGATTTTGATTAACTGTATTTAGTTTACTTGTTATCCTTTATTTTGTAGTTTATTTGTAATTTTGTCATTCTTTTTCAATTTGTTGTACATCTTTTATTGGTACTGTGATGGACCTCAGCTCTGACAGAGTTCAGTGGCACAGGTGTATTAGTGTGAGTCTTTGATCATCCTCCTGTTACCGCAGGGCTACTGATACACCACCAAGCCCTGCACCGCTGTTCAATACAGTCTGTGTGTGTCTGCACAGATCAGTCACTGTGAGGATGTGTCTCATAAATAATCTATACGCTGTAATGCTACATGACTCGACTATTCTTGCTTATTAACAAACACACACACACAGTCAGACTGCGTTACATCAGCAAACACATCACAAAACATAGTAACTGTGCTGGGAGATTTTAATTCGACTTTATGGGGTATATAAATTCAAGAAAAAGTAGCTCGCAAGAAACTCTGCAGCCCTGAAACATGAAGCCAAATCCCAGCACTGCACAATAATGAATAGATGGGCAATACCACAATGTGTGTTAGGGAGAGAGACAGAGAGAGAGAACCAGCACTGTGATTGTAGAACACTTTAAGAATGTATCCTACAAATGACATCACTGACAAATCAGATCTGGCTATGAATTAAATATATGAAAGCCTGTTTTTCTGCTTTTTAAAAAATAATTGTGCAATACAGTTTTAAATAGGGATTAAAGTCACAATTGCTAGAAATTAAGCAAAAATTGTAAAACAGAAATTTGTAATTGTGAGAATCAATTACGAGGGGGATATTATGAAATATGATGTCAGTCAATTCAGAGAAATAAATTTGCAATTAAAGTCATATTTAGGAGACAAAGACAATTGTCAGATTATATAAAGTAAATTGAGTTGCTATATTTTTTATTGCTATAGAGTCGTAATTGTGAGCCACAGTCATAATTCTGATATATAAATTAAAAGAAATAGAGGCAATTACCAGATATAAATTACTTCACAATTAGGCAGAAATGGGCTTGACTCTGATTCTTACAGAAAGATCAAAATAGTGACTGTTCAATCTACAGTAGACTAGGTTGATAATTCATTAGGCTATTTATATTTCTACGCTGAACTTTTTTACAACTCCGTGATTAGAACAGTTAGATGACTTATGAATGATGCATCCTCCTTCCTGTTGGACTCACCTTTGCCACTTTGTGATTGGCCGCAGTCTCATGTGAGGTATTCTCCAGGCCTTCTTTAAGCTGGGTGAGAAAGAGATCATAGCCCTCTGTGTTGGAAACATCCACCTTCTCCATACACGCGTACAACATCTGCTGGGCCTGCAGGGGAACAAGAAAAATTTAATTTCACGCTTACCACCTATTCAAACCTCAGAGGCACAAAATATATAGATTAATTCATTTATCTAAATACAGAGCAGAGACCTTGTAGAAAAGGATTTGAACATGACAATCCGTCACACCCAAAACAACTGCACTGTGATAGCCTCATCGTGTCTGTATTTCCTCATGTTGATATCAAATGACAGTGTTGAGGTGTTTTGCCATTAGACTCCTTCAGATTATTAAAGGATATTGATCTGAAAGGACTGATAGCACAGGAATGATGCTGCTTTTTACTGCAAGAAACATCAGATATTGCAGAACCAATTTTTTTTTTTAGAGAAATTAATTCTATTCAGCAAGAATACATTAAATTGATCAAAAGTGACAGTAAAGACTTTTACAATGTTACAAAAGATTTCTATTTCAAATAAATGCTGTTTTTCAGAGGTTGTGAGTAATGTAAAGCACCAAATCAGCATATCAGAATGATTTGTGCAGGATCATGTGACACGGAAGACTGGAGTAATGATGCTGAAAATTCAGCTTTGCCATCACATGCAGGGCCTGAATTTCGTTTTTGAAAATGGGGGGAATCCCCCCTTAGGTGATTCTTATGGGGGGATTTTTTAATTTGAGGGGGAAGTTGGGGGAAAATTGTCTCATTTTTAGACTATTTTTTATTACATCTCACCTAAATGTTTGCTCAATCACTGTATGTGTTTTTACAATGGGGTAATTTGTTGCTCAAGAGTTTACACAACACAAGAAAGCTTAATTTCAATCTTTGAATTAAATTGAAAACGTAGCACAAATAAATACAATAGAATAAAGATACAAATGAAATAAAGAGGAATAAAGAATTAAGTTTTTTGGGTAGGTCTAACACTAGTTTTCAGAAATACTACAGAAAATAGTAAATGTAAAATAACACTGGATAGTCTTTTAATCCTGTATAAATTAGACACATAGGCTATTAATCCTGATTCCTTACAATTAAAGCTATCTTTTGTTGTTTTATCAACATTAATGACAGACATATTAGGCTGCTGTCACTTTAAGAGCTAGTGCACGGATCCACTGTACTGTTTTTATTATACTGTCACATGCTTTTCTCAACTGTTTATGTTGATTTAAGACATAACCGACTGTGTTTACGAGGATACTCACCAAGACCGTAATTTTGATATAATTTTGACCATTAAACCGCTATAATTCACGAAAAAGAACTTTGTTACTCGTGAGCACAAGCTGTTTATGATACGGCTTTATATAGCCTATGTCAGGGTACCTGCAGTACCTTTCACCAAGTCAAATTTAAGACTTTTTAAGACCTTTTTAAGACCATTATGAATTAAATGTAAGACCTATATCACGCAATAAAAACGTACAAAGGAAATGCAGAATCACAAAATTACTTGCAAAGCAAATAAATTTATTAAAATTGAACAAAGTATTAGTAAACTTGCACTTCCTCATAGCTCAATCCCACCAGGATTTCACTATACATACATAAATATACATATACACTCACCTAAAGGATTATTAGGAACACCATACTAATACTGTGTTTGACCCCCTTTCGCCTTCAGAACTGCCTTAATTCTACGTGGCATTGATTCAACAAGGTGCTGAAAGCATTCTTTAGAAATGTTGGCCCATATTGATAGGATAGCATCTTGCAGTTGATGGAGATTTGTGGGATGCACATCCAGGGCACGAAGCTCCCGTTCCACCACATCCCAAAGATGCTCTGTTGGGTTGAGATCTGGTGACTGTGGGGGCCATTTTAGTACAGTGAACTCATTGTCATGTTCAAGAAACCAATTTGAAATGATTCGAGCTTTGTGACATGGTGCATTATCCTGCTGGAAGTAGCCATCAGAGGATGGGTACATGGTGGTCATAAAGGGATGGACATGGTCAGAAACAATGCTCAGGTAGGCCGTGGCATTTAAACGATGCCCAATTGGCACTAAGGGGCCTAAAGTGTGCCAAGAAAACATCCCCCACACCATTACACCACCACCACCAGCCTGCACAGTGGTAACAAGGCATGATGGATCCATGTTCTCATTCTGTTTACGCCAAATTCTGACTCTACCATCTGAATGTCTCAACAGAAATCGAGACTCATCAGACCAGGCAACATTTTTCCAGTCTTCAACTGTCCAATTTTGGTGAGCTCGTGCAAATTGTAGCCTCTTTTTCCTATTTGTAGTGGAGATGAGTGGTACCCGGTGGGGTCTTCTGCTGTTGTAGCCCATCCGCCTCAAGGTTGTGCGTGTTGTGTTGCAATATAAGATGCATGTTGGTCTCATTTGTAGTTGTAATACAGCGAACTATAGTTGGACTAGCGAAAGAAAGAACTACAACACCCCGGAATAAACACACACACACACTCTAAAGCGCTGCGGGAGCATTTCAATGAGCAATAGAGGTAGCGTTACATGGACGTAGGAAAATTAAGACCTGTTTAAAAAATTTTAAGACCTAGAACTCAATACTTCAGCGAATTTAAGACTTTTTAAGGCCTAAAATTTTGATTTTGAAATGTAAGACTTTTTAAAACCCCACGGGAACCCTTCTATGTGCATAGAGATCTGTCTGAGATATTTTTGATAAAACAAATGCAGCCTTGGTGAACATAAAGGACTTCTTTTAAAAACATTCTTACCGACCCGGATGTTTGAACAGTAGTGTACTTTTTAGACTCCATGCTAATGGGTTACTCTTGATTAATCGAAATGCACACAAAATCAGTCTCTCTTCCATTTCATACGGATTTTTGTACTGACATGTTTATGAAACATGAAAAGTCCATATGGTCAACATTGATAATTGTGAAACCAAGCACATCATGACACTGTAGCTCCATGCTTCACTCTATAGAGTTCAATGCACTGAGGAACGTTGTCACGAATCGCCTCAATACGCTGTGCATCTTTTACTGAGAGCTCAGATGGAAGATCATGCTTTACTCACAACCTCTGAATAACAATAAAACACCACAGGATGTACAGCTATCATTTCAAACAATACTGTATCTGTTGGTTCCACCTAGAGATTTCCAACTATTCATGTTATGTGTGTGCGCCGAAAACACTCAAGTTGTAACAACTCAACAAAATGGCATGACGGCAATGTAATTTTAGACAACTACAGAAGTAAAACACCGCCCCCAGAGCTTAGAGACTGAACAAAGGCAGGCCTCTTTTATCAGTCTCGTATGATAAGACGTTCCTTCTTATCAATTTTACCATGTTAATACCAAAATCAATACCATAAAAACAATAAGCTAATCATGATCAACATTGTCACTGAAAAAAAAAAAAAAAAACCTATATAAACAGATTTGCTTTCAGCACTTCGGTGATGACTCACGTTTACACTCCAGTTCTCACATTTCACTGTACACGTTTATGAATGGCCTTTCTGAACAGCAATAAGTTGAGTCACATGACTCAGGCACTTCAGTCTGAGACTAGGGAACTCCTAAGTTAACTCATGTGACCTAGGCAGAACTGATTTGGCTCCCTTGAGGAACAGCTCACGGCCTGCAGAAGTTTGTTTTGACATCAATAGCCTCTATTGTGTATGCAAAAATATCATCAGACTAACGCACACGTAGATCAAAACTTTGGATGGATTTCAAGCATCAGAAGAATGATACTTATGTCACTGCCACATGTTTAGTTCCAGTCTCTTTCAAAAGCAGTCACTCAAAGAAAGAGAGACAATCGATTTATTAAAATTAATAGTCGACTTATGCGGGTTTTTCCACTGCTGATTACAATGTAAATTTGTTGTCAAAATTTTATTTACATTTATTTGATTAAAATACATAGTAAAAACAGAAATATTGTGACATATTTGTACTATTTCTATCTTATAAAATGTAATTTATTCTTGAAATGGCATGGCAAATTTTTAGCAGACATTATCTTCAGTGTCACATGATCCTTCAGAAATCATTCTAATAGGATGATTTGATGCTCAAGAAACATTTCTAGCGTAACATTTCTCAAGAAACAAGGCTGATGTGGTCTATTACTAATTAAATGCTACAGAACTTATGTGTGGACATGCAATATTATCTAGTATAAGGTTATATGAATATGTTGGAATATGTTGGACAGAACTGGTACACACCCCTGAGCCTACAAATTAATGATGCAATTTGTAGGGAATACTTTAGCATATCATCAACAGTCAAAGACGAACTAATGAGCAAGCCCTGTACCTTATGATATTTCAAACACAAACCAGATCTTAAAATGCATGACAAAACACCCATAAAGCAGAGACCAAGCCTCAACATCCACAACTGTATCCAATTTAACAAATCAAAAGACAAATCAAACATCCCTGACATGACCCACTACGTTTCCACTACGTCATATGGTGCATACTCTGACAAAAATCAACCCCTGAATGAAATTTGTAAGCATGATATTTGAGTTTCAGATCATCTCAAGGTTAGTGTGCCCATTAGTGTACGAGATCCATTGGTTCTCACACATTAGCGTATGTGGCCAGGGAGTGGTGAAAGCTGGGAGTTTTGTTTTCAGAGTGTCCTAGGACACAATAGACCAGTCTGTCTGCATAGCACTCTTTGTCAGACTGGTTATGCGATCGCTATATCAACAAGCGCACTGAAACAACTACAATTTTGCCGTGTTGTAACGTACACCACATACTAAGGAAGTGCATGATAATTCCTGTAGTGCACTGGCGGATGAGAGACAGAAACCTGTGTTATACGCTATACTTCATCACACTGACCTCAGCACAAGACTGACGGATGACCTGTGCTTATATGTTCTTCAAAGACAGTCAGGAAAAATATTAAGATTTTAGTTATGACAAACATTGTGTGCCATCAAGCAGTGATGTGTCAGTCGAAAGTGTTTATCAGCTGTAAGCAGGGCTGTGCGATATATCGTTTTAGCATCGATATTGTGATGTGACAATTGCGGATGCACACATCGCAGTAGGGATGTCACCCCAAGTCGGTACTGAAATTTTAAAAATGTGATACCTGTAGTACCGGTAGTACCGAGTATATTCGGTACCCGCAGCTGCGTTCAGTCGCTTCCGTGTTTATCTAAGCGCAGGGCTCCAGACTGTAGCCGAATATATACTAGTGTCTGTAAATATTAAACTGCAAAATACTATTTAAATATTAATCCTGCATGTTCTGCGTCTCTGTGTGAATGAATGGCCCAGATGCGCGGTTTCATTTGCAGCGTGCATGCACGCACGCGTGACACCCGTTGTCTTTTTAGCCTCTGCCGTGTCACTATATGAGGACATGAACGCATAAACCGCTCTGAGTCATTTACCGTTTCATTTGAGAAAACTGTCATATCATGAACACAGACACTCAAAGGTCTTCACGGCAACCCGTCAAAATAAAAGTTCGGTTTAACGAAGAAATTGACAGAAATATATTAGGCTACTGTTGTACAGTAGATTTAGCTACGTCTCTATGTAATAATAATACTAATAATTCTACTACTACTACTACTAATAATAATAATAATAATAATAATAATGCCTAGATGGTTGCTTATTTTTCACTTGATCTTTTTTATAAACAATGTTTAAACAGCACGCAGCCTTTAAATGTTTATTTGTATAATTTGCTTATAATGATTATCATCATAAATAATAAACTCATTGAATTTAATAAAAAAAAAAAAAATTCAAATAGTTAAATAAAATAAAAAAAAAAACCATTTTGCTGTGGTACCGAAATTGGTACAGAGAACTGTAAAATTATGGTATTGGTACTGACTACTGGAATTTTGGTATTGTGACATCCCTACATCACAGGATGTGTGATGTCAAGTATAGGGATCGTAGTTGATCTGTGATCTGAACGGACCAGGCACCACAGCTCGAAAAATGTGTGATTCGCAGATTAATTGCAAAGTTTAATCATCATAGAGTGAAAGTTTATTCGAACTGAATTCGAACTTCACGTGCATGCACAAACAGAGCCACGCAGACAGCACGCGAACACCAAACTCCGTTCTCGTTCACGTCTATCTGTCTATTTAAACAGAGGGTGAGTAAATGACAATTTTCATTTTTGGGTGAACTATCCCTTTAAGTGACTTAAACAACTATAACAGATGCATCAGTATATTGGACCCGTGCATTTGGTCTAAAGTGACAGCAGCCTAATTAACCTGCTGCTATCGGTGTCATTATTAATGTTAATCAAACAACAAAAGACTAAGAGAAAATCACTTTTGTAGCTTTAACAAATATAAATTATTAGTGGTGCAACGGAACACAAAACTCACTGTTAAATTAAATATAGATTAATCTTTGTTAAAGCTGTCTTTTGTTGTTTGATTAACATTAATGACATAAACAGCAGCAGGTATTCAGAGGCTGCTGTCACTTTAAGAGCTAATGCACGGATCCAATACAATGATACGTTCACTTAAGACATAAACTGTGTTTTTGTGAATACTTGCCAAGACAGGCATTTTGACAATTTTCTGTGTATGTTTCCGTTAAAGCACAAGACGACGCAAAAGAGGAATGAATTTGTTTTTGCACGCTATCTGAAAAGCACCTCTCTGTGTGTGTGGCTGTGCGCACAGATAACAGCACGTGAGTACAGAGTTCTCTTTTGCCTCTTCTTACGTTGGAATAGTTTAAATACGCTTGAATGTGTAAATTGGCAAGACAAAAAACGTGCAAATGATAAACTTTCACTCTGATGGTTAAACTTTGCAATTAATCAGCAAATCACAAGTGTGCCGAACCGTGGGGCCTGGTCCGTATGGATCCGTTACACCTCTATTAATTATATTTAATTTATACAGTGAAGGCTATGCAGTATTATTTAACATTTAATGATTCAATTCCTGTACCTGGATGCTGTTAGACTGTAAGCACTGTTTATTTCATTTGTATCTTTGTTCTACTGTATTTACCTATGCTTGTAATTTATTATTTACCTATGCTTGTAATTTATTATTTTTATACTTTGATTTTTTTTTTTAAAAAGATCACTGATTTTACCATATTTTTTCCTATCAAGCACAATTTGGACCCTGAAGAAATTGATCCAATGCAGTTTAAAATGCAGGATGCATCATTGTTTAGGCTTGAATTGAGATTTGAATTGAGACTATTTACTGATAATGGTCAGGTAATGCATAACAACTCAATTATATATCAGACAAAGCCCATTATTATATTTATTATAATATTATTACATTATATACAATCAATTAATATACACAATATGCTGGGTTTCTTACCTCAGTAACAGGCAGCTCCAGCTGCACCAGATCTTCTGGCTTGGACACAGGAGCCTGGAGAGCCGTGTCCAAAAGAAGAATCCCATTCAAGTCCTTCCTGCAGCCGACAGCATAATCGTCCACAAACAGCACCTTATCCACAGCTGGGAAGTACTGACACCTCACTCGGCCCCCGGGTTTCGCTGTCACAAAACACACAGAGAAGGAGAAAGAATTATTAGCGCTCAGTGCCAATCTTTAGATGCTTTGGGGTCATCTTAGGGCTGCACGATTATGACAAAAATCATAATTGTCGATTATTCCCTTGAAATTGTAACTTTTGTAATTGCGATTATTAAATACGATTATCACAATTTACATTGAATGATGCTTTGAATAGCTTTATACCATTGTTTGAAGCAACTGCATGCCATATTTTTATATAAAAATAAAAAAACAAGCTGAAAACACATTTTTTATTGCTTTTCTGTAGCATTAATCCTCAAATGTCAACTATACATTGGTTTGGTTTCTTCTTTAAATAAAAAAAAAAAAAAGTTAAAATATGCATCCAATAATAGGGACTTTCGCACCAGGTAGTTATAGAAACTTAGTTACAGGAACTAGGTATCAGGGTGGTTCCCCGAGAACTAAATGTAGGGTCATTTTCCTGGTTGCATTCTCACCGCCAGTAGGAACTCTGAAGTGACGTAAGCCACGCTTATTGTTGTGACTTATTTTGACGCGCTGAGAACGCCAGAGTCTGAGCACAGAGCGCGCTCACATTCTCCGTCTTGATTAGCTTACAATCTTTTTAACAGTCCTGTCTAATATGTTATTAGGTAGAACTGTTATACAAAGAAAGTAGACATTATATGAAAAAGTATTAGCGTTTGCCGTGTGTAGGGATGCACTGATCCGATACTCAGTATCGGTATTGGCTCCGATACGTCATTATTTGCCGGATCGGGTATCAGTCAGACAGGACCGATCCAAATCCGATACTGTGTGTATAATATTCTGTGTTATTGTTACGCCCCAGTGCCCCACAAAAGGCACAAAAACATTATAAAGCATCATCAACGCTTCATGCACTACATTACGTGTTCTGAAGCCATTCCATAGTTTAATGTGAGGTACAGATGAATATTTAAGTCATTAAATATGACTTCCCTCCGCTGCGTCTGCCAGTCATTCTCCATTCAGCTTTCAAACTGCGTGTCGCGTTCGGTTACGACAGTCAACACGATGAAACTCTCTCCAAGATGATTCAATGTTCCTGTTATTATGCTTGATCTGTAGATAACGCTCTATGGTTTCACATAAAATGACTTTATCTTGCTGGAATTTATTGCTGTTTCTAAATCGTGTTACTTTCTACCGGGGGTCTGTTAGATCACAACACTGGACTAGAGATTGTATTGTTCTTCACACATGGTAACTGAAATGTTAAACTGTTAAAAGAAACGGCTCAATAAAATATTGCATAGATAGATTCACTATGCATCGATATATCTTCCCTTTGTGTTTTGAACTTTTCAATGCGCACGGAGCGCTGTGACTCCATGTTGCTTCAAGCGCATCATCCTGCACACGGGATGTGCATACGCGCTTTGTGCCGCTCTGTATTGGAGCCTTTCGTATTAGAATGCTTTTGCGC
Organism: Coreius guichenoti; assembly: GCA_039654105.1. NCBI lineage: Eukaryota > Metazoa > Chordata > Actinopteri > Cypriniformes > Gobionidae > Coreius > Coreius guichenoti. The sequence continues at coordinate 21,196,350 of CM077177.1, read as the reverse complement.
TATGAAAGATTATTAATAGCCTTTCTTGTTCTGCCCTATCTATAATATGTTGCTGCCTCATTAAAAAGCTGCGCTATACATTTAAAATAAATGTCTTTTAATTTCTTAGTATATAGGCCCTATTTCTATAAATACATTTACATTTATTTTTTTTTCACTAAATGTTTAGATTTTATACAGTTATTGTGTACTCATGATTTTTCTAGAGTAACTTTTGCTGCTGAATTATCCACTAATCTAGTTTATCCACCATCTAGTTTATAGTATTATTTTTGTCATAGATTGTGATTATTTTTTTAATTTGTTGTTTTTCTTTATAATGAAGTTGTCTGTATTTAGTAGATTGTGTTTAACACACAAAAGAGTGATTATCAGTTCAACACACTGAGGTATAGAAATTCTACATAGAATTTTTAAACAAAACTGCACTGCTTTCGGATTGGTATCGTATCGGCAGATACTCAGAATTTTTGGTATCGGATCGGATCGGTTCTGAAAAAATGGTATCGGTGCATCCCTAGCCGTGTGGTTGATGTCCAATGTCACTAGCTGAGCAGAAATACATAATCATGTTTCACTTGCTCCCCTCAAAGTTGCGTTGCATTGTCTCCTTAGCATAGGGGTTGAGAGGTCCATCTATCACTGTTTTCCATGTTAGTTAGTTCATATAGGCTATGGGCACGGCTTTTTAAAAATGGCGGGTGCTATTTCGCGTGCATGCGATCAGTCAGCGTACACTGTCGTCACTGGTAGTTCCTATTGTGCTGGGTTAGACCCTACTCTGAAGTAGTCGTGATTGGCCTCTCACAACGTAACATCCTCTAAACACACCTCTTAAGCACACAGAATAATATAAGTGGGAAAAAAATTTTGTAATCGCCGCATTGAACGATTACATAATTGCGGCATCCGTAATCGTAATCACGATTAGAAATTTGATTAATTGTGTAACCCTAGGTCATCTTATATTCGAGGTCGTCTTATATTTGGAACAATATGGTATTTTAACAGTGCTGTTCCATAGAACCATATGATTACTTTTGATACTTTATTTGAACCAATTATTGCCTTATTGGTATCATACCCATGTATTTTAAGTCATTTCAATGATTATTGTACACTTAGGTTTATTTTTAATACCACAAATTTTTTTTACAAATGTTTTCAATCAGATTACTCTATTAATCGTCAAAATAATTGACCGATTACTCCATTACCAAAATAATCGTTAGTGACAGCTAGGGGTGTTTGATCAAACAGCTGAATGAAAATATTCAAGGAGCTACTTTAATCTCCTGAATTAACAAAAAATTTCAGGATTCACACTTAAGCAATTGCTGCTGTAAATCCCAAAAAGTGACTGAACGCACTAGGGGTTGCACGACTACTGATTTCTGCTAGTCGATTTCTTATCAAAACAATACTCAAGTTACTCGACTACTCGTGGTTCCTGCTACTGTAAATGAAAAGACATGAAATAGTTATCATCAATAAATGTTTATTAATTCATAGCCTAATGCAACAATTACATAAGTAAACTCTCAAAACATTATGATTATGACATTATATTTTAATTTTCAAGTAACAGAGTAAAGGCAAATAAATAGCTGCACGCGACATTGTAATCCTAACATTCGCGTCGTATATGCAAACTATATGCGCATGGCTTTCCAGAGTGTATTCGATGGAATGGTGTAACTGGGTTCAAAGAAGTTGATAATTCCCCTGAATCACTCTCCTGAAACTGCAGAGAGTGGTCTTATATCCTTCACTATAAAATCTACAAGTAAATCTGTTATTACCTGTCTTCTCCTCTCTGTAATCAGGCGTTTACAGAATTCACCAATGCTCGTTTGCTTCGTGGTGTGAGTCTCACTAACATTTGCCTTTGTTGTTGGATGTTTCAACCGTAGGTGGTTGTGCAGAGCTATCGTACTGCTGTTGTATTTTAAAGTAGTCTTACAGAGTTGGCAAATTACGATTTTTGTCATCCTTGATGAATTACTTCCACACATCTGATGTGTGGTGTCTGTTGGTGACGTTCGCTATTTTGAATTAATATATGGTTAATGCACGCTCGAGTAGTCGATTGTTTCCGACAGGGCGGACTAGTGGTTGAAGTAGTCGATCTCTCGAGCAACTCAACTAGTCTATGCAAGCCCTAGAAGGCAGCCATAGTAAACACCTTTCCTAATTAGGCCTACACTGCATAAACATTATCTTTTTTGATAAATAATATTATCATTAGGTAAAAGTTCATAAGTAGATTAATTACGGTTATTGGTAAATTATTGGTTATTATCTATGGGTAAATTAACCAACGGATTAATTGACTATTCCGAAAATAAACAATAGATTAACCATTAATCAATTGAAAAAATAATCGTTAATTCCTAAGTGATACATATAGTATTGCCAGATTATTGGTGATACATAGCCCTAGTGTCAGCCCTAGTGTCAGCCCTAGTTAGTAGTATGCACCAACAGCGGGATATACTATATATTTGCGCAGTCTGTGCATGAACGCACACATCAACCCGATCACTTTATTTAGTGCTCATGTAAACACTGTTCGGGTTCATAAATGGGAATAAAACAAAAGGTGTCCATGTAAACATAGCTATAGTTATGTCAGAAACTATATTCGACAAAGGATGTTTGAAACTATAATTTGAAATACTAGTTTCTTACAAAAAAAATTATGATACAAGCATATGCAGAATGCAAATAAAGAAAATCTAAACTTATTCTGGTTAGGGTTAGACCCTCGTTTTAACAAATCAGAATTGAGACAAACATCCAGAACATTCACCAACACCAAACGAGGAAAAGTGAGAAATGTCACTGGCATCAGCATGTCATTCCAAAATGCTCTGATCCATTTTACCCTAAAAGAAAAGCCAAGGCATGCATCCTTTACCATGCATGAACGACAGGAAGCTGTTTTCAAAATATGACTGAGTCTGATGAGTAGAAACGAAAGGTGATGACGTTTGACAACAGATTTTTATAAGAGAGTTGAGAACAATGGATTATCATATAAATGCTGTATTCACAAGAAATTTCTACCAACATGTAGTCTGCTTTAATGCATTTTAAATCACACTTCTTAACACAAAGTAAGAGGAAACAAGAGCAACAGCCATCCCCCAAATCTGCTCCCAAGTGGCTGTTACACACTCAGGTGATAAAAAAGGGAAAACCTCTCCAATCAATATTATCCATACAAGCATGAGTCAACTTCTGTGCTAGCAACTCTCTGTGCCGAGACTCCCTGCTAAATAACTCAATTGCAATTCCAAACAGACATGTTAGTATAGCATGGTATCTGCAAATCAGCAATATTCAACCATCACAAGACTCTGAATGTAGTCAAATCACTAGAGTAAGATCCTACTCTTTGCCTAAAGATACAGCCTTGTTGTTGTTGTACACAGGGTTTTTTTTAGCAAAGAATCAATGTGCTACGATGTTATCGATCATTCCTTGCATTTCATATGAATAAACAGGTGTTTTAACTCAAGAAAGATGAGAGTCACAGAACAGCACATCTCCACTTATTTAATTCCTATCACCGCTTTCTGGGAAAATAAATCAATTAAACTCTGATGGTCAGTTGTCTTTTTCAGATTAGGCCTGCACTAAATGTCACATTCATAAACTCTAGTTCAACCTACTTTAAATCTGTCCTTAAAGTTTATCTGGAAAGTAAACATTAACAAATCTTTACACATGTTCATTAATACACATCTGACAGAAGACTTTCTTTAAATTATTTTTTCTCCTTTCTTTAAAGTATTGAGGCTTGCAATCTCATACATTTAATGAGCTAGACATTTTGCAAGAATAATAAAAACTCAAACAAATATTATATAATAACGTATGAATATATGAATAAACAAAATTATATAGATTTAATAAACATTAAATCTCTATTTATGGGGAGACTGAATTAGTCTCTGAAAGAGTGGCTGTTCAACCAATTTGCTTTTTCAATATTACTGCTTCGGGCAACAATACATAACACCAGTGTAATTATGCATGCATATCATTACGCAATTTTAGCATTTGACACACACTATATACAAATATATATGAAAAAACACAGACTGACAAGTGCATGTTACAGGAATAACAACAACTACACAGGCACTCATTCTCGCATTCAAAATGACATGTTTAACAGCAAACCGGCACAGAAAGCACTCGAACCTTCCCAAACCACACTTACGATCATAAAATAACCAAAATAAATATAAATATTCATGTTGTACGCAATTTTACAGTCAGCTGTCACCTGTCAGAATTGACACAAACATGAGCAGTGTTACTGATCCGTAGCAGGCAGGCTAGGCTATCGCTAGGCTAACGTTAGCATGATTAGCTAAATTTCTGTCAGCTAATTTAGAGCCAAAATCAATAAACTGTTTTCTTTAAAAGTCGAAACCTATGATAATATGCACAATAAACCATTGACATGTATTAACATGTGTGTTGGATTTCAATGACACCAAGTTCGACAAAGACACACACCTATACGAGCTGATATTTGCTAATGTTTAGAATAGCTTTAGTACCGCTTTACCCCCAAATCATCAGCTTTTAGATCGTGTATTCATTTAGTTTTATTAGACTATTAAAAGACAAATAAATGATGCGTAATGTAAATATGCACTACTGCTGTGTACATAAGCGGTGTGTTCGTGAATAACGTGGCAATGTTTACAGTGATCCGGCAGCACAACAGATTCAGGAGGCCCTAAACAGTAAGGATCATCAGGAGGCCCAAAGACTGAGGGATCACTGACACAACAACTGTACTAAGAGCGAGTGAATATTCTCACAAAAGCCTCTATATTATCACATAGACCTATCAGGAGTGAGGGACCATCATCCATTGGGGGCCTGAATAGTAAGGAGTTGATCTTAAAATATTGCTCCATCAGAAGGCCCTGGAGTGAAGGATCATTTCCATCACACAGTTCTTCATCGCACAAGCCTTTCCAACAACAAGCCCCAAAAGGCACAGAACATTTTGACACAGTCCTCCATCGGGAATCCAAATAGAGAGGAGTCATTCCCACAACACTGCACCATCAGAAGATCAAACACTCTCTATGAGGGTCATTTTGACACTCTCCACCTCCATCAAGAGGAAAAGGATCTCCCATACGCCTCCCCTAAGAGGAGGTCCAGCCCAGGATTCAGTTGTGATAAGATCCAGGTCGGCCTGGATAAATCTCTCAGAACCCGTCCGAACCGAAACTCACCGTGCAGTGCGGAGGCCTGTAAAATAGCCCCGGAGGTGCCGTCGATGACTTTGATGCTGCCCCGGCTGGTGACGGCCAGAATTGCGTTAAGGGCCGGGTGGTAGGACAGACTCCGCAGGCCCTCCTCATCGCAGCGCAGGCAACCGTCCCTCAGCACGACCCAGTCCGGCGAGCCTGGCGAGGCCGCCGCCGCCGCCGCCATCTTCCTACTATCTTCCCTTCCTGCCTTCCCTCCTCTTTCAGTAGCTCCTCCGTGGACGCGACTCGACGAGAAAACGTTAAAGCTGAATCCCGAAGTACCGCTGCGCTTCCACTGCGGGCTCTAAACCTCCTCCCGATACCGCAGGAGCAGCGATTCACCATCAGCGGAGCGGAAACCAGCGGCTCCTTCTGCTCACACACTCAGCGGGGAAACGGAACTGGCGTAGTCACGGTGTGATCGCCCGCCGAACCTCAAGGGGCGCTGTGACTAGATAGATAGATAGATAGATAGATAGATAGATAGATAGATAGATAGATAGATAGATAGATAGATAGATAGATAGATAAAGACACAGATAAATGTTCTAGGGACAATTATTTAAGGTCAATATTATGTCAAACTAATAAATGCTTTATCTTCTATAAAACCTATTTGATAAAATGTTTTTAGTAACTACACTCACCATGATGCTTAGTCTGGTCAGCAAAGCTCCAACTGCTGCAATGTTTTATATATATCAACTTGTGTGTCTGTTTTTTTAACAGTAGATTATAAAGACAACACTCATCAACCATTGTGAGGAGGACACATTCACATTGAGATATTGTACATAATCACTTTTGGTTAAAGCATGTACTGTTACAACCAATAACCAAGTCTTTTAATGAATATTAAATTAACCAATAAATCATGCGATCAAGTAATATTATTCTCAGACATTAAGGAGATTCATGACAAAAAGTGTAATTACAGTGTCAATTTTAATTTGATTCATGATGTATGAATATTATAACAATTTCCAGACTTAATTGTTTCAGCTAAACTAATATGCCTGCAATATACACATCACCAGGTAGAAAGTTGTTTTTAATTGCATGTTCTACAAATAAAAATGTCTTTCCGTTTTGGCTACATTTACATAAATAAAATACACCACAGCCATATAAAACAATCAATTCAAGGCACCCATACTTAGCAGACATATTGAATCCAAGTTATATTGCCTGCATACTCTCTTTTTCCATGTGGAGTTCATAAATTAAAAGATGAAGAATTCTGTGAATGTATTTAGGACAGAATACAACAAAATAAAATTCACCATTACGTGTGGTGACACATAAATTCTGTTACGTGACTATCATGCTTACCATAGTCTTTTGCAATATAAATTTGTCATTTTTATTTTCCTTTCGAGGTTTGTAAATATGTAAAACCAGGGCTTCAGATTTCGGTGACAGAGGGATCTCTGCAAACAGGGCTTCCACAGTAAAAGATGCAGTTTTTTATTGTGTACAAAATTAATGGAAGCAGTTAAATACACTAATGTCTGTACACCTCAATCCCAGAAAGCATATAGGATTATAAACAGGGTAAAAGAAAATAAAAAATAAAGAAAATGCAAACTTCTCGGTCTTCATGGAATATCTCTGATGTGTACCTCTCCACAGTGCTCTTTGTAAATGTCCAAGCAACGATCAAATCCTGTGGTCAGTTCAGACTCCAGTATACAGAGACAGGAAGTAAATGTACAAAAGGAAGATGGGATATATGAGAAGGGGTTTCTTCGTTTTGAATTCATCACCGACGAGTAAAGAGGCAGCACTGTATGCAGCCCAGAAAACTCCAAAAAGCTAGAAAAAAGAAAAAAAAAATTTAAGCATTCACTTTTTTGCATTTAAGAGAAACTACTTTCATACTATTAAACATTTATTATATACATTTAATTCTCACCTTTATGAGTGTAGAGACGACTTCAAAGCCCCCAATGACCAGAAGAAGTGGAGCTATTACAATGAGTGGGAGCAAAGAATAGCCAATAACTCCAAGAACTTGCCCATAAGACACCTATTAAAAACATTTAAAAACCATGAGTGGGCATCCTTTTCCATTTATAAAAACCATATGCTATCTAATGCTTTACACAATATAAATACCTCTCCACCCAGCACTCTTGCAAGAAGGAAAATCGTCAGTGATCCAAATATCCAGATCGTAATAATCCAGGAAACAACCTGATTGGTCAAAACAGGATGTATGACATATAAAAGAATAATCCAAATTTGGGGCATTTCCGCTTCTGTTTTGACTAATTAAATCATGAAAGGTCATACTGAAGTGAAAAAATTATCTTCATACCTTGAAAATTACTTTAGTATGAAGTTATTTGTATAACAAACTATTTATTTTCTTAAGAATTACTAAATTAATACTTAATTATCAAGTCTGTCAATCAATAAACACTTTCAATCAATTAATCACATATTTGAAAATATGAAAATAATTCAAAGACACTGCTTTATGATGGCAGTAATATTTTATGAAAAGACATTCTAAGAAGTGCCTTTAAAAGTCCAAATACTGTTCATTTTATTTCCATGTTACTGAAGATAATCTTGCCATTAGCCTACGGTATACAGCAATTCATTTTGTATTTTGATTGTAGGTCTATGTACACAAGCATCACGACTATATACATACATATCACGCCCATATAATACGTATATATAATACGTGTTCAGAGCTTTAATGATAAGCGCTAAAGTTCTCATCGAAACATGCAACTGACTATTATGCTGCATGACTGAAGCCCGGCTTATTTAATTATTTAAAAAAGAGTGGTGCATGAATCATCAGCATGCACCAAAAGAGTGACAAGATTTGTGCAAAACGCTCTAATTGTGACACAGATGATAAAATGTGCAACCCATTTTATTCTATAGAAAATGTACTACCATAATGTAGAAAGTCAATCATCTAAAACAGCCGCACAATCTAAAAAGACTAATGAGGAAAAGAGTGGATAACACTGACATGCACCAACATAAATTAGGTCACTCACGACCACCCTTAGAAAAAGTTATTACATTTTATTACAGTTACTATACTGTACTTTCTAGGCTGCTATTCTTAATAGAAAGTACAATAGATTGTTTTTAATGGTCTTACCTGCAATTATATCTTTAACAAATGCCACAACGAGAAGAATTAGGGTAATTTTTTATAAGGGAAACGGTACAAAGTAGAATTAAGAGCTTAAAGTCTAGACCTTCATTAATTATAGGCCAAGCTAATTTACTCTGTGTAAATATTATGTGATGATTGATATTAGGAAAAACCTGGCTTTCTGATATCCAAAAAGACTGCATATATCAATAAAAGCCCGATGAGATGAAAACAATATATGTTACGACTATAAGGAAATAAGCATTTTCAAGTGAAGTTAGGTGTCCCATGGCAGAAAATTCTGGTTCCAGATGCTTAAATAATAGAAAATGTGTATTCCATGCAAAAAAGAATTATGTTAATTATTAATTGCAGTAATCAACTTTGCATGTATGTGTTATAAAGTACCACAAAAAAAAAAAAACATTTTGTAAAAAATAAAATAAACATTCAAATTCAATCTACACCCTTGACTCACCCTAAACTGTCCATAGATGGAGATCATGGAGAAGAGCAGGACGACGGCCAGCGGGCCCCAGAAGTCAGGATTGTCCCTCACCACCTGTCTGTTAAAACCCAGCGAGGGCATGGGCATCAACACACACCTGATCTTATAGTAGATGTCCTTTAAGTCAATGTCCAACTCCTCCCTGCACAAACAGAGAAGACCAACAAATACAACCAGCAACTCTAAAAGCAATTGAGATCAAGCAATTCCTAAAAACTCACAGGAGCGGTTTAGTGTCCTCTGAATCCTCTTCCTCCACTTCCAGCAACCACCCGTAACCCCTCTGCCTCAGGAAAGTGGTGGCGTAGGTGTCCCTAGTGGAATCAGGGCCCATATTTAGTGTGATATCCGGTGCATCGATGGTGCCACTGAGCTCTGGAAGATAAGAGGTTGTTTTTGATTAATACAGCTGACTATTGCATCCCTATTGGACCAACATAACAACAGCAATGTAATGATGCATTAAGAAACTTCATCATACACATACTGGGTATATACACATTAATGTATGTGTACATCATACACACAACACACAAATACAACCAACACCTTTTCAACATAAATCCGATTCACATATCAGAGCAGGGATGTACAGATGCGTTGGGGCCTTTAACTACTGTACCTTCAGCGTCCGTCGAGGAGACGAAGGTAAAATCTCCGTTGGTGGGAGAGAACTGCATGGCTGACAGCGATAACAGCTCGGGCTTTACTCACAATCACACACCGCCGCCGATCGCGCACCTTCACACCATTGCCACGTTTAACGATTCCTACCGATCAGCTTTCGGACTAGACTGCTGGCTCAAAACAGTCATGGAGGAAGCAGGAAGTTCAGAAAAAACACAGGCGACACGTCAAATCCTGGAGCAGAGAGGAACGGGGAGTCACGCGCTCCACCCAGCGCCAGAAACGAGCACCGACACTAACAACAAACATACAAAGCACAGAGACAGCACCACCCCGTGGCCCTTCTGCAAAATTAAAATTACATATATGACATATATCAGTGCACCTTGAGACATATGCCTCCTCACCGTGTTTTTTCTGTATCATTTCAATTGACGGAACTCTGTCGTTATAATGTGTTATAGTTGTATTAACTATAATGTTTTGTTGTTTAAAAAAAAAAAAAAAAATATATATATATATATATGTTTTTATTATATTAAATATAAATGTATTACACTGCCATCGTACCCTAGAATTGTGTAGAAGTTGTGAGATTGTAGTGGCAATGTACAAATATAAGCCAGTAAGTTGTTTTTGTCAGAATGTTAAATTTTGTTTTAATTGTTTAAAGGGATAATTCACCGAAAATGAAAATTCTGTCATCATTTACTCACCCTCAAGTTGTACCAAACCTGTATGAAAAGAAGATATTTTGAAGAATATGGTTAACCAAACAGTTGATGGGCCCCATTCCATAGTATGGGGAAAAAAATACTATGGAAGCCATTGGGGTGAACTATCCCTTTAAAAGTATTCAGTGAATAGAAAAAGTGTTGTAAAACTGTCTACCTGTTTTAATATCCAGCAATTTCAGTTTACAAACTCACGTCTGGAACAGTAACTTGCATATGAAGACAAAACAAATATACATATACACATAATATAAGTATAATATAATACAGTATAAAAGAAACAATAAAAACATATTTTTTTCGTCAAATTCCAAGCTGACTTATTTTACAATAATTTTAATGTAGTAATGCCCTATTGATAACATTGCCAAATAAATAGCCTAAATAAATTTACGCGTAAATCGACTATTTTAGAGAGTTCCGATGTTGTGGAAGTCTTTGTCCCGCCTCTTCCACATTGGTGTGTGATTGGCTATCTGTGCCGGGCGGACCAATAGGGTTCCTGTGCAGTGATGTCACGTTTTTGCCGCTAAAGTTGAACCCCTGTAACGTCAGTCAGACACTAAAGCGCGAGGAAAAGTTCTCGGTAAGTGTTTATTATAAATATTAAAACTTTCAATACTGTAGTTTAATTATTAGATGATTAAGGTGTTAGTTACAGCGGCATGAGTCGTCCTCGTGGCGTTTAATCGTTTTAGTTTACCGTTAATTCTTAGTGTGTTTTGTTTTGGAGGGATTTGGCGGTTACAGTCTCTTGCGGACATATGAATTAAATATATTAAATGTTTTAAAAGTGATTGTATATAGATGTTTATCTTTTTACAGTCGTCGTCGCTGTTGGACGGTTAGGGAATGTTTTCTGTTGACTTTGGAGAATGTGTTTATGTTCTACAGTGAATCGTGTATGGATGCATTCAGGCCATATCTGTATAACGTTACATCAGCTATCAGAGATGATCTGGGACTTTTGTTTTCATCTGATAGAGTGGCACAGACTGGGCTCTGATAAATCATCATCTTCAGACATCTGTCCTTCCAGACAGACAACATGGGAATTCAAGGCCTGTTGCAGTTTATCAAAGACGCTTCGGAGCCCATAAATGTAAAGAAGTATCGGGGACAGACAGTGGCGGTAGACACGTACTGCTGGCTGCATAAAGGAGCTTTTTCATGTGCAGAGAAACTTGCTAAAGGGGAACCTACAGATCAGTGCGTTGTTTCAATTATTTGCATGCAATATAAGTATTTCAGTTGTTCGTTAATGCCTAACATAATTTTGCAGGTTAAAATATGCTTTTGTCATTCTAACATGCTGTGTGTGTCCATTAGGTATGTATCCTACTGTATGAAGTTTGTGGACATGCTGCTTTCTTTTGGTGTTAAGCCCATCTTGGTGTTTGATGGACGCAACTTGCCCTCCAAACAGGATGTGGAGAAGTCCCGGCGCGAGTAAGAACTCAGCAAAATAGTTACAGGGGGAAAAGTTAATTAAATTAGTTGATGATTAAGATTATTTCATATATATTTTACTAACAGGCGTCGACAGGCAAATCTGCAGAAGGGCAAACAGCTGCTGCGGGAGGGTAAGATATCAGAAGCCAGAGAATGTTTTACCCGCAGTGTTAATATCACCCCGTCCATGGCACATGATGTTATTAAGGTGAGACCATTGCACGTGATATCTTTAAACAATATTTGTTTTTGAATGTCAAATAACATATTTATTGAAGTTATTTTGCTAGTATGGGTGAATGTTGTAATGAATTATTACACAATATTAGAAACTGATTAATGAAGATTTTCCTCTCGTTCTGTTTGTCGGCATCTTTTCATTTGCATCTTTTTGCTGTTTTTCAGGCCGCCAGGACGCGTAGAGTGGACTGTGTTGTTGCTCCATATGAAGCAGACGCCCAGTTAGCTTTCCTGAACAAATCTGGTATCGCTCAGGCAGTGATCACAGAGGACTCAGATCTGCTGGCCTTTGGCTGCAAAAAGGTACCAGTGCAGAGGCTCTTGATTGAGCATAAAGAATACATTTGCCATGACTATGGTGTCATGCAAGTCTGCATAGCAAAAACAAATTTGTCTTAATTAGTAGGGGTGTGACGAGACACTTAGCTCACGAGACGAGACACGAGCTCGGGTTCACGAGACGAGATAAGATTTTTGCACAGTATTTTTAAGAAATCCTCTGACAAAATTCATGACTGGAAAAATAGGAGGATTCTGCAGGAGCATTTTGAAATGTTTTAACTCATCATCTTAATGAATGTCATTTCAGTTCTACTTTCTGAGTATGAATTATCATATGCATTGAAAGACAATAATACTCAAGCACTGGAAAAGGTTTTGCCACAAACTCAACTGACTGCCTTCTCTCCTGTATGATTTCACATGAGTCTCTTCAGATCTTGCTGTACATGAATTATGAGCTTCCAGAACTTCTGATTGAGGCTGTGTGTGGCCTCCTAATTCAACTCCTTTCCACAAATTGAACATAGAAATAAGAATAGTACAAATAACAAAAATAAATAATAGGGATGTAACGATTCACTCAACTCACGATACGATACCATTCACGATACTAATTTCACGATACGATTTTCTCACCATTTTTTTTTTTAACAAAATGAGATTTAAGACAAATTATAAAATGAACGTGTCCTTTTATTTCTCAGACAAAATTCTGCATATTTCTTTGTAAAATTTTAATATATACAGTGGGGAGAACAAGTATTTGATACACTGCCGATTTTGCAGGTTTTCCTACTTACAAAGCATGTAGAGGTCTGTAATTTTTATCATAGGTACACTTCAACTGTGAGAGACGGAATCTAAAACAAAAATTCAGAAAATCACATTGTATGATTTTTAAATAATTAATTTGCATTTTATTGCATGACATAAGTATTTGATCACCTACCAACCAGTAAGAATTCCGGCTCTCACAGACCTGTTAGTTTTTCTTTAAGAAGCCCTCCTGTTCTCCACTCATTACCTGTATTAACTGCGCCTGTTTGAACTCGTTACCTGTATAAAAGACACCTGTCCACACACTCAATCAAACAAACAGACTCCAACCTCTCCACAATGGCCAAGACCAGAGAGCTGTGTAAGGACATCAGGGATAAAATTGTAGACCTGCACAAGGCTGGGATGGGCTACAGGACAATAGGCAAACAGCTTGGTGAGAAGGCAACAACTGTTGGCGCAATTATTAGAAAATAGAAGAAGTTCAAGATGACGGTCAATCTCCCTCGGTCTGGGGCACCATGCAAGATCTCACCTCGTGGGGCATCAATGATCATGAGGAAGGTGAGGGATCAGCCCAGAACTACACGGCAGAACCTGGTCAATGACCTGAAGAGAGCTGGGACCACAGTCTCAAAGAAAACCATTAGTAACACATTACGCCGTCATGGATTAAAATCCTGCAGCGCACGCAAGGTCCCCCTGCTCAAGCCAGCGCATGTCCAGGCCCGTCTGAAGTTCGCCAATGACCATCTGGATGATCCAGAGGAGGAATGGGTGAAGGTCATGTGGTCTGATGAGACAGAAATAGAGCTTTTTGGTCTAAACTCCACTCGCCGTGTTTGGAGGAAGAAGAATGATGAGTACAACCCCAAGAACACCATCCCAACCGTGAAGCATGGAGGTGGAAACATCATTCTTTGGGGATGCTTTTCTGCAAAGGGGACAGGACGACTGCACCGTATTGAAGGGAGGATGGATGGGGCCATGTATCGCGAGATCTTGGCCAACAACCCCCGTCCCTCAGTAAGAGCATTGAAGATGGGTTGTGGCTGGGTCTTCCAGCATGACAACGACCCGAAACACACAGCCAGGGCAAAGGGCTAAGGAGTGGCTCTGTAAGAAGCATCTCAAGGTCCTGGAGTGGCCTAGTCAGTCTCCAGACCTGAACCCAATAGAAAATCTTTGGAGGGAGCTGAAAGTCTATATTGCCCAGCGACAGCCCCGAAACCTGAAGGATCTGGAGAAGGTCTGTATGGAGGAGTGGTCCAAAATCCCTGCTGCAGTGTGTGCAAACCTGGTCAAGAACTACAGGAAACGTATGATCTCTGTAATTGCAAACAAAGGTTTCTGTACCAAATGTTAAGTTATGCTTTTTTGATGTATCAAATACTTATGTCATGCAATAAAATGCAAAATAATTACTTAAAAATCATACAATGTGATTTTCTGGATTTTTGTTTTAGATTCCGTCACTCACAGTTGAAGAGTACCTATGATAAAAATTACAGACTTCTACATGCTTTGTAAGTGGGCAAACCTGCAAAATTGGCAGTGTATCAAATACTTGTTCTCCCCACTGTATAATTATGTCGAATAATAACTCAATTGAAATTTTAGAACAAATCCTCAAAAAGTCCCTTCAAGGAGATTTTCCAGTGGTGTTTTCTTGGGAGGAGGTTGTTTCAGCTTCTTCACCCTCATCCTGCACTGAGGAATAGCAGAAATAAAAAGACTAGGTAAAATTTAAGTACAGCAGTGACAGGGGTTTCACATTGTTATAAAGGCAAGATTTTAATTATAATTTGTATCATTACACTTGCAAGAGTTAGAAAAACAGAACACATTTAGATAAATATGCCATAATCAACGAATTATTGAAAAAAAATCCATGTACACATTTAGAGAAAGAGATAGTAAAATAAATACAACACCTGGTTCTGCAACAGCACAGCTGTCTCCTTCAGTCTGTGGAATACATCCTCGCGCTGGTCTTTTTCTTGATGAGAGAGAGCCTGGAATCCATTTACTACGGCAGAAAACAGCCTTGTATCTTTTGCTGTGAAAACACTGATGCACCTTGTGATCTCCGTGGCAATCGCCCTCGTCGCCGCGAGTGGGGCTGCAAATCCGCCGGTCAGTGTGGTTTGGCGTATTATCTTTTTACATGCAGACGGAGGTGACTGGAGCCTCTCACTGTGGTGATTATTAGTCTTCGGAAAGTCAAAATGCTGCCACACCTCCGATTTGAATGAGTCAGCGTAAACTACGTGCTTGCCGTCGCCATGCTTCTGTTTGACGGTGCGTGCACACAGGTCGGCCTCAACTTCGATATGAATGAACTGAAAACAATTCATTGATTTCACTATTCTTCACGCCGGTGTGCACGCACAGTCCGTAACGCTAGCTACAACTTCCTCGTTGCTATCGTGCCTGTAAAGCGAGGTCACAGTATATGGTTTCAGCGTCCCTGCTGTTTAAAACGTTTAAAAGTACGATTTTCAACCGGCTCCGAGTGAATCGTTACATCCTTAATAAATAAGTCTTTTTCTTATTCTTATTAAGTGCAAACAATAAGTGCAACCATAATCAAAGTACACTCTCAATATTCAAAGTGCAAACAAAGACCAAAACAGAGACCAGAGCTAAGAGGAGGTTACAGCTACACAGCCCAGCCTAAGATAGCTTTGATATTGGGACTGGGAGACTATTGTAAAAACTGAAATGTCTGTATAAGTAAATAAGCTCATCTCTAGTGTTTTTTTTTAAAACTACTACGGTCATCTCCTGAGAATCTGTTTTGCATCTCCTAGCAACAAGGCAAGTGCTTCTGTGTGCATTTGTTGTGTTCAGAACAATTTGAAAGTCTGGTAGTGAATGATCCTCAGTCGTTTAGTGAATGATCCTCAGTCGTTTAGTGTATGATGCCCAGTTTTTCTCTGTAACTATTTGCAAAGTCGACAAGTGTGCCTAGTGTTTTAAATCTGTTCAGGATTTAAAAGTCGTGTAGTGTATTCTAGCCTTAAGATAATAACATGTGACACTGAAGACTGGTGAAGTGGCTGCTGTAAATTCAGCTTTCACATTTTTTGCTGTTTTAATGTATTTTTTTGATTAAATAAATTCCTGGGTGAGCATAAAAGATAAGAGAAAAATGTTATCAACCCCAAACATTTGAACGGTAGTGTGTGTATATGTGTGTGTAAATATATACTTTTGGTAACACTTTACAATAAGGTCCTATTAGTTAATTTTGGTTAGTGCATTAAATAAAATGTATTTATCTTTGTTAGCATTAGTTAATCAAAAATAAGTGTTTATTGTTAGTTCATGTAAGCTCAGATCCATTAAATAATAATGAACATGAGCTAAGATTATTAAATGCTTTAGAATTATTTTTCATAGTTCATGTGAACGAATGTAGTTTACGAATGTTAACAAATGAAATCTTATTTTAAAGGGTTACCATACTTTTCTGAGCATCTAAAAATATTTAGTGAGACTTGTTTAGTGATGCTTAAAACAAAAACTTGTCAGTATGGTTTAAAAAAGTTAACTTGAATTATAACCTTTTGAATCATTGGGGGATGCTGACTGACATGCTGGAGGACATTGGGTACAGTGACTTAATTTAGTTTTCAGAGTTTCATTTATCTATTGTTTGCAGGTGATTTTAAAGATGGATAAACAGGGAAATGGATTGGAGATTGACCAGTGTCACCTGGGCCGTTGCAAGTCGCTTGGCAACATCTTCACAGAGGAGAAGTTCCGTTACATGTGCATCCTCTCTGGCTGCGACTACCTGCCGTCTTTGTATGGCATCGGTCTAGGAAAGGCATGCAAGCTTCTCAGGATGGCAAATAACCCAGATATTCTGAAGGTGAGAGAAGCAAAAATACGTTAGAAACATTTAGTATATGAACTGCCACAACAAATCTACTGATCATATTACTGAAACGGCATGTTTAACAGACCTCACTGGTCTCACACATCGCAAAGAAGCTTCTTTTCTTTTTAATGGTGGTCGCCGGTTGGCAAACCCTACTGCACAACACCGGCAGGACAGCTGATGTAAAATAAAGGATCGGGCTTAGGATAGCCGATACCGATCAGTTAAAATGCTTAATCCTGATCTTTGAGATCAGCTCGGGACATCCTTAGTTTATGCTTAATTAACCACCTTATAATTTAAAGCTTATTTCATATTCATATTCAGACTATGACCGGCCACCCATAATCTGATCCGGGTGCTTTTTCATTTTATTTTGGCCGATCTCTATTCCGGACTTCAGCACAAACTGCATAGCAATCATTTCCCAAAATGTAATTTGTGTGGAAATATTCCGAAGTCTGTAAACAGGACGTTACAGTTTTTCTTGATTGCTAACATACAGTTCATGAAACAATTCACAGTTTTATCACAACTATAAACACAATCTCAAAACTACACACCAGCTTATACAAACCTCAAACTTCCACTTCAAATTCTAATATTTTAGTCAAAAACATATTCTCTTTTGTCAGAATCAAACTTTGGCCTCAGATGACACACAAAACCCAAAAAATACACAGACTACTCCACTGTCCAGAGAACACTAGTGAGATCAATTCATAATACTGTTACAAAATCCACCGTTTGGCAATCAGGGATCATTTTACAGCGTAATGACTATTACAGTATACAACATAAATAGACAACTTAAACATACAACAAAAATTCAGCATCCTTGGCCAAATTGCATTACAGTATTGGTGACCATATTTGCCATACTACAGTATAAACCTCAGTTCTGCAAAAATACCAAATGTAAAAAGTACTTAGCTACAAATCAATTTGACAATTTGAGTTTGAGGGTGTAGAACATGTGCTACACTATTTACTGTACATAGAGTAGTGAAAGTTCTCTCATCTAAAGTACTGCTACTGTGTATTGTAATTATACTGTATGTGTAAATAGTATAAAAACCCTGTAGACCAATTTCCCTCATGGTCATTCCATGCACAAGAACATGGTCAACTATAGTCCTTTGTATTTCATCAGGAACAAATGTTCTTTGACCCTGTCCCCTTCATTTCTTTTCCCCTCCTCTTCCTCTTTGTCTCCCACAACTAGGATTCATTTTCCAAAGCACATAATCACCTGTGGCCCTAATTATATTATCCTGAGATTCTCATTGGTGTGTCGTCATATTTGCTACTTAATGTTTGCTGAATGAGAACATGGTTAAACCTGTGCAAAATGAGGACATTGTGTAGAGCAGGTGTTTTCAAACTTTATGATGCCAAGGACCCCCAAATATGATGAACCTTTTATGAGGACTATAGTGAGAAAAACTCACTAGAAAGATACAAAGCAAACACATACAATTCTGAAAAGTACATATATGGCAAGAAAGGAAAGAAACATTTAGAAATTAAACAGTTAGAATGTTCAGTAGACTTTATCCATTTTTGCTTTGTCTTTTTATCCTCTGAAATTTTCTGGGGACCCCTTGGAACCTTCTGGAGGACCCCAGTTTGAAAACCCCTGGTGTAGAGTTTTGAGAAAACATTGACAAATTTGGCGATGCTCGTCAAAATAAAAGTAAAATATAAATATTGAATTGGACGTGGGGGTTTATCTGAATGTATATCTCTGAAGGGAACTGACTTCAGAAAAGTTTTGATGACATTTGATTATTTTTCCTCTTACCACCGTATAATGCCTGTTCATAAGCGCAGCGCTGCTTTGTTTAGAGTGGTACCCAAAGAAACCGTACTACTAAAATACTACTTACTGTTAGAGAGTGAATTTGCATTTTCATTTCATTTCACTTCTTATGTAGCATAATTTAACAAATCTAAAGTCAGACCATTCTGTTTTTGCTTTAAATCTTGAAATTGTACAATCTAATTTAAATCAAAAACAACTGCTAATGCTACATGTATGCAGCATATTTGTTTGGATCATGATTAAATTCAGTGGTTGCCTCTCCACCTCATTTCAAATGGCTACAGATTTTTTGTTTTTGTTTGTTTAAAGCCAGTTTGGCCTGTTATAAAGCAAATAAAAAACAAATAAATTAAGACAAAAAAATGGCAACCGGCATCAGAATCTGCCAATTTGCTTGTAAAAAAATCTGAATCGGCAATGAAAAATCGTGATTGGTGCATCCCCATCACACACAAATGCACTTAAATATTTTCCCATCTGTGATTTTAATACAAACCTTAGTGGAGGACCTGAACATCCTTTAAATTATGGAAACAAATGCAGAATTACCAAAAACCAAAACAACATGCGAGAGCGATTCAGTATAACTAAACAAACTAAATCTGTGTTATGCAGGTGATAAAAAAGATGGGTCAGTACCTGAAGATGGACATCTCTGTGCCAGATGAGTACATTGAGGGTTTCACAAAAGCCAACAACACATTTCTGTATCAACTGGTTTTTGACCCCTTGAAGAGGAAGGTGGCTCCGTTGAACCCTTACCCGGATCACATTGACCCTGCTTCTCTCAGCTATGCTGGAACGTATCTTTTATGCGGTCATATATTGAATAAACACAAACTGCTCATCTTACATTTTCACTTAATTAAAAGGAGTCAATAAATTTCTTTTGCATTTCAGATGCTGGAGCTGTTTTTAAACTTTTGTAAATGTTTACGCTTGTGTTAAAAAGCTCTGTTTGACTGCAAATGTAACTTAACCAATTAAATACAGTAATGTAGGAGATGAGAGCGGGCTGGAAATGGCTCTTGGGAATCTGGACATTAACACATTGAAAAGGATAGATGACTTCAACCCTGACGCACCTCACACTCAGGTAACGTGGTCATCTTAAATGTGTATTTGCTTGAATTTTTGGTTTACTTCATAGTACAACAGTGGTATTTTAGCTTTATTTATACTATTATAATACTTATTAATATTTTAAATTAGCCTGTGGTTACACTTTATTTTGTGTCATTGTTACAGCATAATTATACATTTAAGTACAGAGTAATAATAATTAACAAGTAATTACTATACTATTAGGGTTAGGATTAAGGTTTGGTTTAGGCTTAGTTGGATGTAATTATGCAAGTTTTACTGTTATTACTAGTACATTAAGTACATGTAACATGTACACTGAAAAAAAGTTAGGTAACATTTTTTATTTAATTTTATATCAGTTATTTTATATTAGATTTCACTTGTTGAAAACAATTTTTAATAGTTTTAGCTAACAATAACAACACTGTAGCACAATACCTGAGGTTTACCTCTCCTCCCTTCCAGCCCTCTAAAGCTGCTCGCAGTAGTACTTGGAATGACAAATGTGACAGAAGTGGCTCATTGCAGATGAGTATTTGGAGCAAGAATTATGAACCAGGTGGCACCCAGCCACAGAGTCCTACCTCCCCCAAAAGACCCCCTCCCACCCGGGGCAAAGAGAGGATTGTCAGTGTGCAGAGTCTAAAATTGCCCCAGAGAGCATCACAGGTGAAAAGACCCCATGAAGGTAAGCAGACCTTAGTGCCATGACTATGAATCTTAAGGATGAGACTGATTAATTTAATAAGAAACCTGACCGGGCATGTTTATATGTAACATTTTGTCCTTTTTTCCCTCTGGAAAGACACAGGTCTGTCTGTGGACGACCTGTTGGGGCAGTACTCAGCAGGTGTAAAGAGACGCTGTCCTGAAATTCCACCCACCACTGAGCCACTGGCCACCCACACAAGTGTTTCTAAGGAGAAGGGGTGTGGCAGCACAGCTGGAGAGTCTCGCCCTCGAAATCGCTTTGCGACACTGTTGCAGTGGAGGAACCGATCAGAAGAGGTCACTGGAGAGCAGGGCACACGCAGCAGGTACAAGAGCATGATGGGAAACTTACCAAAGGAATGTATACTGTTGCTATCACAAATAACTACTGTTAGACCGTAATTTTCTCATTACTCATGCAATCGAGGGTTAATTTGGGCCTGACTGTCACGTGGCACAATGGCATTAAATATGTACTACATGTATTGGGAGACCTGGTGGTTGTTCCTTCACCTCCAAAATCCCAGTCTGACAATAATAATATGATTGACATCTCCATCAGGTTCTTCTGTCATGGTGAATCCAATATGACAGAGACACAGGAAGACTCGCCAAAACAAGATTCACCTCAGCCTGTGGAGTCTCTAGAGATTTGTGCCTCACAATCTGGAGAAGACACACCAGCATTGTGTCAGGACCCTGACTCAGAGAGAGATCAGGCCAAAGATGAGTTGTCCAGCCCACCTGCATCTCCGTCTCGCTCTGCCAGGCCTGCTAGTTTGGGTCTCGGAGTCTTTAGCTGGTCTGGAAGCACCAGAGATATCAATAAACCTGCTTCACATTCACCCACCGTCACCACAGACAGTCACCGGTCGTCCTCCACACCTTCAGGATTGTCCACCCTGCAGCAGTTCCACAGAAAGAAGGGCAGCTTCTCCTGTGCAGGATCTGGGCTTTCTTTCTCGTCCTCTCCTGTAGAGGGCACAGAGGATGCAGAGAAATCTCCTGGGTCCCCTCCATCTCAAGACAGTGCGTATTTCTCTCAGTCCAGCAGCATTTCTGCTGGTGTGGAGGACTCCATAGTCACAGAGGACAACTCTGATAAGGTGAGAAAATGTCCTTAAGTTTTGTTTTTGTTTTTCATTCATATTTGGTATTACTATATATTTTAAAGGGATATTTCACCCACAAATGTAAATTCTATAATTTATTCACCCTTATGTCATTTCAAACCTGTATGACTTTCTTCTGTGGAACGTGAAGGATATTTTAAGAAATGTCTCTACATTTTTTTTTTTTTTTTTTTCCCTATACAATGGAAGTCAATGGTAACTAAAACTGTTTGGTCTCCAGTAGTGTTGTCAAAAATATCGATACTGAAATATCTGAAACGGTACCAATACTCCTTTTTACAGTATCGATACACCGATACCAGCTGCGCTTTCTTTCTCTCCTCTCCTCTCCGACCGACATTGAGTTGACACACATCCGCCTCCTCTCATTCACTCCGGTTAAATAGTGTTGGTGTGACGAGTCTGAATTTCACACGGGATTGCACATAATTCTACTCATTCCCGCAGATTTCGCGCTCACATCTGAAGCACACACACGTACAGTAATAAAGCCGCCTCTGACATACAAGTGCAAAAATTAGCTCCTTTTCCCAGCTTATTAATGGTCAAATACACTCAAAATAATGTCACAATGCCCATCTTGGTGAGTATTAACGTAAACACAGTCGTAAACAGTTCAGGAAGAATGTGTAACAGGAACAGTATTTTGGATCCATGCGTGCGTCAGGTCTTAAAGGGACAGCAGCCGAATAAACGTGCCACTCTCTATTTTGTTAATGTTATTCAAACTACAAAAAGACAAACTATCACTTACTGCTCTTGACTGATTAACTTGTGTAACTTTAATGGATTAATCTGTATTTAATTTTTTACAATGAAGATTATCCAATGTTATTTTAAATTTTATTACTTTGTTTATTTGTTCTTATTTTATTACTGTTTACTTGTCTTTTTAAATTCCATTTACCATTTGAAATCAAGCTTCCTTGTGCTGTGTGTAAGCTATTGCAACAAAATTACAAATATTTGGGAGATAATTGTAATGGTAATTGATCAACGTTTATATATGAAAAAAAGCTTAAAAGCTTTATCATATAAAGTGATCTCTTCAGAAGAAATTTTTGATTGCCTAGACTTTCAATAGATGGAAAAAAATTAAAAATATCTATTTGACAGTATATGCAGCGTTTTTTCCCCATTGTATCGAATATCGATACTTTTCCAGGTATCGTATCGAAGTTAGAAATTCGAGTATCGTGACAACACTAGTCTCCAGTATTCTTCAAAATGTCTTATATTCCACAGAAGAAATATTGGAAATGTAAATGATTGCAGATTTTTCATTCTAGGTGAACTATCCCTTTAATGTGCTTGCTAAAATGTGTATTAATTAGTTTTGTGGTTTTACAGGCCTGGAAACTTCACAGAAATGAGTCATATCGTAAAAAGTCAAACAATTATATAGTGAATAATATATTAAATTTGCTCTTCTCTAATGTTAGGGATATATGATATATTTATTTTATCTATTTAAGTTGATATTGGATATTTAATTGTGCATGCTCATTTGCTTGTTTACATTTTAGATGATCTTTGCTATCATCAGATGCTAACTTATAGTTAATCTTAAAAAAAACACTAATTTAATAACATTGTTAAATCTGTCTTTAGCACATTTCATAATGAATCTTAATTTTTATTTCGTACATTATAATGTTGTGATGGCTAAATCCACTTAGCATTCACATAGCATTAAAATGATTGATTTTTAGTTTGTGTATTATTTGTAATTTTTGACCTAATAATATAGAATTGTATTATCTGCCATTTATCAGTTATCATCCATAGCATGTAAATAATTAGTTTATTGGTATTGATCAGAATTTCTTAATATCTAGGCACATCAACGCTGTCATGGGCTTTTTTGCCTTAGGCCAGTAAGCAACGCCCTTGCAACCACCCACAACACCCCCAGCATCATAGAGGTTTTGCATGGGCAAACACCACTCACATTTTCCCTATATGCAAAAATCTGATTATCTCGTTTTGTTTTTTTTCTTTGAAGGAAAAGGAGAGAGATTCAGATGTCTCCAACAGCCCTAGCAGTTCTCCCACAGACAAGCTGAAGCCTGCTCTGAACAGAACAAAGGCACGTCCGTCTAATCATGACCAAAAACCACAGTCTGAATTTCCATTTCCTGACACCTTACATACAGTATAGTGGAGGGAAAAAAAATTAAACATTGATACAATTTTCCCCCACCTCCACCCTCAGTCTGACTTCCTACACCTTTGTTCTAGGTCTCAGGGTTGTCCCGGAAACATTCTTGTGGGCAAGGTAAAAGTGGTAAAATTGAGACCTCCGTTCCCGCCAAGCCCAGCGGTCTGAGGAAGAAACCAAGTGGGAAAAAAAATACTGTCAATAATGAGAACAGTCCAGGCCTGCAGGCCACCATCAGCGGCCTCTGGGGGGCCTTCAGCTTCAAGAAGTAAGTTGGCCTGTGTGTAACTTTTAACGGTTTATTCATGGCTGTCAGTACCAGCTGCGACCAGCAGAGGCAGCAGGATAAACATGTTAACACAAAGAGACTGAACTAATGGGAGTGGTGCGGTTACCTAGTTGATATCTGAACAACAGAGGTGTAACTAATTGCTTGGGTAAAGTGAGAGTCATTGTATTAGTTTATAGAAGGGTGGTGTCTTTTCACTCTGAAAGGAAATGCATTCCCATTATGCAATGCTGAGACCTGAGATGAATAATAAAGGCCTGAGTCAGGCTTGAAGGGGGAGGGGCTAATCAACATATGAAATAAACGTTAAGTCAGTTTAAGGGCTGGAGTGAAACTAGAGAAATATCTCATTGCTGCTTCTCTCTCCTACTTTTTGGTATTTGAAAGGTAGTTAAGACTTGTGTGCTATGCTTTAGTCACATGATAGCTTTGCATAGGAACAGACTGAAATATAACATTAACTTGTCTGTTGTGGCTGCATGCTTTGATGTGAATAATTAAATGTCTGTGCTTGTTTATTTAAGGGACAATCCAAAGTTGAGCACATGCAAGAAAGGAGAGCCGATGTCACCAGTCAGGGAGAATGTGATGACAGAAACGACTGAAGCAGATAAAGAGATTCCCGTTGCAGAATGATATGTCATCTTCTCAATCAAATCATTGTTTCTCTTAAGAGTAACAGCCAGTCTTTCAAACATACTGTGTATGTTAATGCTTTTTATGATAAATAAAATACAAATTTTAGTATTAATATGAATTTAGTTTTATTTCAACTCAATAAAGGCATGATTCTTTACCTGGATCATGTTTGCTTTCTGATATGTGCTAATTCAGTTGATTTTTATCTTAAGAACAATCAACCTGCCTGTGCAAGAATTTTATCTTTTTATGGGGTGTGATTATTGAGCCCATTTCTAAACTTCAGTACTATTAATAACTTACACTCATCAGCCACTTTAGGTACACGTGTTCAACTGCTCGTTAACGCAAATATCTAATCAGCCAATCATATGGCAGAAACTAAAGCGGTTTGGTTTGGTCAGGGAGAATGTGATGACAGAAACGACTGAAGCAGCAACTTCAGCATGTCTACATGCCTAAATTCAATGGCACCAACTCTGTGCATGTAGACATGTTTAAGACGATCTGCTGAAGTTCAAACTGATCAGAATGGGGGGAAAATGTAATTTAAGTGACTTCGAACATGGCATGGTTGTTGAAGAATTTCAGAAACTGCTGATCTACTAGGATTGTCACGCACAACCATCTTTAGAGTTTACAGAGAAAGGTCCAAAAAAGAGAAAATATCCAGGGGGAGCCAGTTCTGTGGGTGAAAATGCCTTGTTGATGCCAGAGGTCAGAGGAAAATGGCCAGACTGGTTCGAGCTGATATAAAGGCAACAGTAAAGGCCCGTTCACACCAAGTACGATAACTAAAGAGATAACGATAAAGATATAGTTCTAAAAATCGTTCTCAATATTAATAAATAGCAGAGTTCATACCACAGCTATAATGATAATGGCGTAGGGAAACGATATCGTTGGAATCACTTTCAGAACGATTTTTTTTTCCAGGTGATGAACGATAAAACATTGACAGCCAATCAGAATCCATCCAGCTGTAACAAGCTCAAGCATTTAAAGCGGCAGACGAGCACGTGCTTAGAATAAACAGAGCGATATCGTCCACTGGTGTGGACGCTAATATAGTTATCTTTATAGTTGTCATTCTTGGTGTGAACGCACCTTAAAGGAGCACTGTGTAAATTTTAGCGGCATCTAGCGGTGAGGCTGTGAATTGCAACCGGCCACCGCTCACCCCTCACTTTCGAAGCACGTAGAGAAGCTACGGTGGCCGACACAGGACAAAAATGACGTCGTTGGCGACAGCAGAGAGTAGCTAGCGCTCCGTAGAGCAGTTTGTCCATTTAGGGCTACTGTAGAAACATGATGGTGCAAAATGCCGATTTCACTGTAAGGGGTCCCGCGGTGTATGTAGATAGAAATGGCTCATTCTAAGGTAACAAAAACATAACGGTTCATTATGTAAGGTCTTTATACACTACTGGAAACATAGTTATGTATATTATATTGCATTTCTGTTAATAGATCCTCATAAATACTACACACTGCACCTTTAACTCAAATAACCACTCGTTACAACTGAGGCATGCAGCATCTCTGAGGGCACAACATGTCCAACCTTGAAGCAGGTGGGCTATAGCAGCAGAAGACCACACCGAGTGCCACTCCTGTCAGCTAAGAACAGGAAACAGAGGCTACAATTCACACATGTTCACCAAAATTGTACAATAGAAGATTGGCTAAATGTTGCCTGGTCTGATTAGTCATTCAGATGGTTGGGTCAGACTTTAGCGTAAATAACATTGAAAGCATGGATCCATCCTGCCTTGTATCAGACTGCTGCTGGTGGTGTAATGGTATGGGGATATTTTCTTGGCACACTTTGGGCCCCTTAATACCAATTGAGCATTGTTACCAACAGACAACAAGCCAAAAGGTATGCAGTAGGAGATGCACACATTAAAATACCAATGAAATGCTCAGTAAACCTGTTTATCAATAGTCAGAAATAGGCTTTTATGAAGCAACATATAATACTGGAGTGAGCTACTCATCCATTGTATAAAAAAAAACTTCTGTCAGGCTTGATGCAAGTTACACACAGTGACAGGCACACAAACACTTCCTATAAATCGGACTGAATCCAGATTATTTAAAGTCAACATGAAACAATCAAAATTTCGTGTTCTTTTATGGAACGTGGCAGCATTTATTATAAATTATTTATCCGTGCACATCATAATTAAAAAAATAAACGCAATCGAAAACATGCTTGCCATGACTTACTTCCTCTGATGACGTCTTTAGTAGTGCGAGGGCTGGCCAATAAGATTGTTCAATGGCCAGACAAGTTTCATTCCCTCCCATCCAGCAGCCTGTCACTCACATTAAACAATCATCAGTTTAGTTTGCAATGCCCACTTTTTACAATCCAATAAATTGTTGCATGTTATTGATGTTATTGTGAACAGTTACGTATGTTTCATTTTTTTTTAATCAAAACTCAATCTTCCGCTGAAGCGACAAATTTCTCTCTGACATTGTATGCTGGACTTCTCTAATCATTTAATCTACTTAAACCTTGCCCCTTTCTTACAATCGAATGCAAGACCAAATTCAGATCACGATACAGAAGAAATTGATCTGTCACTACTTCTGTTACGTCATGCCTTTAAATAGATTATATCTTTGCTTTGGGATTTGGATTCCAGTGTATGTAAATTAATTACCATTTAGACGTAAATATGATGTCCACTTGTTATGTACTGCCAACTCAATTTTGTTTTTTTTTTCTAATATCTCACTGGATAACCATCTTGTTATAATTTATTACCTTTAATGATGTTTTATTAACAAAGTTCGGGAGGAGCACGTTCAGATAATCAGTCTAATTAGCACGAGAGGAAGTATATATAGCCGACCTACCTCTATCACATGACAGTTTTCCAGCATTCCTCCACCACCCCAACTCATCACTCTTAAATATTTCCTGTCCCAACCAGGGGTGGTGGTGTACTCTGGGTTCGGGACAAATTCCAAGCTTGGAGCCCTCCCCTCAGACAGCTTGCCAAATATGCATACTGTTTCTGCAACTACGGGCACTTTTGACTATCCAAATTTTAAAAAAAATCAACCTCTATGAATTTAAATTTTAACCATCACAGTCTGTAGTACATATAAAAATTTGCACAAAATTGAATGTAGTCGTTAAGATTTTAATCTGGAACATGTTTATTTTTTATGTTTTTCCGGTCATCTTAAAAAGTGTCCTTACCGCAACGTTGCAATAACGTTCATTTTATACATTTTTCTTTATTAATTTCTATAAAAATGTAATATATTTAAATAGCTTTTTCAAATTTGATGCAGTTTTGTAAATACTGATATAAAAAAATGATATACAAAATAGAGAATTTCATGTTTTTTTTCTATGCCATGTAAAAATTTTACAGTAACCTTAGATGTCAATTGTTTCCATACACACAAAATATAACATATTTAACTTTTTATGACAGATGTTGCAATTTCAATGTGTAAATTATCTCAACTTAAGTGTTAAAATATTTTTTTGCAAATGAAAATGTGAAAAAAAATATTAATAGAGCAGTGCTGCGGTAATGACATCTTGTGTCGGTAAGGACACAATGTTAAAATGCCACGAAATCAAAAACAGGCTACTGTAGAGAACAACAGTAAAAGAAACAGAAAACAACAGGTATTGCATGTGTAAAAGATATTGTCTCCTAAAGTTGATGTTGCACGAACATTAGTAATATACTAAACTAACACAAACCCATAACACTAACAGCATCTCACCACAACATTACATTTTTGTACCATACCCAATTATTTCTCATTTCAGACTGAGAAGTAATCTCATTGCAACATTTAGGCTTCTGGTACATGTACCATGTTTCCCTGTCTTTGAATGATGGATGTACAACCCAAAATGGTTTTCTCTTGCAAAATTCAGTGTAGGAGATTTTGATGTTTGGGTTCTCTGCTTTTGAACTTTAGATTCTTAAGTGAATCAGAGAGTAGGCGCTTCTGGATTTTCAGTTGCTTCCTAGTTATTGTATCCCGTTTTCCTGTGGTGGCCCTGCTGTTGTCATCCCTTTCAAGAAAATGTGCCAATGTTATTTCATCTGCATTGGTGATCACATTTGATTGCTGTTTCCTGTGACATTCCAGAGAGCTTGGCCTCTTTTGATTGGCTCTCATCATCTTTTGTGAAAACCCAAACTCTTGGTGTGCATATTTTCCGAGCCGATATTTCTTAATGATCTTTCCTGCAATCACTTTTGAAAGGATCTGCTTCCTCTTGGGGTTGGTCAGTGACTTGTTACCCTCTTTTAGCTCTGACATAATGACATTATGGAACAGTAAGACCCGTTTAATTTGGTGCTGGGATGTGCGAATCTGGTGGCGAACTTTGGTTTGGGGTGAGTCTGTTGGGGACAGTTTTTTTGAAAGCCTGAAACAACGCTTCCTGTATTTTTCAACTGAGGCCACTGCCTTCTTTAGCTTGTATTTTGCATCTCTGAGTTCACAGTACATCTTTGTTTGACTCTTTTTTTACTTTTTTATGCCCCTTCTTAAAAGCAGCTTTCACATTAGGTAAAGGTTCGAGTGAAGCAGCAAGTAAGTCCTCATCAGATGGGGATATTGGTGGTGTGTTTGTTGATACAAACTGATTTGAGGCATTCAGTACTTTTTGTTTTGCCCTCTGGTTTTTTTTATTTATCCTCCACTGCCTTCTTTTCAGGTTTGTCTCTCTTTTTGTTAGCTGGAAGACAGTTTTTATCTGCCCACTTTCCTTTCTCTTTTTCCTTCTGCAGATAGTCTGCATATCTCTCTGGGTCTTTTTTCATTTCCTCTCTGCATTTTTTTGATCATATTGTTGATGAATTTGGTCTCATCTAGGGTTAAACAATGGCATGTTTATATATATATATATATACTAATATATACTTCAGTACTAATAATATACTGAATATTTGTCATTTAATATACAGTAAACCTTGAATTTGTCTGTACCGCGACACAAGATCTTTACCGCAGCACCTAAATTTGCTGCAGTAAAGACATGTTGCGGTAATGACATTTTTGCTAATATTTTAGCTAATTGGCAGCTAGCAAGGCCTACTACATTAGTTTT
This sequence comes from Coreius guichenoti, assembly GCA_039654105.1. Taxonomy (NCBI): domain Eukaryota; kingdom Metazoa; phylum Chordata; class Actinopteri; order Cypriniformes; family Gobionidae; genus Coreius; species Coreius guichenoti. The sequence continues at coordinate 21,166,478 of CM077177.1, read as the reverse complement.
GACTCTTAGCATCTTAATATACATGAATTCAACAGTAATATACATTTATTTTTAAAATGTAGTTCAAAATAGCTGAATGGTAAGGACGCACAATAAATACTAAAGCAGAAAAGATGATGTTTACCTTATTTTTTTGGTATCTTGTGAGTGAGGTAGTGTAGTGGCCCAGTCTGTCAGCAATGTGCTCAAGTGATAATTTCTGTTTCCATAGAAACTAGACTTGTTTGTGTTTGATAACATTTCACAATAAAAGCTTTTTTTTCATTGTTGCGGTAAGGACTCAAAAGTGTGGGACAGGCACATTTAGTTAAAAAAATCATAAAAATGATCAGTAAATAATACAAAGAATTTTAAGATGCTGTAAATGAATCTGTATATTAAACAATTCCATTTGGAATAATGTCAAATTGTAATTAAATTAGCTTATTTTATGTATCTCAACATTGAGACCACAGGTGTGGGACATTAACAAAAATGGTGTTTTGAGCTATAAATGCTTCATAATATTATATTAAATCACATTAATCAGTAATTATAATTTTTGTCAAGGTGTGTAATGACACTGTGAATATATTTATTAAGCATCATATGACAAATTTTAACATAAATCTAAAATTTCACTGCTGGGACTTAAAAGTGCCCATAGTTGCAGAAACAAGGGTGAACTTGTTCATTTAAAGGAAATATTTATAATAAATATAATAATACGCAGCAATGTTTATATGTGACACGTTACTGTTTTGGAATCAGAGTTTACCTGAATTCCAACGAAATGAATAATTTAGTGTATTTTGTACTACGCGTGGGTTGAACATTATTAGGCAGGTTCAGGAATGTAGTGCAGAAGTGAACGAATGCCTCAGGTGCAATGCTAGACCTTACACCTCAGTCCTCCTTTAGGATAAGACATCAGACGAAGCATCACAAAAACGCTTCATTTTATCAAGTTAGTTTCACAAAAAATGCATGTGCTCATTGAGAAACTCTTATCAGAAGAATCTTGGTGCTGTTGAATGCAGCTAGTTCTCTGGCACTCACATTCTTCGAGTGTTTCTAATTCAACTAATTGACTCACACATCAGGTTATGAATATGTAACATGACCCCAAGTACCTCCCCACAACTGTGTAAAAAAAATAAGAAATATGACATCAACTCCTTAAGAAATGCTGGGACATATAAAACACAACATATCCAAAGGGCTTTGCAATTGTTAGAATGTTCTTAGAGCAAACCAGTTTAAGTAAGGGCACAATAGTGATACTAATGGGTCCTTGTTGGCCTCATACAAGCACTGGTTTCATACACTAAGCTTGCACATCAGAAACGAGTGTAGAATTTTTTTTCATTCTTCATATACTTCATGTGCCTTCAAATGAACCTCTATTTTATGAAAAGAGTAAAAAATGAATGTTGTTTCAGAGGAAACTAAACATTATAATGGAATGTACAGATAGAAAACTCACTGCATGCATAAAAATATTCAATGTCACTTGACAAGCAAGAAACTTATTTTTTCGCTCTGGAAGTGAAATGTTTTTAAATTAACCTTTTATTTTTAGTTAAATGATGGTCACATTAAAACTATTTGGGGAACTGGATCAAGACTGAAATAAACTAAAATTCACTATTTATTTTGTGGGGAAATGATTTATATCAATTAAAAAAAGTCAAACAGTTGTGGTGTGGTGTCAGTTGTGCAAAAATTTTGAAAATATTATTTTATTGTGTGCTTTGAAACGTAGTAGAAATGACAATGGTGGGAATTTTTTTAAATAAATAAATAAAACAGAATTCTCCTGTGAGATACAATTTAATTAAACTTTTTAAAGTCCACAGAGCTCTTAGTTGAAGAAACACAGTTATAGTTCATAGTCCACCTGGAGCCTTTGCCTTTAAGGTTTGAAAATGCCCTTAAGAGACACTGCTACCACTCCACCATTTGCACATCCTGTCCGCTGGATATCTGTTAAAACTATGATCTTGTCACGGTTCTCTTTGGCCTTGGTTGTGCAGTTGCATTGGGTTTCAAATACCTGCATGAGAATGTGGAGTTGTGGCATTCCGTTGAAGTGTGCTCACAATGCTCAATCCCTGCCGCGCCTAGTTTACGAGGACGCTTATACAGTGCCAACAACATTGACTCAATGGCCATGCATGTTACAGGAAAGACTCGGAACCAACAGGAATGTCAGACATGTTTGAAACCAAGTAGTTTGGGATATACATTCATTATATTAGACCCTCAATTTTTATATGGATGTCCGTATACAAATGCATAATTTATGCTGTCACCACATGCAGACTTTGTATTATTATCACAGTGAGTCATAAATTGGTTTAGACAGTGCGAGACTGACTACTATGGACAACTATAATTACTAGGGCCTTTAAAATAAACTCACTTTCATGACCATTCTTTCCTCCACCTTCCCCATACCACCTCTATTTCTATTTACTTCTGCCACTACTCTAATATTACAGTTTTTCTCAATCGCTTTTAACATTCACTAAACTGCGAGTTCAATTGTCACAACTGTTTGCTGGAACATCAGAACTCTGCATGTCTGCAAAATGTAGTTACTCACCCAAAACATTTCATTCATGCTTCAAAACCTAGTTATTGTGTCAGTAAATTGGCCAATGCCACCAAAATAAAAAGTGTTTTTGTCATTGTGTGAGCCACACTGGTCAGAACGTTCAGATGTTTTTTCACCATGGAAATTTTTGTTGTATACAAACTGCTTTCTATTCTATACAATAATTCAGTTTTGTCTAGCTGAATGCTCTTGTGGATCACACTGAGCTTTTTACTGTAAATACAGATTCAGACACAATAGGTAAAAATTGACTGGGACAAGTCAATAATGTAGTACACGAAAAGAAAATGAACATTTGTATTTATACAGTACATTAATTTTTTGAAGCAATGTGTTGCATGTAAGCTTAAAATTCACAGTTGTTTGTTCATTTTACACACTCTTTTATGTCTTTCTCTAACACACATATCTTCTTACACATCTTCCTATTGCTCATTCATGACAAGAATTTTCAGCTTTTATGCAACACAATTCTACAAAAATAAATGTACTGTACAAATACAAATGAGTAAGTACAAATATGTACAAATGAGTACTGATGTAGCTGCTGCTGTTCAGGGTTGTGATATATATTTAGTATGTGTATGTGTATGTGTGTGTTGCAATTTAACAAACAATATTTATGTCATACATATTTATGGGATATAACATGTCTGACAGATTTTGATCACTGAATGGATCATTTTGCATGTGATGACTCACACGATAAAAGAATGTTTATAAGTTGTGAAGAGTCTTGCAGTTTCACTGAGAATCAACTCTTGATCAGCAAGCCATGTGCATTTAGTCATTGTGCAAATTGTTGACAATTGAACAATTGAACTCTTGCAAACGTTCTAAAACAAGTGCAATTTGCTTAAATCAATAAGAAATTCTAATCTGATGTGAACAAGAAACTAATTATTCAGAGATCTGAACTTATTGTTTTGAGAAAAAAGTCTAATTTAAGAATTGAGCCAAAGTGATTGAGAAAAACTGTAAATATAAGCAGCCCAGAAGGATATTTCAAGGACGGCAAGCCAAATGTGTTACCTTTATCGTGCTTTCTTTTCTATTTGTTGACAAAATAATCATATTCTGCAGATCATGCATGTAGCCTATTAAATGCAGCAGCCATTTTGTTTTTCTGGCATTGGTAGCTACTAAATGACCTGCTTAAAATGGGGGAAATTATGTAAAAATCCCAAGCAATTTCTTTAACATTTGTGTGATGTGCTTTGACATAGCATTAATGTGACATCAAATTAGCACATTTACTTAATAATATAATAAAAAAAACTATAAAACTCGCCAGAGCCTGTTATATTGTTGAGCTCATAACAGGTAAAATGTGGAAAGAGGACCTATTTTATAAATGTATCAGTTGCACTATACTTGCATGTACTTACAGTGTACTTATCTAAGAAAATACTGGGTAATATAAGGTAACTGCAGGCGTTAAGATTAGGTGTAGGTGTAGGTTTCAGGGTTAGTACCTATCACCCAGTTATTGTAATTACTGTAATAAGTACATATGTACATGGGCAACAGGACTGTAAAATAAAGTGCAGTTACACTTTATTTAAAGGTGTCATTGTTACAGTGTAATTATTTATTTAAGTACTGAGTAATATTAATTAACAACATGTACTTACTATAGGGTTAGGGTAGGATTAGGGTTTGATTTAGGGTTAGTTGCATGTAATTATGCATAATTTACTGCTATTATGGTACATGTAACACGTAACAAGGACACTGTAAAATAAAGTGTTACCTAAAGTGCTACCAATGCTTCTATAAATATTTGACGCCATTGACAAAAAGTTGTGAAACATTATGAAAAGATGTAAAATTAACCATATTTCAAGACATAGTAATGTAAATATGTGTTTATATTTTAGTTTTTCTTAAGTTGAATATATTTTTTAATCTATATGATGTATTAAATTATGGTCTGAGGGTTAGAACGTTTAGTAATTAGGATAAACAGTTTGTTACTTGGACATTAGTTTGTGTGCCATTATGAACTATTCATTTGCATTTTTTTCATCTTAATTGTTAGTGTTTCTTTAAAAAATGCGAGTATGTCACAACCGGATCAGTGGTATCTGAAACATTCAGTACTGCGCTGATGGTGGTATGTACAATGACAAAAATGTGTTTTTCACTATTCAAGCTAACAGTTGCCCAACCACATTTCGCAGTACCACAGTGAAAGCAGCCAACAAATGACCAAAAAAATTGAACTCTCGACTTGGGCCAAACTGAGTAAAATGCTCTTTTTGTGCTCCTCTAGATTGCCATTGGCTGATTTTGCTGCACTGATTCAGACACCTGTTTGAAGCATGAAGCAACTTTCATTCCTGTGTTTTTGCTTCTTGTGTTTTTAAGGTTCTTCCTTAATTAATGGCGAGGCCTTAACACGTTTACAGCTCGAGGAGAGCTTTTGTTTCTCGGTTTCTGGTGACTGTATTTCATTACAGAGATACAATAAAGGAGGCAAGTTCATACCTGATGCTCAGACGCTAAGACTTGGATGTAACTCGAATAAATAAGTCAAAGACTCAACTCCAAAGTCCTCCCTTAAGGCGAAAGTATTGCTCTTGCCACAACATGTGCACAAGCTCAATGCCACAGTCAACCATTAGCCTACGCTAAGCACACAAGGTGCTTTCCTCTCTCAAACACTTTCTTTTGAGGTTTGGTAATACATCTTTGGCTGTTCATGACAGTGCAGTCAATAAGAGCTTTGCTGAGTACACAGTGAAAACAGGTCATATATGGGTGAATCTTCAGTTAGACACATTTTTTTCAGTTAAACGCATACTTGAAATCTTGAAAAATGAAACCTGCTAATGATATTTCGCTATGTGGAATTTTAATTGTGTGTGATGATAAGTATATGAAGAAAAGGTTGGATAAGCCTTTGAGTGGCTTGTCCATGAACTCTGAACTTAGAATAAAAAACAAATAATTTATTTCTGTATTAAATCAGTTTGGTAATGAAACTAATAATCTACTATCTGATCATGGCGAACAAAATCTTAAAATGACTTTTCTGATCTTAATACTATCACTTGCTCAAGAAGGAATGTTATTCTATGTCCCTTTTCATTTCTATCAAAAAATAAATAAATAAAATATGAAAAACTCAATCATTCTCTAAAATATTTGGTGTGATGCTATAATGACAGCAGTACTGGGGACAGCAACTCTTAGTTATAAAAAATATTACAAATTGTACACATAAATACAAAATTGGACATATATATATATACATTTTGTGTGTGTGTGTGTGTGTGTGTGTGTGTGTGTGTGTAAGTGTGTAAACTTCACTTAAAGTAAACTTTAACTTTTTTAACACTTTAGTTTAGGGTCCAATTCTTACTATGAACTAGTTGCTTATTAGCCTGCATATTACTAGGCTATTGGCTGTTTATTAGTACTTATAAAGCACATATTAATGCCTTATTCTGCATGACCATATTCTATATCCCTTAATCAAACTTAACAACTACCTTACTAACTATTAATAAGCAGTAAGTAGGAGTTTATTAAGGCAAAAGTCATAGTTAATAGTGAGAATTGGACCCTAAACTAAAGTGTGACCAAATTTATTAGTCCAGAAGTCTAAAAAATGTAAATGTAAAATAGTAAATAATGACATAGTAAATAATGTTTAAAGGTATTATAATAGGCAAAAATAAAAGGCAAATGCTCAAACAATGAAGGCCTTCACTGTTTTTAGAGAAATAAAGTCAAGTCTATGTTTATTGCACTTGTTTTCTAGTTTAAAGGTATACAATCTCATTCCATTCATAAACTTTTACATTTGTACATTTGTAACTGTAAACATTCACAGTTGCTGCAGTTTAGTTTCCATGTTAAATCCCATTCTCTGCAAGTGGTTACTCGTTTGCATTGACATAGTCTCTTCTTGTAAACGTAAGACTTATGCTATTTTCTGTCATGAACAGTGGTTAAGATGAAGAGCTCCAAGAGCTTATGGTTGCAAGGTGGGTGACTAATACTTTTCAAAGCATGCTAAATATAGTTAATACTAAGAAATGTGGATGTACTACAGTTCATGAAATGAAACAAAAAAGAACTCTTACAATAAAGTCTTGTTCGTATGCTAGAATGACAAATCATTTCAGAACAACAAAAGCATTGCACTAATATCTTAATGACTTCATGGTTTGTTTCATTACACATCTTTCCCAAACTCTCAGTATTATTCAACAAGACATCAGTTTCCTGTTGGACGTTTGTGGGTTAATTTAATTGAATATGCCTCAGTAGTGCTGAGAAACGTGAAAAATCACTTAAATACTAAAATACTTCTCAATCTGGGTTTGTGGCTGTCGCATTAATGTTAAAGGGATAGTTCACCCCAAAATTCTTTCATCATTTATTCACTCTCATGTCGTTCCAAACATGTATGCCTTTTGTGGAACATGAAAGAAGATATTTTGAAGAATGTGTCTACTTTTTTGTCCATGCGTTGAAAGTCAATTAGGTCCAATCTTGAAGTTTTTTTTTCAAAATATCTTCTTTAATGTTACACAGAAAAAAGAACATTTATTTCTAGGTGAGCAATCCCTTTACTGAAACTTTTAAAACATCCAGCTGAAACCTTTCTGTAGCCCTATGCATTTTAGAAAGAACTTAAGGGTGTGTGGCACAAGACTGTAAGGCCAAACCCTTGCAAACACAACAGTTTACTGTTGACAAAACACACTATTTTTTTCTCAGGGGATGCTGCTGTGATATTTCTAATAATCTGACTGAAACCAGGGCCATAGCTATATAGACCTTAAGACCCGCTCCCACAATTTGACATTTGGTCCCCACAAAAATATTAAATATTTGATCACATCCTTGACTAAAACATAGTTTAGCTCAGCATAGTTCAAGTATGAGAATTTTTATTATATAACATTAACAAATGCAGGTTTTTCCAAATTGGCTATCTGATCAAATCACTGTTGCTTTGGCAAATCTGTCTGAACTAAAGTTCTCCATGAGGCAGAAGGCCTAAAAAAACAAACAAACAAAAAAACATCACAATTGATTCAAAACATACAACAGGAACATTCATCTACATCAGACTTACTCTCTGTATCTGTAGTTTCGGTGTGTGTGTGTGTGTGTGTGGTTGTCATGCTGATGTTGTATAACCTGTTTGGTGGCTCCACATGCATTTATCTGACAGAAACCCCATGACAGAGAGGATGACAGTCATATTCACCTGGAGTTTAGAGGTGTCAACACCAGCGGCTACAGAAACACTCACATGAACGATTTTGGGTAAGTGGCTTACTCTCCACTGTTCGGTTCATTGCTGCTAATATAAAACATACAGAATCAGAAAGAACATCATAGTGTAATTTATCATTCTGCATCATGATTTTGTGTTTAGGCATCTTTGCCTCTGATGGAAACGGATAAATTCACTTGCAATATGTAGAGGCACAAATATGGAATAAATGTTTTTGAAGCTTAAATATTTGTGTGTGCAGTGGACTTTGCTCAGGTTGTTGTTATAAATGTGAGTTTATTGAGGTTTTAGTGATTAATAGAAACTGAAAACGTTCACAAAAATGTGAACAGAAGAAATGTTGTTGTATTTTGCCAGGCTGAAACGTTTAGCACTGATTCATCATGCGTCATGTGCAGGCTATAATTATAATATTATGATAACAAAGATGGCTTTTTAGCATCAGTTTTTTTAGAAGCAAGGTGACACATTAGCTGATTCCTGTTGCTGATTAAACTCAAGGCTTTATTGTGTAATTGTATCGTTCTGATTGTGACCTTGAAATCTTCACTACATTGTCAAGTCCATCTGGCCCTTCCAATCACAGTCTGAATAATGTGCTTTAGACAAAACAGATTAAATTGGAAGACAGACATTTAGGGGAAAAAAGCAAGAGAGATGCAGAGGTACCTGGGGCCTCATGTATAAAACTTTACGAAGATTTTATCCTAAAAGTTTTTTTTACCATTTTACCATTTGTCTTTTGTCAGTATAACCCCAATAATGACAGCAAATTGTAAAGGTCTTATTAATAATTAAAAAAAAAAAAAAAAAAAAAAAAAAAACCTTGTTACCATTGTTGTGTTTTGCATGTTGAATGTTAAAGTCTATGTGTGACTCAAGCATGGTCAATTGCAAGATATTTTTACAAATATAGAGGGATTATATCAACCCAATTAAAAGTTTATGTCATAAGTGTTAGCAAAAAAATGTTAAAAGATCATTATTTGACATGAAATATAGTTATGTTATATATCATTATAACACAAATATTGTATATTTATATATAATATTTATTACTTCCCTTCCTTTGAAATCAAATAACTGTGATTTCTTGTTGCATCGCTGAATCAATAGGTAGAGAATTACAATAATATGAATGAAGTTCCAAGTGCCCAACCAAAGGGAACACCAATCACAGTAATGGTGAGAGGAAGTAGAGGAAATGAGTGAAAAGTCTATTAAAAATTGCCCCGCCTCAAAAACCTTTTGGCCGCCTGGTATTTTTTTTTTTTTTTTTTGCTTTGGCAAAATGGTACTCAAACCAGTCAAGTAATGTTTACTTGGGTTTTCTAAGTAATGAAGGCATAGCATGCAAACAGTACAGATTACTAAATTGTTTTAAGTTCAACAAATTATTGGACATTAAGTAAAGTTTACTTAGTAAGAACAACGGTTGGATTTTACAGTGCTGTCTCCTCCCCGAATTAACCATATAGGGAGCTTAAAATGCCTAGTTTTACGCATATCCTCATCTGCATATCATTTACATATGTATATTCCAATCCTCGTGATACCATGTTGGTATACAAGACATTAGGAAAATATGAGATATGGACTAAAAATGCCATTTGTTCAGTCAAATTACATTGCTAAAAAGTAAAAATTTTTATAAATCCTGATATGTGCATGGAAAATTGGATATGCACATTTCAAATGCCTTTTTTGTGTGTACGCAACGTTTATACATCAGGCCCCTGGTATTTATCTCCTCATCTTTCTTTCATCTGAACAAACTGGTTCTCCTCATACTCCACAGTCCATCCATTCCTAAAGCATTCCTGACAAAACCCACACACACACAAACACATACACAATCTGTCAAAGACACAGAATATCAGGTTAAAAAGCATTTATTTTGAGTTATAGGAGGTTAGACCTGCTGTTTTACATTCTGAAATCTGAAAAGTTGGGCCTGCAGATGCTATATTTTGCACATATAAGGTTGTGTGAGATTGAAGATGTCATGGTGTCATAAAGCCACAGCCCATGTGATTTGCTGCAACGTTGCAGACCTTTGACTTTATAAGGGAAAGGGAACACATTTATATATATATATATAACTTGTCTTTAAGCAATGTGGTTTACAAACAGCATGGAATAGTATCTTCCTATCTCATTCATCTTTTGACAAACACATTCTTACTATGAGATCTAGTCTTGTTGAACATCTGAATAACATCTGAACAACATAATTTCATTTCTGTCTTGGAAAAACTGGAGGTGGTTCCTGACTATTCACTGCCACTTCCTCTTTCCCTTCTTTAAAACACACCAATTCATCTTTTAAAAACATGTAACAGTGGTACTTCATATTATCTTTATTCCCAGTCAATGTACAAGGCTACTGAAAATGATGCAATATAGATTTAACAAGTGTATAAACGAGTGTGGGAAGGCGTTAAGCAAGGAAGTAATCACACACTTATGCCCATATATGGAGTAACAATGTCATGCCGATTGTGTGTAACAGCTTTGTTTTGAATCAGCAGGGGGTTCTCTTGCTCTTAGATCTGAAACTAGCCTCAAATTCCGATTAGTCACTGTACTTCCTTTGTATGTTCCTAAAAATACTAAAATAAAATGCTTGGTTGAATGACTTTAGGTCAGTGGGCCTGTCAGTCATTTTACTTGCAAATTTGAAATGTAGGCTATACATTTTTAAAAATAATTTAAAAAGTGAATGCTTACATAGCACAGTCCCAAAGGTTAATGACAAAGATTTTGTCTTGTTGTTTTTGTTTTGACAGATCTTCTGAAAACTGGTTTTCATGACATGTCCAGTTGTATTTAAAGGAGTGAAGACATGATGGTTGGTACCCTGTCTCCAAAATAGCAATTTAAAGGTGCAATGGCACACAGAAATGATCCTTATAATCTGACAGATGAAATCAGATTTGTTTAGCTATTAAGAAGACAGGGGGTGTCTGATTCAATGGTTAAGGCTGATGGAAGTTCCAGCATGGCTAACAATAGTTTACAGCACCTTTAATTACATTTCACACATTCATTTTTATTTATTTATTTATTTTTTTTACCTCTGATTACATCCTTGCCATGGCACAGTAAAATAATTTTTCCTGATGCATATAATATTATGTGTATATATGATATTATAAAAAAAAAAAAACACTTTAATGTATGGTAGTAAGTCATCTTGTTCATGTGCAGAATGGAGAAACAAAGAGTGTAACTTTGGAGGGCAAAGAGAAAGGAGGGGCCGTAGTCACAGGAATCACAAATCCAGCAATTAATCTGCAAGAAGGTAAAGAACTCACATAAACTGAGCATGTATCTTATATATATGTTGCCTCAATCATACAAGCAAACTTAATTGATTCTGTAACATACCTTATCCTCTCTTTTTGTTTCTTTTAGGACATCGGCTTGTTTCTGCAACAATTCATCTGGACCACCTCAGTAAAGATGATGTGCTAAAACTGATCAGAATCATTGAGCCCTATGACAATAACCTTGAACTTAAGACGACAAAAGACCTAAAAGCAGGAGTGGTAAGCAATCTTGTGAATTAAAGAAAGAAAAAAAGAAAAAAATTGACGCTAAACCGGTCTCATCATGTCTTCATCTCTTCTTCCTCTTTAGTCCCTTGGTGATCTCAGATTGAACACTGAGGCAGGACTTCAAGCACCAGGTGTTCAGGTTAATGGGCTAAATGGACAGATAAATGCCCCAAGTCTCAAGGGTGGCATCTCAACCCGAACAGTAAATGCAGAAATGCCACAGATTGAGCTAAAGGATGCCACACCAAACTTCAGCCGCCCAGTGTTCAAAATGCCAACTTTTGGCATGTCTGCACCAAATCTTGATGGAGCAGGTCTGGATGGCACATTAGAAGCTCCTGATGTCAGTGTCTCCACCCCTAGTCTAAACACTCCGGATGTTTCTGTTAATGTGGATAAACCTGATTTGAAGACCAAAACGCCCAAGTTCAAAATGCCCAACTTCAATCTACAGGCTAAAAAACCAAAGGTTGATGGTGATGTGAATTTAACAACCCCAGACATAAATGCTGGCCTAAAAACCCCTGATCTAAGTCTGTCAGCCCCAAAGGTTAATGGAGAAATTAACACCCCTGAAGTAGACATGACCTTGGCAAAAAGTGAGCTCAGTGGTCCAAACCTGGACATCGACACACCAAAAGTGAATATTGAACCTCCCTCTGGCAAGTTTAAATTTCCCAAATTAAAGAAAGCAAAAACGACAAAAGTAAAAGTACCAGAGGCGAGTGTTGATGCAAATCTAAATACACCAAATCTTGCGCTTTCTGCCCCAAAATTAAATGCAGATGTCAATGCACCAAATGTTGACATTGATCTGCCAAGAGCCAATCTTGAAGCTCCAGACTTAGATATTCAAACTCCTGATGTCGATATAGGTGCTCCCTCTGGCAAAATAAAGTTTCCAACATTCAAGAAACCCACATTTGGGAAAAAGGTTAAAGCACCAGATGTTGACTTAGATGCCAGCGTCTCAACACCTGATTTGAGTCTCTCAGCACCAAAGATAGATGGAGATATTAGCATCCCAAACACAGATGTTAATGTAAAAGCACCTGATGTAGAAGTTCATGCTCCATCTGCAAAGCACAAGTTCTCAACTCTTAAAATGCCAAAGCTAAACTTACATAAATCAAAGTTGAAAACTCCAGATGTACATGCAGGCATACAAGCACCAGACTTGAACATGTCGGCTCCTAAGGTAGATATGAATCTGCCAAAAGCTGAACTGGAAGGACCGAATCTAGATGTCAAGGCACCAAACCTCAACCTCTCTGCACCGGATCTAGGCATTAAGACTCCAGCTGTTGATATGCAGGCACCAGATATTGACATAGAAGCTCCATCTGGAAAACTAAAGAAGCCGCAAGTAAAAATACCAAAAATAAATCTATCTGGGCCAAAAGTGAAAGGTCCAGATGTAGACCTCAATGCACAGGCAGATCTCCAAGCACCAAACCTCAACCTCTCTGCACCGGATCTAGATATTAAAACTCCAGCTGTTGATGTACAGGCACCAGATATTGACATTGAAGCTCCATCTGGAAAGCTAAAGAAGCCGCATGTTAAAATACCTAAAATAAATCTATCTGGGCCAAAAATGAAAGGTCCAAATGTAGACCTCAACGCACAGGCAGATCTCCAAGCACCGGGCCTAGACCTGAAAGCTCCAGATCTTAGTCTTTCAGCACCCAAAGTGGAGGGCAAATTACGGGCTCCAGATGTGGATCTGAACTTGCCAGATGCTAATATCAAAAGTCCAAATGTAGATTTCGAAGCCCCAGACATTGACTTAAATGCTCCTAAAATAGACATTGATGCCCCCTCTGGCAAAGCCAAGCTACCTCACTTGAAGTTTCCCAAGTTTGGTTTTTCTGGACCTCGGCTTAAAACACCAAAATTAGATGCACCTGATATAGATGTGGATATCCCTACAGCAGAACTCAAAGGACCTAATGTAGATGTTAAATCACCTGATCTTAGTCTTTCCACACCTAAAGTTGAAGGTGACATTTCTGCTCCCTCTTTAGACATTGGTTTGCCAAAAGGCAACTTAAAATCTCCAACTGCAAACATTGGGGGAAATCTAAAGTCACCAAATCTCACCACTCCACATGTAGACATAAACTTGCCAAAAGCAGAGCTTGAAGGACCTGATGCAAACCTAAAAGTCCCAGATGTTGACATTAATACCACATCTACAAAATTTAAGATGCCACATTTCAATTTGCCAAATCTGAATCTGTCTGAGCCAAAAGTAAAAGGGCCTGAGCTGGATGCTAATGCAGATCTAGATCTCTCGGTTCCCAAACTCGAAGGAGAATTAAATGCACGTGGTGTTGACCTAAATCTTCCCAAAGCTGGGATCAGTGTGCCTGATGTAAATGCAACTTTACCAAAAGCTGAAGTCAGTGTTCCCAGTGTAGATGTCAATTCCCCAGACTTAAAGGCTCCATCTGGAAAGCTGAAACTGATTACAATGAAGAAGCCAAAAGTTGACCTTTCTGGTCCAAAAGTGAAGACTCCTGGGATTGACATAAATGCAGAAGCTCCTGATCTCAGCCTCTCAGCTCCAACAGTTGATACAGATGTCAAAGTGCCAGATGCTGATATAAAGCTTCCCACAGCAGATCTCGACATCAATACACCCAAAGGAAAACTGAAGCTCCCAGCACTCAAAAAGTTAAACTTGTCTAGTCCAAAAGTCAAATCTCCCGATGCTGACATTGCTGCTGATGTAAGTGGACCAAATCTGAACCTATCTGCATCTGGGGTTGGTACTCCTGATATTGACATGAGCCTACCCAATGCTGGGGTTGATGTAGATGTTCCCACTGCAGATGTTGACATCACTGCTCCAAAAGGAAAGCTGAAATTCCCAACACTTAAAAAGTTTAACCTGTCTGGTCCAAAAGTCAAATCTCCTGATGTTGACATTGCTGCTGATGTAAGTGGACCAGATCTGAACCTATCTGCACCTGGAGTTGGTAGTCCTGATGTTGACTTGAGTCTACCAAATGCTGGGGTTGATGTAGATGTTCCAGGCATCAATGCTGAAGCTGAGGGCTCCAAGCGTCGGTTGAAATGGCCCTTCAAATGGCGCAAATCTGTTGAATCAAAGGATGAGGATATAAACATTAAAGCACCAGGAGTAGATGGTACCACTTCAGAAATAAAACTCCCCAAAAATATACCTATCTTCAAGACTCACAGCTTGCCTGCCAGCAACATTGACAATATCTTGAAAGAACTCAGTGGAGTGGTTGACGACAGTACTGGCCCTACGAAAACAATTACTGACGCGGTTGTCTCGGTCTCGTCAGTCAAGACAAATCTGAAAGCATCATCTCCATCTGTTGGGGTCAATGGACAGACAGTCGCTGTAGACATCCAGGAAAGGCTGAGGTTGTCTAATGCACGTACCACAAGCCCAGATTTCAGCATATCTTCAGAAACAGGCAGCCCTACAAAAGTGAATAGAGGAACATTTAAAGTCACAAAGCCTGATGCTGATAAGGACTATCCGGTAGTTGATACTACTAGCAAGGAAGATGATGCCAAGATGACCCTCAGCTTGAACAACATGCTTGGTTTGCCATCAGATTAAACTTTAAGTAAAACCTTGTTAGTGTGGTTCCATATCCGCTCCATATAGTTAATGGATATGTAAAATGATATGTAAAAAAAAAATAATAATACACTAACTGTTTACTTTAAAAGTGGGAATAGTATTTATGGAGAAGCATTATAGAATTTGACAGAGATGTAATTATTTTTATATTCAGTTAAATACATAATTGTATAATAATCTCTTTAAATGTTTAATGAATGAATCGTCTCAAAATATTAACAAGAACATGAAAGAAAATACACTGAATCTATAATTCTGTCTATTTTGCCACTGTTTTATAGTGTATTATTATTATCTAATATATATGTCTTTTGTTTACACTTCTTTCCATTACAGTTTTATAATTTTATTCATCAGTATTGCAAATTGAAAAAAAAAAAACAAGTCCACTTCTTACACCTATTAAAAACCACATGTGTGGCTTTCTTTCTGTTTAATGAAGCATTTGCCTACTATATTCGCAAAGGCACAATTCTCTTAAAATACTTTAATAAAGTTTATCACATGAACAACACGTGGCTAATTTATTGTAATGCTCACTTCAGATTTGATTATTATGTCACACTGTTATGCTGGATGCCTGAAATAGCAATTTTACCTCTAACAATGTGAAAAACAGATGGAGTACAGCAGTAAAACATCTACAATGATTTGTTTAGTTTTTCAACACTTCTGACATTAACTATGCCAATAGTTCATAATGTATTGTTGATATCAAATCGATTAATCGCGATTAATCGCATCCAAATTAAAAGTTTGTTTACATAATATATGTGTGTGTACTGTGTATAATTATTATGTATATTTGAATACACACACATACATGTATATATTTAAGAAATATTTGCATGTATATACTGTATATATATATTTATATCATTTATATTATATATAAATATTAGGGATGTGACGGTGAGGAAATTTTCCCACCGGTTAATCGAAGTGTGACAACACCGATAAAAACGGTATCACCGGCGAGGGCTTTTCAAATCGCTAATTTTAAACCGAAAGTAAAATGCGCACGGCCGCTCGGGCATTCATAACGGAGCGGTGCGGAGCAAAGCGAGTGTTTTCAATGAACTCCTATGAAAGTTAAGCTTCCATAGGCATGAACTGAAAACGCGCCAGACTGGACACGCACCGTGAATGACTGTGCGGCCATGAATGAACGACAGTGCAGCCATGAATGAATACCCGTGCGGCCGTGCTCATTTTACTTTCGGTTAAGAATTAGTGCCAATTCGGGGGCGGGTTGCTTGAATTGTGGGTTCATTAGCCTATTATTCTTAAAGAAAAACACAACAACAAAACAGTACAATGACAAACTCACTTAAATAGGCGCCTTTACATTTAGCTTTGAAACCAAATCTTCCGCGATCATCTTGTCTGTCAACTCTTCGCTCTCGTGATGAATGAAATCTGACTCCTGCTGCTGGTCTGTGCTGCGACTCTTGTTCGGCTCACACTGTATTGAGCAGACAGTTTTTAATTGTAGTGTCTGTTCTCTAACTGAACTAAATGATTTTATTACTATAAAAATCAAAACAACGGTGGGGGTGGTGCCGTGGTGGGCAAGTGATGTAACCAGTGTTTCGCCTGAACACCGGTAACACCGGCAACACCGACTATCGCAGCAAGCCTAATAAATATTTAAAAAAATTCTTAAATATATACATGCATGTGTGTGTATTTATATATATATATATATATATATATATACATAATAATTATACACAGCACACACATATATTATGTAAACACAAACTTTTATTTTGGATGCGATTAATCGCGATTAATTGATTTGACAGCACTATCATTTTGTATCTATTGACACTATAAAGATAATTATAACAAATATTCAGATACTGTGCATATAAAAGTTTTATTTTATACAGAGAACCTCTGATGCACACAAACAGATGTGGCTTTAAAATTCAGACAGGAAATTAAAAGCTAGGTAGAGTACAGAGCACAAAACCAAACACTTTTTAAAGAAGAAGAGGTAATGTTGTCAAAACCTACCCTATACTACCTGCATTGTGATTGACATTTGACCATGAATTCTGAAACCACTACCACCTGCATTTTTGAAACAATCAAATATTTTCGATAATCAAATTAAGACTGTTTAAGCAAGTCCGATCAACTTCCAAATCCATGGTTCTCTGCAGTTAGACTGCTATTTTAATCCTCCTTTCTCAGAGACATGCTAAATCTTTCTTAAAGACTCCAAATAATAGGGGGAAAAAATTATTTTTAAGTGCCATTCATACCAAACATGATACTAAATTCAAGTGCTCAGTAAGCAGTGCAATGGGAATTTGAATATATATCACAATGTTTTATATGATACTCAAATGTAAATTTTGAATCTTTAACTGACTACTTCACAAACCCTCCCCAAAGAATGAGTCTCATTCATAGAACACAAGCAGAACGGATTTCAGTGTAAATAGTCTATTCTTACATCTTGCATTCAATTCAGCAAAAATGTATAGACAAATTCATTGTTGCATAAAAAAGGCCAACAATCAAAGCACGCTATCCTGTACCATATCCCTGTAGCTAGGACTATGTTTAATTAAATCAATGGTAAACATTTTTCTTTACCTCATCAATTCTCTTGGTTTTTTTATGTTGTTTTACTTTTTATAGAGTTGAATCAACTGCAAAAAAATCTAAAACATTATGAGCTACTCTAACCTCATATTATCCTGGGATATGCCATACTGCAGGATTTGTTGCAATGAGAAATTATAGGAAGCTGAACTACAGCTGAAATGAAGGAGGTTCCGCTTTTGTGTCCTGACCAGCCACTCATTTGTGAATAATGCATAGGTCATTACTAGATTGCAGGTAAGACTAAAGGTGAGAAACCATATCATAAATGTTACTAATTTATGGACACTTCATAAAACCACCAACAGTGCCACAGCACCAGCAGATGGCTGTTTGCATTAAAAATAAATTAAAGTGTTTGACTGAAATGACAGAGAATTTCCAGACAGAAGCTAAACGTGTAATCACACCTGAGTGGTCTTTCCATTTCCTCCTGAAGTGCTGGGGCGCCACTGCTTATATTTGTCGATCACCCTTCAATCACATAGCAAATATATGTATTTCAAAGATGAGAACCAATCTGTGACACTTGGATGAAATCAGCCAAAAGTCCAAAATGTCTAGTGTACAACCTTGTAAACACTGTCTTTGTACCACCACTGTTCAGTAGTGTGTGTTCTGGCCTGCTGTCCATCCCTGCAGTCATGAATTTCAGATTCTACGAACACGTTTCATTCATTAAGGTCAAGTTATTGTTAAGTCCCAGCTAATGGGCCTTCTGCCAACGCGAGGGCCAGTCATTCTCCATCCACCTCTGGAGCAATCGTAGCACATCGATTCGCTGGTAAAGCTGGCAAAGTTTGGTGAGCTCCGTGACAGGTTTCTGGTTGTAGCGCAGGAGGAACTCTTGAGTGGGACTGTGATAGGTGGCACCGTGTGTGCGCTGCTCTAGAAGTGTGAGCTCGTCGTAGCTCATCCCCCAGCGGCTTGCAAAATTCTTCCAGTTTTTGACAGTGCAGTGAGTTGGATCTAGCTTCAGCCTTAGGGTGTACAGAAGGTCTTCGTCATTCATCAGGTCACTGATTTTGGGTGGAGGGGCAGAACACAAACACTCCTTACAGGACTGATGTTCTTTACTAAAGTCTAGAGAGTAGGGAAAGAAAAGCAGACATTACGACAGTGCATAAAATTCCAATTCAACAGTAACAATACTTATACCTTATACCTGCATTAGTTAACATGAACTATCAATGAACAATACTTCTACAGCATTTATTAATAAATGTTTTAAAAATATATATTGCTTACTGTTAGTTCATGTTACCAATGCATTTACTAATGTTAACAAATGAGAAAAGTGTTACCGTTATATATAATATCTAAATTAATCTTTACATATTTTTGATGCACAATTTCAGTTCAGTAAAGTATTTCGGTAACACTTTCTATGAAGCTCATGCTTATAATGAATTATAGCCCAATTTATGCTTATTTATAAGTAAGTATTACTAGACTCATCAAGACTTATACTGCATTAAAAGAACAGTTATAGTTACATTTATATTATTTTTATAATTACTTAAAAGTCATGCATTTGCTTTTTCAATGCGCATGCTCATAATCCATTTTACACTGATTTATAAGTATTAATTAGTCTTATGGTTCCATGAATGTATTTATAAATATGCAGCCTGCATTGCTATAATGTTATTATATTATAGTTAAAGACTTTTTAGTAATTCAGATTTCTGTCAAATAAGTGAATATATTGTTATTAATAGCAGTGTTGTGTTCTTATAAATACTTAGTGTGAGTAATAATACAGTTACTAACCTCTATAAATGCATCATTGATGGCTTTAAGTAAAGTGAAAACATAGGATGCAATTTTCCATGTTAAGAAATCATGAAGATGTGCTCATTATACATGCTAAGTTGTTTATTTGTAAATGTAACTAATGAACAATAATTCCTCTAATAAAATAATGGAGAAAAAAAAAACAGAAATCATTAATACAAACAGTTTAACATAACACATGTTTTAATGTTACATACTATCAAAACATTGCAACATTATTTTTTGAAGTATAATTTCAAACTGCTACAGGCAAAACCATGCATAAGACTGAGGAGATATAGATTTTAACAAATCAAAATTACCATTCATGGAACCATATGACTAACTCATTTTTACTTTTTACTAAATCAGTGTATAATGGATTATGAGCACGCACATTAAAAAAGCAAATGCATATTATAAAAATAATTTAAATGTAACTATAACTGTTCTTATAATGCAGTATAGGTCTTAATGAGTCTTAAATATATATATTTATATATTTTACATATTTATAAAATACTAATACTTTTAAATATGTATAAATGGGGCTATAATGCATTTTAAGCATGGGCTTCATAGAAAGTGTTACCAGTATTTCTATAGAATTCTAAATTCTATATTGAAACTTTAGTGTCAATGTACAGTACTATGCAGGAAAGCAATGTATGTTGTAACCACTGATCTATATTGAGAACTGTATTGCTCATGACGTCATAAAAAGTGAAGCCACCGCCATATTGGTATTCCTTAGTAAACTCACGCGTTCTATTGAATTAATAGGAAATTATATGATTGCCCAAGGAGACACCATATCTGAAGTCTCCTTGTACATTCTTACAACACAAACGTCCTAAGCATGTAAATGGTTATTCGTTTAAAGTCGGGAATTTCCCCTGCTTATTAAAACGTTACGTTCATATTCATTACAGTAGTAAACATCAGATTAGCTGACGGAAGCATATCCTCAGCATATCTATTACAAATGTCAAAGTGCGCATTCTGAAATCGGAATAAAGATTAATGCATTGTAACCTGAAATCGCCTTGTACTGTTGTGTTTATGTATTTATGTTGCGTTATAGTATTGTTTTTTATTCATACAGTAGGCTAACTGCAAATGTTTCAACAATGATTTCGTTAACAGCATGCATTTCGAATCAATTAATGATTTAAAGGTGCAGTGTGTAATTTTATGAGGATCTATTGACAGAAATGCAATATAATATACATAACTATGTTTTCAGTGGTGTATAAAGACCTTACATAATGAACCGTTATGTTTTTATTACCTTAGAATGAGCCATTTCCATCTACATACACCACGGGTCCCCTAACAGTGAAGTCACCATTTTGCACTGGCATGTTTCTACAGTAGCCCTAAACGGACAAACTTCTCTACAGAGCGCTAGCTACTCTCTGCTGTCTCAGACGACGACATCTTTGTCCTGTGTCGGCCACCGTAGCTTCTCTATGTGCTTCGAAAGGGAGGGGTGAGCGGTGGGTGATTGCAATTCGCAACCTCACTACTAGATGCCACTAAAATTTACACAGTGCACCTTTAAACGATGGTTAAATTAATAATTAATTCAACAACACAGCATACATAACAATTTACTCATATGGAAACTGTAAACGCCATAAATTTGTGTTGTCTTTAAGAGTCTGAAATAGATGTTGCTCAATCAGGAAATAAAATACACGCATCATAACTTATTCAGACAAATAACGCTGACTGCTTTATTTTATGAGATGATGCATGGTAAACTTTGAATTTTAATACAATATAGCGTAATATAGTAACAGAGGCTTGTATTAATATTTATTGTCAAGGCTATTCGAATCAATTTCTGCAGCTTAACACCGATATAAGTTAATGTTTAATATTTCCTCCATAATTATATACATAAAGAAATATATTGTTTGTGTTTGGTCAGTTACCTGTTTCGGATGTGTGCAGTAGACACACCCACATCAACTATTTCAACATATGACTTATCCTCTCCAAAAAGACCATAAACATTACAGATAACATCTGAAGTAACTATTAATTTACATACATATAAAACTAATCCTGTGAGACTGAGACGCTGCAAATCGGGTGATTTTAGGTCAACGTTTTGGCTGTATGTCAATGATGCCCTCTGTCGGTAGGGAATCGTAAGATGGCCGCTCGAACACTTTATTGATTGCAGTTTAGAACGTCATGAGCAATCCAGTCATGTATATAGATCAGTGGTTGTAACAATACCCTATCAGTGGATTTTAGAGATTTTATTTTCAATTAATCGGCTAATTGTTCGTGCTCATTTGCTTGAATCTAATGCTAACTTAAAGCTAATCTTTAAAAGAGACACTATGTAACTTTTGGCGCAAACAAAACTGCATGCGTCGTGCGGAAGAACATTGTAGCCGGAGCTATCTCTCTGTTTATGTATATGACAAGTCACACAGGTACTGGGCTACTCCGCAACGGTTATTGTCCTGCCCGGTCTAAGATCTTAGGATCTTTCAGTGATTCAGGATAAGACAAAAACACAGTTTGGAAGATAATAATGTACTTGCTCATTATGTAACAAAAAAAGGTACATACTGTACTTTATCACTGTTAAATTTACAAATTTCAAAATAAACATTCATTTTCACACTGTATATGTTGTGAACACTTGTAGCATATAAAACTAGTATTCTACCATCGACACATACCTGATGAAACAGAAGCCGATGGAATAAATTCAGTACCATCATCTTCCACAGGCTGGGTGATAGAGAAGAGATGTTAAGGCTTGTGTATAAAAAGAAGGCACTATTATAACACAAATACATTAAAATAAGTGGTACAGAACAAGTGAATCCACACCCCTAAAGAATACGCAACTGAGAACATGTTAAAGACGTAAGGGGGAATAACCGCACAGTCCAGAGGAGTGGAATAAAACACAGCCTTTGGCATTTATAAACCACATATTTCTTATACAGCCCACATCATACAACTGCTCAAGAATCAGTATACCACACAGTGTGTGGTTTGCATCTATAAATAAGGATGTTGTCAGAAATGAGTAGATGACTTCAGCAAATAATGATAGAAAATGATCAGATCCAACTAGATGCAAAGAAATGATCTCAGGCAACTGAAAGATCACATGACTCACCTGTCGTATTCTGTCCACCGCTGACGACAGATAACCAGGGGGGACAGAGCTGATCTGTAGGGTTACAGGATCTGTAGAGAATCAAAGGTCAGATTTCTATGAATAAATTTGATCTTTTATTAACACTGTCTCCATGTCCTATTGAACATGATTAAATGGAAAGTGTGGAGGCTGACCAAAAGGTCACCATTCTTAATACCTGAACTGAGATCAGCAGAATTTGTTAAATATACAGACAGGAAATAAACATTCAGTGTATGACAATGTGAATAAACAATAAATACCTCTGATACATTGTGGATCAGTGACCTGAACAGGGTAATTTGACCTTAAAGACTGAAGCACAGAGAAAAAAAAACATCAGCAAAGACCCCCAGAGGTCAAACTCACATCACACACATCTGAATCAAGACCTTAGAAGAAAAACAATACACCTTTGTTTCTCTTTCTACATGTTGGGACACATTTGTAGAGAGGAGGTACGTACAGTGGGGGGGGGGGGGATTAAACTTTCAGATGTGTGGATAAATGAGCAGAGAACATGCTAGAACAAACCTCTGAGGGCGTCACACAACAAGGTAAGAGTGTGGGTTTCAAAACCTGCTCCTCCCATCCAATGCTACTTTGATATCATGTATGAAAATCATGTCTAACCTACATAATCAGTGGCATGTGATCACAATATGAAAGACGACAATGTTTACAACTCATGTAGTCTGTCATAACAAACCAAAACTAAACATCACATATGATCCAACTGATGTGTCAGTGCAGTGGGTATTACAACAATCCGTAACATCCCACCCAACTCTTCTGAATGAGTAAAGTAAGACCTTTACTTTTAAATAAATCAACTGTTTGTTTTGGAAAAATAAAAAGCATACCATATCTGTAATGAAGCTGCTGGGGTCAGTGTCCTCCACCGGTTCAGAAGCCACTCTCCCTGCAAAAAAACTCAAAGGTGAAACACCACATCACATCAACATGGCAGTGTTGCATGTTAGACCACAACAAACTGAATGACCTATTTTTCATTTGTGAATATAAACATACAGAATTTGTGCTAATATATATAAATATCTGGCAGAAAAGAAAAGGTACAGATTGAGACAATCGGTGATGATATGCAAGAACAAAATGTGACAAGTATGATAGCATTTGATTATTTTCTATTTAAAGAGAAAATGCAGACATTGAATTCCAAAATCATCAGTTAAATATCGAATTTTCGAAGACAAAAAGCACCTGTTATAGTGGCTCCTCCACTATACAAGTTACTTTAAGTGCCGGATTCCGAAAAGTTGAGCAGTGGCAGTTCACAAACACTCCTCAGAAGCTGTATGACAATTACGGAACCAACAAACAGCATAAAGAAAGAGGATTGCCAGTAAAAATTACTGTGAGAGGAAGGAAGTGTGAGAGACGCGTGTGAGTTTGTGTGTGTGAGAACGTCTGCGCATGTGTATTTCAGTGCCATCACTGGCATGTGGCAGATTCAAACACAGGTCACTGCTTTCATGGCACAGAGACAATGATGCAGTTGATATTGATTAGCTTTGTGCAGTCACAAAATTTTAATGTTTCATTTTAATGTCTAGGGGGAATTACGATTTGTGTTTGTACTATATTTCAAGACTTAAAGTCATCATGAAAAAATGAATCCTATATATATATATTCTAAATGTATGTTATTGATCTTATTGTAAACGATTCATCCATGCATGCATCCTATTTTTTATTTGTTTTGAGTTTCATCTAGTGACATGCAGGACTTCGCTAATCATTTCGTCTGAATAAGCCCCTCCCCTTTCTTCAGGCCCGGTGTCAAGGGGTGGGGGGTGATCTCAAGCCATCCCACCCCCCCTCCCTCACGATGATCTGAATGATTATCAATATTATTAAATCTGCAGTCTGTAAATTTTGCCTCTTTGTCGCCATCTCTGTTTGAAACATGCAATTGCAGTTAGTTGCGGAATTATCATTTTATGTGGGTTGTGATCGGCACAGCTCCTCAGCGCAGATGAATCGAATGTTTTGCAGAGTAGCCTATGTGTGGCTGTCATTCATTCACCGTACTGGTGTGGTACACATACTGTACTTCGGAATCATAGATTCTACGTCTTGGATTCTATGTCTAATAATTTTTACCGGAAAATGTCATCTGAACAAGTAAGTAACATGTCTACCACTTTTGTTCAGATCAACTAAGAAAAAAAAGCATTACAATAAATCGCGCTACCAACAGTGATTGAATCTAACGATCAAACCGTGCAAATTATTATTACTGTTATACTTGTTCTCAAATTTTTAATGTTAACAACATCCGCATTGTATGACTACGTGTATTTAGTATGTATTAGCGTTACCTGTAGAAGTGTAGATTTCAATTTCTGTACAGTCTAATCTTGTGCTTATGACTACAGGTGAATCTCCAGTTGTCACTGATGATTGTCAATTGGACCTTTCTGGATTAAAATCTGTCATTGACCATCAGTCAATGATAAGTTTACACCAAAATGATAAGTTTAATTATTCCAGCTGCTGTGAGAAAAGGCTATAAATGATCCGCCACCTGCAGCATCCTCACATGCGATATAGCCTACCTGGGACTTCTTTATGTATACAGACGTGACGAACAGCGACATGCTCGAATTTCCCGCGGAAAGCTACCAGTACCACCAATTTATAACACATTATTACAAGCTTACCGTTGTGAATCAGGCTAAGGTAAGGAGATAGTTTTGAACACTGGCTGGTTATGTACTTGCTCAAAAATTTGTTTTGGATAATTTTTAACTGCAGCTTTAAATAAATGAGTAAATAAACAAGTAGGCTAAATTACCTCCTCCCCACCGATTTCACTCTATTTCAACTGCAAGCAAAGTCGTGTCCTGCTGCCGTGACTGCTTTTCATACAGTCGACTGCAAAACTCACATTCAGATCTGCCTCCATCCAATCAACAATCAGTGGACTGAACCAAGACCCCACCCTAAATTTAATTATTTTCGATAGTCCGTTTAACTCGGATACAACATGACATTAATGCAACCAGAACGGATTTCAGTGGCAACATTTCCAAAAATGGATAAGTAGTTATTAAAACAGGTTACATGCTTGTTGTGTAATGTAGGTTCAATCATTTGTTCAGTCTTGTAAATATGCAAAAAAGAATGTTAAGCCAAAGGCCCCGTCCCAAAAGCCACATTTCATATGCAATTATGGTCTTGTGGACAATGGCCGCCACGTGCGTGTTTGGTGTCCCATTTCTCATTTTGGGTGTCAGAAGGGTGCTCACAAGCACCCCCTTTGCGGTCGATATGCACCCTAGATGAGCATTTTTGCCGAGCCCGCACTAAAGCGAGCTCCGCAGCAGACTTCTTCCCAACATTCTAAGTGGAAAGTGCGGACTCGTAAGAAGACAGATATGTACCTAGAGAAATATCAAAACCTAACCATTACTAACCTAAGGAAAAGTATAAAAACAGCAAGGAACTACGATACATTGCGAGAAATATGGGACAAGATAACCCAGGACAGTGTTGGGGGTAACGCATTACAAGTAATGAGAGATACTTAATCAGATTACTTTTTTTCAAGTAACTAGAAAGTAACGCATTACTTTTAAATTTACAACAAAATATCTGTTACTTTTTCAAATAACGCATTAAGTAACTTTGTTTTCCCAATTATTGACTGACAGCTCTCTTGTCCCCATGTTAAGAGAAATCGTGAGTAAAGTGCAAAGGCAAAAACGTGTAAACATGATGGTTATTGTAGTTCTACACTAAATGTGAGCATGCATTTACTCATCTCACTTGCACAAAAACAGATTCAGTATTCTATACTGATATATTAGATAAACATCAAATTTGGGTTTCAGTTTTTTGTTTTTATTGCTGAAGTTTTGAACTTTCTTCTCCTGCGTCCTATTCTTCTGCGCTCCAAAATGGTTTGTTTGAGCCACGCCCTCTACTGTACAAACGTGAATTGCATTTCCTTCAGCCTGAGGCCAATTTCACTTTTGGTGTGAAAGGGCCTTTACATTTTTCTGTTATTAAAACAAACAAAAAACAAGCAAGGCCAGCCCAGGTAAGAAAAAGTAACATAACACATTACTTTTCATAAAAAGTAACTAACACAGTTAGTAACGCAATATTGCAATACATTACTTTTAAAAGTAACTTTCCTCAACACTGACCCAGGATGATGTTAGCCCTGAAATTATGACAGCATTGGGTAAATAATAAGCACTTGGAATAGTCCAAGTTCCTGCTAAATAAGTATCCAAAGCTTTTTTAAACTTTTATCATTAGTCTCTTTTTCGAGATAAAGCATAATAAAGCGTGACTTCCATTATACCGAGTTATGCTAAAGAGTTAGAGACACAATTTCAGATATCAGACAGAAAAACTGACTGTCTGTTTCCTAAGGTTTGGTGAGGGAAAAGATTGATCATGTAGACTGGTTATCACCCCAGTCTCACCCACACTAGACAGCTTAACCTCTAGTTGTACCCACGTAATGTCGTGTGTGTTGACCATATCTGCTGCTTCACACGAAAGAGACACACAATTCAGAAGAATTAATAGGTTATTTTTGTTCCTTAAAACAGTCCTTGAAAAACACTGTATGAAATATAAAGGGTATTTTCTAAGAAATCCCATCAGCTGAAACAGGATGTTGGCTTTCAGAAATGAAGCACCCTTTATCATGGTGACTGCTGAAAGTACATGCAGGGAAAAAACAAGCAACAAACTCTGATGTAAGCATCAAACTGGAAAGAGTGCCTAGCACCTTGAGCTGATGTTATCTTTGTCTGGAAAGATATTTTCTCCTTCCGCTAGTACACAAAAAAATACCCAATACTAATAAAAAAGCTTATGTAAAATTATTTTATATCAAAATCTGCTACAGATGTTTTGCTCATTTACAACCCAGTGTGTTTCATTCTTTCCAGCAGTAGAGAGATAAACTAAAGCTCATGGACAGATCCATCTACACGTGCCACATTTAGCCCCAGTCAGTACTGCAGACGAATCCAAACCTGCGCAGCATGCATCCATTCATGAGTGTTTCTGCTCAGCCAGGGAATGCAGAGAGCGTGTAGCTGCTTGCTTGGGATGCACTTGAACAGATAAAATGTAAACCACATCATAATATAATCCTGCAGGGCAAAACCCTCTGCACAGATCTTATTCTGCATGGCCACCCATACACTAACAGAAGCAACACAAATAAATACTACAGTATAAACCCTGTCACTTCTACATGCAAAGAATAAAAGCCTTTTAAAATCAAAACATTAAGTTATTAACTCAAACAAATAAATAAAAAATAATAAAAAAGAAACACTGCACCCGTATAGCTGAAGTCACACCATACATTGCACTTGATGCGTCCCATCAAACAAATCAAATAATCTTAAATGCAAATGCATTTGTCTACTTATGTAAACAACAAAAGACCCTACCAAACAGAACCAAAAAAACAAACAAACAACAAAAAAACGGAAACACTTTAAACACATGAGTCCAATTCTCACTATGAACTAGTTGCTTATTAGCATGCATATTACTAGGATATTGACTGTTTATTAGTACTTATAAAGCACATATTAATGCCTTATTCTGCATGACCTTATTCTACATCCCTTAATCCTACCCAATACCTTACTAACTATTAATAAGCAGTAATTATGAGTTTACTGAGGCAAACTCGTAGTTAATGGTAAGTTAATAGTGAGAATTGGACCCTAATATAAAGTGTGACCAAAAAAACAAGTTTCCATCACTTTGCCTCTCCGGTATAAAGCAAATGTTTTCTCCGGTAACAAAGAAAGTTTAGTAAAGATCCCGCAGATTTACTTACCAAACGGCTCGGTAAACGCCTTCAAACTCGTCATGTTCACTACGATTGTCTCAAACATAGGAGAAGATCGCTGATGACCTTTACACGAATACTGGATGTGTACGGCGCCGGTGTTTACTTCACCTTTGAGCGCGTTTCTGCGCGTGCTGTCCTGGCAGATAGAATCTACACAAAAACCTTCAAACTACCTGAACCAACTTTTCTTGCACAGCATAACAGACATCTACTTGCTTGTGGTGACGTGAGCTATGGGAGAGCAGAGCGTTCGACAGTCTCTTTCCCACACAAGGAAATTGCGCAGACGCGCGAGCATTTACGCCATAGATAACGCCATATTTTCTCACCTCTGCCTCTGACTACAAACGTGAAAATGTCTCATAGCTAAGGTCATTTTTTGGTCACTCACAAATAGTGATGTAATGAATAGGCATTGCACTTGCTTTGTATAAAAGTTTGCCAAATGTAAACATTATACATTGTTAATGAAAATTAAACTAGTTAACTGGGCTAATTTTTGAATAAACTTTATTTTTAACTTTTTTTTTTCGAGGAAATAATTTAAAAAAAGCTATAAGAGGCTACATCTTAAAGCGAGCAAACTTACCTGTTGCAATCAAAATGCAGCTTCTGTCAGTTATGACAGTTACTATTTACATTTTATTACTATTTGTCTATTTGTCAATTTAAACTTGTTGTGTGGCCTATAGGCCTATTGCTAACTTGCTGGGCATATTACCAAAAATAACCCCTGACCCATTATGTGTAATACAGCGGTTGGAAAAACCTCCCTCAAAAATAGGCTTTGAGTTTTAGTGTGTGTACTTGTTTAATTATACTTGTGAGGGCCAAATGTTCTCACTTATTAAGACGTTTTATAATTAAGAAACACTGTTAAGACATTTTACTGGTCCTCACTAGTTAAAAAGACTTATAAATCGGCCAAAATATGTTTTTATTTAAAGCTAGTGTTTTGCACATGTTTCTGTGATGTGTAGGTTTAGGGGTAGGGCTTAGGCTAGGCCATATACAATATCGTTACCCTGATATAAAATCAATGGAAGTCTATGCAATGTCCTCACTAATATAATAAAACAAACATCAGCGTGTGTGGTTCAGGTA
Source organism: Coreius guichenoti (assembly GCA_039654105.1). Taxonomy (NCBI): domain Eukaryota; kingdom Metazoa; phylum Chordata; class Actinopteri; order Cypriniformes; family Gobionidae; genus Coreius; species Coreius guichenoti. Next base: position 21,136,894 of record CM077177.1, on the reverse strand, counting down.
AACCATATGTTATGAGGACAAAATGTCCCTACAAAGATGGCAATATCCGAAATCCTTGTCCTTGTGGGGACATTTTTTGGTCCCTACGAGGAAAACTGCTTATAAATCATACAGAATGATGTTTTTTGAAAATGTAAAAATGCAGAACGTTTTCTGTGATGGGTAGGATTAGGGTGTATGGGGATAGAATATACAGTTTGTACAGTATAAAAATCATTATGTCTATGGAATGTCCCCCAGTAAATCAAACATGAAAACCCAACTTGAGTGTGCGTGTGAGTGTATTGCAGAATGTCACCACTGAGGGTCGCTATAAGCCCATGGTCTAAAAAAAAAAAAAAAAAAACTATTTTTTGCCTAAATAAAAATTCTGCTAAGAATGACAGAAGGAATTGTTTTGCCGAGCTCTGTGTTTTTATGGTATTAGCTGCAAGGATAACATTTTACCAGAGTACCCAGAGAAGGTTTGATTAGGTTTAACTAATCAATCAGAGTAATTGATTTCAACTAAATATTATTAAAAGTACTCTTTTAGAAAGGGCACATACTAAGGTGTTACCACTACCATGTTGCATGTTATTTTTCCATTTATATTTACACTAAATTCACATTTGGTGCTCTGCCTATTTTAGGTGCTAATTCAAATGAAAATGTGTGGTAGGAGATTAGTGTTCTATTTAAAGAATAGTGACAGAGAAGAATAGCATTCCACTTATAGATTAGAGCACAATAGTGTTTTGAATTTAAAATAGAGGCAGAGCAGAATAGTGTTATATTCAATATGTAGAATAGTGACAGAACACACTACAGACTAGTGACAAAGCAAGATCATATTTTGTGCTTAAAGAGCATCTCAGCATTAATGAGTAAACAATATTTCCCTGATTCTCCAAGCTCATTTTACGACACAGTTTGGTTATTTCATTTCTTTTCTCCCCTCGTCCTCTATAAATGTTAATGTTGGCTTCACTTCATTGAGGTGAAGTATTAGATGTATCCATGTAGAAAGAGGACATTAATACACTTGGAAAGCGTCAACCAGAATAATTAGCTCGCTATGTACTAAATGCTCCATTGTTTAAAATGGCAGGCCATGGTGTGATATACAGCCACGCAATGGCCTGTTTTCATTCTTGATATGGTCCGTTAAACAACAGAGGGTTTGAGAAGAGGGGCAACCTAAATGAAAAGCGAGTGGCTACTGTTAATCATGTACTAATCAAATTTAGCACTTCATCTGCAGGGCTAATTACTGAAAAATGAACATATCTCCATTCATTTCTTATTCAAGTGTGTTTTCTTAATCATTTTTCATTAATTGAATAATGAGAGAGAAAGGGAGAGTTACTGCAGAGTATCTATATTAGACTGTGACCTGAAAGCCAAGTATGGAATTTGTCCTCTGCATTTAATCAACCTTTGTGTTAATCAATCTTTGCAACCTTTGTGTTACAAGTCTGACTCTCTAGCCATTAGGCCACAACTGCCCAAATTATTACAGTGACACTTGTGAAACACATCAAGTTATAGATGAATAGGCTAAATGTAAAAATAATAATAATAATAATAATAATAATAATAATAATAAAGTCTGTTTTTCTGGCCTTCCTGTTTTTTTTTTTTTTTTTTTTCAGTGTTTTTACCTATATCTTTAGTACTGTGAGATATGGAAGCTTGTTTCCGCCACAAAATAAAACATTTTAAAAGATTGCGACTTTTTATCTAGATATAAACTCGCAATTCTGACTTTTTTTTCTCACAATTGCGAGTTTATATCTCACAATTCTGATTTTATATCACGCAATTCTGACTTTATAACTCACAATTGCGACTTTATTCTGAGAAAATAAGTCAGAATTGTGAGATAAAAAGTCACAATTACATTTTTTTATTTTGTATTCTGTGGCGGAAACAAGCTTCTATATGGAGATGATGTGGTTGGATGGTAATAATTTTATCTCAACTCTTTCCCTGACATTGACGGAAATTTGTGAGGAAACGCTTCCCCGCCACTGGTGGAAATTTCCGGCTTTCCGTGTTTACACGGTAGGGGGCGCTATTACACATTTTCTGAAAGAGTACTGAATCTCCTGATCAAAATACGTGCGCGATATCACATGTAACGTTAATTATGCAAAATAACGTGATCGACATATAAATCGATCGACATTAAACAGCAATATATAAATCAAAACTGTGACTGTTGAAGCTTTGGGGGTGTTGATGGACTCGATCTAGCTACTCCATCTGTGTTTTGATCATCATTCTTAATCCGATCTGGATGTAGTGTTTGACAAAGACGCGTTTTTCCTCAACTTTTTGCTCAAAATGTTGCTTTTTTAATGAAACTTAGCCACATTCAAGTGTTGACAAATAAGTGTTGAAGAATAAAACGGGTTTAAAAGCAGAGACTCTGTTCTTTCTTCTGCATGTTCAGATATTCATACAGCAAAATTCTGGCGGTGGATGGCAACATATTTAAAAAACGCTGGGAGGGAAAGAGTTAGTTGGGAGAGAATTGCTTAATCCGATTTAATTTAGCTTTTGTGACTATAACAAAACAAAAAAGATATAACTCAGTACTATTGTAAGAGTATTAGTTTCTCTCATGATTTTTGTGGATTTTGAAAATAAAACAAAACTAAATAAATAATAAATAAATAAATAAAACAATAAAACAAAAAGTATTTATCATAATGAAGCTAAAAAAATGGTTATCAAAACTTTTTCCTCAACACACATTATTTTCAAACTTAACATGTGTAACTTACCCCCTCTGGCTGTCTAACACTTGAAGTGTTCCACCAGCTCTGAAAAAGTTATTTATTTTTTATTTACTTATTTCTTATACCTAGAGAAAGAATTGAACCAGGATTGCAATATTATTGGACAATTAGACATTTACAAAATAATCATATTTAGAGATAGTGTTGTTGAGAGTGTCATAAGAAGCTGCCGCATTTTCAACCAGTGTAAGACACGCTCAGAGCTGAGATATCCCCTGGAATGAAATAAAAACTGTTATTATTGTTATTGTTATTGTATTATAGCATAAGTGGATAAGGACACTTTTTTTCTATTACTTCCATTTGAAATTAAAATTCCTTTGAGGTCCTACCACAGCCTCCATAAAAGTGTCTCAGAAACAAGCTGAATAATTTCCTAGAAAAAGGACAACCTCGTCTAATACCTCTTAAAACACAATGAACACTTCTCTCCTAATTACAAGTGTTTAAGAACACAACAACACAGTATAACACATGGAAACATTACTGCTTTGCTTCAAAGAATGCTTTAAGCTATTCAGGACGAGTAAAGGGTGTTTTGTAGGATTGTATGTGATTTGGTTGAGCACAAGTCACTGTGGCAGGCCCTCTAGCATAACACACTCTAACGGGCTCAGAGACCACTGCCCTGCCATTTATGTGACATTTAAAAACTCTTTAAGACGGTCCTGTCTGAATGATATGTTTAGAAATGCACACATTCGAGCACATCATTGAACATCATCTCTGCTGGTTCATTCAAATACCAAACAATAGTAGAAAAGCTCTTCAAAGCAACAAGATAATAGCAAATGACAGAGAAAAAGAGAATGACTATAATAAAATGTGTCTGCTCGCTAGCAGACGCTCGCTCTCATAAAGAGCATTTAGGTTGAAAACAGCTGATTATGTCTGATTCTGACATAAATGCTTCCCATTAGACCATTTTAAACTTTAATGAAAAGCATTTAGGTAGACTGTGTGGATGAGTGTGTGTTTATGAATATTTTGAATATTCTGCCTCTCATACAACAGTGCTTGGCCTAAACGTCTAAAAGACTGTAGGTTTTTAAAACGCATGAGAGCAGAAACACAGCTGACACTCGTGTGTTGGATGATTGATGAATCTATGTGAAAAATATGAGGTTCTGCAGTCTTTAATCTGTCCTGCTGTCACATACGTTACACTGCAGTGCATTTCACACCTGCTAAAGCTGATGGAAACCCAGTGCACAGCCTCAGGGGCTTCCCAGGTTTTCACATGATGCCAGACGCACTGTGGGTTTCAACTAGGGGTTCTTCTCAAACGAAAGGCTGCATTCTAGTAAGGTTGCAAACCAGGCTACCACGTCATCAAGAGCCTTTATAACAGTACACCAGACTACTTCCATAAAATGCATATATATATAAATACATATAAATATCAGTTGTCACTCTATGGGCCCTTTCATACACGCCAGGCGTGACACAAGTGTTTTTTGCTAGTTTCGGCCCAACACAGTTATCATTTTTACATCTAGCGCCACGTTGTTTAAATAGCAAATGCACTCGCGCCCATCTGTTCGTCTGAAACAAGGTGTGTTCAGGCGCATTGTTGGCACGTTGCTATTTTGAGACAACTGAAAACGACTGCGCCATTGACCAACAAAAGCATGGTCTAAAGTCAATAGCGCAGTATTTTTCGTGTTATTTAAAGGGTGCGTTAGTAATATGTGCCTATAGGCGTGTACACAACGCACGTACACTCTGCTTATTACACACACAGGGACGTGCAGCAGCACATAAACATTTTTAAATATTAAAAATAAAAGGATTCCCCTCTAGAGAAGTGAAGAGACTAGGTACAACCCTTCTGGAGCATGTGCCTGGCGCGCTGACCGTTTTTTTCCCGTCGTTGAACTAGCAAAAGTGGATTCGGACATGCCCTAAGTGCACCTACACCATGCGCTCAGATCGTTAAAATAGGGCTCTACATCTCCCAATGATATGTTTTAGTAAGATAATATTTAAAGGTACACTAGCCTATGTAACTTTTTTTTGTTCAAAATGAACAAAATTTAAATGAGCCAATACATCATCAGTCCTTCTTCCAAAATGTGCTTTTGTCTTACCCTGATTCACAATGGCTAGCCTATTATAAATGTTCATATTTTGGACCTGTTGGGATGGTTTTTGCGGGAAATTGTGTACATATCCATGTGTCGTCATATCTGTAAATAGAGAAAAGTTGCTCCGGCTACTTTGATGTGTACTTTATAGGGTTAATTTACAACAAAAGAAAAGAAAACTTTTTTTGTCTTGAATTTTAGAATGAAATTGTATGAGCTCAGTGCTGTGGACTAAATTTTTTTGTGAATTTTAATATGTGCAAAAGATTGTGGGTGATTGGAGGACACGAATGATACACTTGATGCATCCTTCAAAACATAGCAAATGAAGGATCTCAAGGCCATTTATCTCCAAGGGACCACTGCCCACCCTCCATTTTTTGTCAATTTTCATAGTTTCACATTCACAGGAATAGAGAAGTTATATATATACACTCACCTAAAGGATTATTAGGAACACCATACTAATACTGTGTTTGACCCCCTTTCGCCTTCAGAACTACCTTAATTCTACGTGGCATTGATTCAACAAGGTGCTGAAAGCATTCTTTAGAAATGTTGGCCCATATTGATAGGATAGCATCTTGCAGTTGATGGAGATTTGTGGGATGCACATCCAGGGCACGAAGCTCCCGTTCCACCACATCCCAAAGATGCTCTATTGGGTTGAGATCTGGTGACTGTGGGGGCCATTTTAGTACAGTGAACTCATTGTCATGTTCAAGAAACCAATTTGAAATGATTCGAGCTTTGTGACATGGTGCATTATCCTGCTGGAAGTAGCCATCAGAGGATGGGTACATGGTGGTCATAAAGGGATGGACATGGTCAGAAACAATGCTCAGGCAGGCCGTGGCATTTAAACGATGCCCAATTGGCACTAAGGGGCCTAAAGTGTGCCAAGAAAACATCCCCCACACCATTACACCACCACCACCAGCCTGCACAGTGGTAACAAGGCATGATGGATCCATGTTCTCATTCTGTTTACGCCAAATTCTGACTCTACCATCTGAATGTCTCAACAGAAATCGAGACTCATCAGACCAGGCAACATTTTTCCAGTCTTCAACTGTCCAATTTTGGTGAGCTCGTGCAAATTGTAGCCTCTTTTTCCTATTTGTAGTGGAGATGAGTGGTACCCGGTGGGGTCTTCTGCTGTTGTAGCCCATCCGCCTCAAGGTTGTGCGTGTTGTGGCTTCACAAATGCTTTGCTGCATACCTCGGTTGTAACGAGTGGTTATTTCAGTCAAAGTTGCTCTTCTATCAGCTTGAATCAGTCGGCCCATTCTCCTCTGACCTCTAGCATCAACAAGGCATTTTCGCCCACAGGACTGCCGCATACTGGATGTTTTTCCCTTTTCACACCATTCTTTGTAAAGTCTAGAAATGATTGTGCGTGAAAATCCCAGTAACTGAGCAGATTGTGAAATACTCAGACCGGCCCGTCTGGCACCAACAACCATGCCACGCTCAAAATTGCTTAAATCACCTTTCTTTCCCATTCTGACATTCAGTTTGGAGTTCAGGAGATTGTCTTGACCAGGACCACACCCCTAAATGCATTGAAGCAACTGCCATGTGATTGGTTGATTAGATAATTGCATTAATGAGAAATTGAACAGGTGTTCCTAATAATCCTTTAGGTGAGTGTATATATATAAATATATTGTAAATATTCAAACCGTTCTCACTCTGAGGTGTCGAATGCCCGTGTCACCTCCTTTGGTAAAGAAAGCACCTTTTATGAACCTAGTTCTAAACAAGGTTACAATACAATACAGTATGTGTACAATATGGGTTGATATTTTGTCATATTGTTCATGTGGAACCGAAGGAGTCTGTGTTCAACGGAAATGTCTCCTTTATTAGAAGCATGAGAGAATTCACACGTGAAACTTCCTGAAGGCCATTTTTTTTCACAGATAGGGTGAGTCAAGTTCAGTCTTACCAGAACTCATTACCTGAACTACAAATGGAATCTGAGTAATGGAGTGATTTGTGTTCACAAAGAGCACAAAGAGCTTTCAAGATGAAATTCATGGACTGGCCCATAGTCACCCAACAATTACTTTTTTTTTTTTTTTTTTTTTACAACTGAGAGAATAACAGGAGACAAAAAAGATTTTGCTGTTCTGGATGTGCACCATGAAATCTGTGTTATTTTATTAGACAGGCAAATACAGCTCATGGAAACTCATGGATACTGTAGTGTCCAAGATCAATAAATGGCATTTATTAATTTGGTAGATGCTAAAAAGCTTCAGTGCATTCAAGGTATATACTGTATTTCTATAATTATTAGCATACAGCTAATCATTTATTAACATCATAAAATAGCTCTGTTCTCTCTCTCTCTCATGTAGCAATGGGAATTCAGATTCATTTTGACGAATCGGTTCATTCACGTTTTTTTTTTTTTGTTATATAAATCGTCGCTAATTAAATGATCCTCTGATTTATTTTATGCTTTGTGTCTTGCCTTTTTTGTTTAAACTAAATGTAAATAATATAAATTCATGTTTTTTTGTTTTATTTGTTGTGCTTAATGTAAAAATTTCAATATCACCAAAATGTGCTTCTGTGCCAGCTAAATATATATATATATATATATTAAACCTTACATGAGGTGTGGTGACAGTTATAGTTGTATAGTAAGGGTGCTGTCACAATGAAATTTCATGGTAAAAGGTCCATTGTCAGTAGCGATGCATACGGTACACATATCAAAGTCACTTTCAAACCAAGCAGCTCTCTGTCTGTCAGAGCAGTGAATACGCAACTTGAACATTAATCTGCGTGGGGAAATTTTTCGCTCTCATGCTAAACTCCCGATGGCGCACATTCCTATTAAAATGACTGAATTTGACTGAGCAACGGTAAATATGAAAAATACTGAGAGCCCCATACTGAGGCAATGTTTTCCATAAACACTTTTTTTATACCAGTTGAAACTGGTTGAGAACTGGTAGAGTTCTTACCAGGTTGAGAAAATATTATCATATAACCCCAATTCATTCTGCACGGGTTACCTATTAAGTTCCATATTTACAAATTACAAAGTGTTGCTACTGACCTTTAAGGCCCTTAATGGTTTAGCTCCTGTGTATTTAACCGATGTTCTATCGCCCTACAATCCATCACGTTCTTTAAGGTCACAAAACTCTAGACTTTTGGTAGTATCTAGGATATCTACAGTGGTGGTCAGAATTATTGGCACCCCTGGTAAATATGATCAAATATGGCTGTAAAAAATAAATCTGCATTATTTATCCTTTTGATCTTTTATTCAAAAAATTCACAAAAATCTAAACTTTCATTGAAGTAAAAGAATTGAAAGTGGGGGGTAAATCACATTATGAAATAAATGTTTTTCTCCAAAACACGTTGGCCACAATTATTGGCACCCTTTTATTAAATACTTTTTGCAACCTCCTTTTGCCAAGATAACAGCTCTGAGTCTTCTTCTATAACGCCTGATGAGTTTGGAGAACACCTGACAAGAGATCAGAGAACATTCCTCCATACAGAATCTCTCCAGATCCTTCAGATTCCCAGATCCATGTTGGTGCTTCTTCTCTTCAGTTCACCCCACTCATTTTCTATAGGGTTCAGGTCAGGGACTGGGATGGTCATGGCAGAAGCTTCATTTTGTGTTCAGTGACACATTTGTGTGTTGATTTTGATATTTGTTTTGGATCGTTGTCCTGATGGAAGATCCAGCCGCGGCCCATTATAAGATTTCTAGCAGAGGCCGTCAGGTTTTGATTTTTTATCTGTTGGTTATTTGCTAGAATCCATTATACCATGTATCTGAACAAGATGTCCAGGACCTCCAGCAAAAAAATAGGCCCACAACATTAAAGATCCAGCGGTATTTTTAACCATGGGCATGGGGTACTTTTTATCCCTGTTTACACCAAACCCATCTGGTGGATTTGCTGCCAAAAAGCTCTTTTTATAGTTTCATCTGACCAGTCGTGTCTGACAACTGAATATGCTGGAGTTTGTTTCTGGATGAGCAAGAAGGATTTTTCTTGAATCCCTCCCAAACAACATGAGGTGATGTAGGGGTTGTTTGATTTTTTTTTTTTTTAGGCTTTCTGACCCCAAGACTCAACTAATCTCTGCGATTCTTCATCTGTGATCCTTGGAGAATCTTTGGCCACTCAAACTTTCCTCCTCGCCGTGCATTAAGACAATATATACACACGTCCTCTTTCAGGCAGATTCGTAACATCTTTAGTTGATTGCAACTTCTTAATTATTGCCCTGATGGTGGAAATGGGGATTTTCAATGCTTTAGCTATTTTCCTACAGCCACTTTCTATTTTGTGAAGCTCAACAATCTTTTGCTGCACATCAGAACTATATTCTTTGGTTTTACTCATTGTGATGAATGATTAAGGGAATTTGGCCTTTGTGTTTCCTCATATTTATACTCCTGTGGAACAAGACATCATAGCTGGACAATTTCATGTTCCTAGTCATCCTGGTGTGCTAAAAAATGTAAATATTAATGGGAATATACTTCAGAGCTATTTTACTCATAAAAAATTCTAGGGGTGCCAATAATTGTGGCCAACGTGTTTTGGAGAAAAACATTTATTTCATAATTTGATTTACCCCCCACTTTCAATTCTTTTACTTCAATGAAAGGTTAGATTTTTGTGAAATTTTTTGAATGAAAGATCAAAAGGATAAACAATGCAGATTTATTTTTTACAGCCATATTTGATCATATTTACCAGGGGTGCCAATAATTCTGACCACCACTGTAAGTCCACTAAAAAAGGGAGAGCGTTTTCACATTTGGCTCCTAAACTCTGGAATAGCCTTCCTGATAATGTTCGGGGCTCAGAGACACTCTCCCAGTTTAGAGACACATCTCTTTATCCAAGCACTAACATAATGCATCTCATAACCAGTTATATTAGACCAAAAGCATTATTAAATATTGCCTGAAACGTTATGAACAGCAGCTATGCTAATTATGTTCCATTTGCTTTCTGTTTTTTCTTCTTTGGGATGCCAGTCACCGAGTGGCGCAAACAAACAGCAGCCACCTTTTAAAGTTCCTCCTGAACCAAAACAACAAATGTTTGCTGCGTTCACACAATGTTATTGCCGTAATTACGAGATAGCAACCCATACCTGGAGCTTCAGACTTGGATTTATGCGTTTCTATAACACTATCAAGCCAAAATGAATCAATCATGTGGTACAGTCAGTGCACTTTAAGTTGTTTACTTACATTATTATTGTAATGATATGCACTTTGAGATATGAGGTATATTTTAACGCCATCTCTCATCTTATGACGCTTTGCAGACTCTACTGTGTGGGTTCAAGTGTTTTGAAGGAGGTATGGCTTTGGAGACGCTCTGAAGGGAGGGTGGGATCTCATGCTTTCAAAGCTAACTTGCTATTGCTAGCCTCTCCGAAGTTGCCTACCCTAGTTGAATACCCCTTTAAATATCAGTGTAGTTAATTTTTTTGTTGGTAGCTTGTAGTGTTGCTAATTACTTTTTTTAAATACTCTACCTGAACTAATTTAAATTATGCGTAGCATGGAAAACTACAGTAGCAAATTAGTCCCCACAACACCATTAATGATGACACCTCTTGTTTATGTATATGTGTATTGAGAAACATAATCATAAAAAGAGACAGACTGCAGTCACTTAGCTCTAAACAGGATATCCCAAACTTTATTTCCTGTGTAGAGGTGTACTAGGGGAGCAATCACAGTTAGTGGACTTCCATCTTATTAGATTGAGTGCAACACACAAAAAAAATCAAAACAAAAAAAATCTCATATTTAATTAATCAGATCGAAATGAAACCAACCTAACGATCAAAACAAAACAGCGTGAAATAAAGCGAAAATTGAGAAAGAAGAGATAAGAGAGAGAAGAGAGAGAACATGAGGAGGAAAATAGAGTCAGCTTTAATAAGCTTATGACAAGAGGACTGTGTAAGACACACAATGGCCACAAGGCCACACAAACTTGCATTAACATGACTCTCAGCGTTAGCTTACAGCGGTCGTACACACACAATGATTTGAGCCCCTCGATCTGTACAAGACAGATAAGATAATTAAACTCACAGCCTTCATTTAGATCAGCTATTACGTTACATACAATACATTCAGTCCTGCTTTGGCATCAGAGCTTTCTGCCATGATGTTTACATTGCAAAAAAATCTGTTTTATCTTGTTTTCCTGTAAAAATATTCTCAACACTATCTGATATGTTTTTATAAATATTCAATTGTTGTTTTCTCGACCTTAAGCATAAACCTCTTTAAATTGTGTTAGATTTATGCATACAACAACAAAAAATAATTTGAGATAGATATTCTCTGAAAACAAGTCTTATGTTACACATGCAGATGTATCTTGTTTTATGGATTTTAGATATTTCTACTGAAAAACAAGACAAAACGACTAGTTAAGAACAATATTCTTTGCAGTATAAGTGGTTTTGCAAACCTTTATACATGCTATAAATTTACACATTATAAATAAGTGAAATGTAGACATTTACGCACATATACGCACTGTTCAGGAATACCAGGAACATCTTTACACATATACACTGCGATCTTTACTACAACATACAGCCTATAGAATTTCACTGGACACATTAATGCAAGATGTTAGTGAGGCCTTGGATTGAAGAGTTAGAGGAGAGAGAGAGAGAGAGAATGAGAGGGGGGAGGGGAGGGGAGGGGAGGAAATAATATTATCAAAGATTAGTATTAAACCCCTGAAAGACTAGAGACCATCTGAGCAGTGAGGAAGAGAGGGGGGGTTTAGGAATGTAAGACATACACAAGGCAAACCTGACGCTTCACACACATTCTCCTGATGTTTTACAGACATTTTCCAGATGGTTCACTGATTTTTGCAAGATGGTTTACAGACTCGGAGCAGATAAATAATGGATTATATGTTCCCTTAATTCTTACAGATATCACAGATTGCTCCAGACTGACCAAACACACACACACTCACGTGCACACACACACACTGCTCAGCGAAGAAACTAGAACAAAACAAACTCTATGCAACAATCAATCCAAAAGGCAATATTTGTCATTCTGAAGGTCTCAAATAAATACGTTGTATTCTCTCTGTGATAATGGCAGAGCAGAGACTCTGCCTTCATTCTACTGTACAGTATATACATACACACCTTAACGCTTCAGCGAAAAAATATTTCATACTGTTAAATAATACAACCACTGCAACAACCAAGCAGAGGGCCTTGACATATTGCTTCCTTTGTTTGTACATGTGCTCCTGTACCAAACGACAGATACTGCCTTTTTAATATACATGTGCAAGTAAAAACAAACAAAAGAAACACATTCAAATGAAACTTACGGACAGGAAAACCAACCGAACAACCAAACGAAACAAAAGTCTGAATATCTATACAGCTTTCAAACCTCTGTCGACTACGTTAATGAAGGGGATTCTGCGTACTATATACAGACAGGTTAGCATCCATGCATTGTCAACACGAAGCACATTAACATTCCAAATATGGACATGGCAAACAAGGGGGCTGGGAATGGGGAGGGGCTAGGTTTCACAGGGGGCGGTTCCAATACAGCCACGCCCTGATTTACAGACTGCAGAGCACAGATGTACAATTGCTGACCCCTGCTCTGCCAAAGCAAATACATATACAGTATAAACCGGAGAGACCATGTACAGTTTGAACGCCCCGTACGGAGAGACGCACCTGCGGTCGGTTGGTGTGACGGCTAGCGAGCAGCACGTACGGCGAGAGTCCGTGAAGATCTTCACGGCAGAACTTGGTATGGCTGTAATTCACATGGTTTCAGCAACTCCAACTTCATCTGTTTATTGGTTAAATAGATATTAGGCTTCAGGAAAAAGTCTTTTTATCAATGTTGTTTTTTCCTTTATTGTTTTGTAGTGTCTTTCTTGTGGATCTTAGAATTAGCAAGCAACAGCGGACCATCTTCACCAGGGACTGAAGGTCATAATCGAAGGTTTCCTGCAGAAATGCCCTAAAGCCTGTACAATATTGTATCCTTTCATTAAAAATGTAAAACAAAATAAAACAAACACAACAAAAGATAGAATAAACAGCTATTCAAGCTAATTTTTTTCTTCTCTTTCAAAATCAAGCTACTGAAACTACAAACCCCAACACAGAATCCCAGAATTCCTTTAAAAACTCTTTCATCACAAGAAAAGGTGTTCAGATGCAGTAAAAGAGCTGTAGGCTGGATCCCTTCAGTACAAACACCTATAAGAAATGTCACCAAGGCCTCTTTATCCTTGCAAGGACATTTTTTGGTGTGGGTAAAAAAATGTATGATTCGAAATAGAAAACCCACTTCAGGGGCTGTGGCACACTACAGTTCTCCATTAGAAAGATTTTCCCTTTGGCAAATTTGGCTCAAAATACACAATAGATGGAGTCCAACATACTACAGATCTACTGTGCTCATTCCAGAAGCGTGAATTTATTTTCAATTACCCACTAAGACTGGAAATCAAACTTTGGAAAGGACAGTGAAAAATCCTGCAATTGCATTTTTAAAATTTAAAACGAGCAACTTTTTTTCAGTTTGTTTGTTAAACCATGCTATCCTAAAGAAGTTTAGAGTCAAATTCAGATTAGTTCTACAATTTCTGCTTTTAAAATTGACCTACGTCTAAAACCGTGACTACTCTACGAGATTTACCTTACAGCTCCGTATGCAGAGAATCTACAAAGTACAAAGAAGCAATCTCAGCAGGGTTGGAGGGAAAAGCGTGCCCTCGTAAACTCCACATATATGAGTGACTGAGTGTATCTGTATGGGATATTGAGCAAGTTTATCAAGCAAAAGTCTACCAATTATACATGCTTGCATGTGTAAGACTGTAAATTGTGTGTCTGAGAACAAATCAATGAAAGTATGGCCACTGGTTTTGCGTAGTTCTCGTAGTGTGTGTCCGTAAATGTATGCGTGTGTGTTTGGACGGAAAGTAACAGTCATAATTGTAAACTCTCAATGTGATGTTGGCAAAAGCATGTCACATGCTGGATTATCTCAGTACACTGACCTCACATACGTTCCATCGATTGCATAAATTAATAATCTAATCCGTAACAAACCGCGGTATGTTCATATTAGAAAATTCAGGATGTTCCTTAACCCGAGCTCACTCAATAGCACTTCACGATCAATGCTCTTAAATCAAAGTCTTGCACTAGTGCACCTCTGGTCTCTGAAGCTTCAGCGCCAAGAGAGACTCTCCTTATTGTTATTCTCTTTTCTGAACTGAAATTAACTGCACCAGTGCAAGAGATGGATAAAAACTGGCCTTCACAGCAATTAGTTAAACAGAGCTGCTCTTGAATATGACAAAAGCCGTAAACGAACGGCAAAAGTTGAACCCTTACGTTTAAGACTGCTCCGATTACATAATCTGTAAACACATAAAGAGGTGGGTCTGAAAATTCACCCAAGCAAAATTACCGCTCGGTCCACATTAAGATAACAAACCTATAACACACAGCCACATTACCCAGAGTTCCATGGCACTATGAAGGGAGCTTACAGATTCCACGGTCCCACGTGGCTTTTATACTGGTTTAGGTTAAAAAAGCACAACTACAGTAGTTAAAGGTAGCAATAGTAGCTTTTCATAGTCTAGATGTTTGAACACTGTGGTCATTTAGCGCACACAACAAACAGAGGAAGATGAGGATGAAGGAGTGGCGTGTGGAGAGAACAGAAGAACAGGCCGATGGTCTGCGGAAAATGATTATCCACATGAACCCGAAACCGAGTCCACCGCTGTTGCCTTCCTCTGCAGTCTTTAGTTTTTCCCTTTATTTTAACCTTTAGTCTTTGCGTATTTTCCACAGAATGCATGAACGTGTGTGTCACTGTGTGAAGGTGTGTAGTTCTGAGAGTGTATGCATGTGTGAGCGCATGTATGTGTGTTTAGAAGCCCTTGATGTGGCAGTAAGCCTCCAGAGAGGAGAACAGGATGTAGAGGAGCCAGAGGCTGACGAAAAGCATGGTGGTCAGCGCTTTAGCAGTCCGCGGACCCCCCAGCTCACCGCCGATGTCGGGCCGGCGGCGGTACATGAGCACCGCCACGCAGATGAAGGCGAAAATGGTGAAGAGGGTGACAGAGAAGGCCAGGCTACCCGGCTCCACCCTGAAATCACGGCCCTTTGAGTTGTGGTAGATGGCGGCGATGGACCAGGCAACTCCGATGCCCAAGAAGACGTTCACAGCATTGCTGCCAGTCACATTTCCGATGGACGCGTCGGCGTACTGATCCTGTATCGCTGCCACTTTACTGGCAAAGGTGTCTGAGAGGAAGACGATGAGGGAAGCAGGAGAGGAGAAAAAAGAAAGGAGATAAATGGGAAAGATTTTAATACAGTAAAATACATCTTTTTCATAAACATTCATAAACATTCTGAGGGATTAATAATAATAATAACTTAAATAAATAAACAATCAAATAAACAAGCATAAATAAACAAAATATACACTACAGTTCAAAAGTTTTAGATCAGTAAGATTTTAATTTTTTTTTAAAGAAGTCTCTTCTGCTGATCAAGCCTGCATTTATTTGATCCAAAATACAGCAAAAACAGTAATATTGTGAACTATTTTTTTTACTATTTAAAATAACTGTTTTCTATTTGAATATATTTTAAAATGTAATTTATTCCTGTGATGGCAAAGCTGAATTTTCAGCATCATTACTCCAGTCTTCAGTGTCACATGATCCTTCAGAAATCATTCTAATATGATGATTTGCTGCTCAAGAAACATTTCTTATTGTTATCAATGTTGAAAACAAGAAAAGGATTCTTTGATGAACAGAAAAGAACAGCATTTATCTGAAATAGATTGTATTTTGTAACATTATAAATGTCTTTAATGTCACTTTTAATCAATTTAATGCATCCTTTAATATCCCTCCAAAAAAAAAACATTCTTACTGACCCCAAACATTTGAATGGTAATGTAAAATGATACAACAAATTTCTATTTCAGATAAATGCTGTTCTTTTAAACTTTCTATTCATCAATTTTTTTTTTTACTGTTTTGAAAACAGATAATAATAAGAATTATTAGAAATTTTAGAATATTTCTGAAGGATCACATGACACTGAAGACTAGAGTAATGATGCTGAAAATTCAGCTTTGCCAACACAGGAATAAATGACATTTTAAAATAGAAACCAGTTACCTTAAAACAATATTACTGTTTTTGCTGTATTTTGGATCAAATGCAGCCTTGGTGAGCAGAAGAGACTCCTTTTTTTAAAAACATAAAAAAAATCTTACTGATCTAAAACTTTTCAACGGTAGTGTATAATAATAAAAAAAACATACACATGTATTTATTTACTTTACTTGGTTTTGAAAGATTTAGTTAATTTATTTTGTACCAAAATTACAGCCAAATAAACCATAAATCTAAGGAGAATTATACAATTTAGTGAGGTTTATGCTTAAAACAAGAATAAGCAAGAATAAACAAACTAAATTCAAGACAAGAAGTAATCTTTATATAAGTAATTAAAATAATTCTACTTCAAGTACTGTACATCCTGTTTGTCTAAATACATTTAGATATTTTTTCTAGGAAAAAAAATCTAGTTAAAAGAGCACAAACAAGCATACACTCATAGTACCCCATCTTCTCTCACACTCATCTCTCCTTTTTTGGTGAGGATGTAATTTTGTAATAACAGCCTGGTTAACCTCTGATTTGAGTTGAAATCAGTGGGCTGTCTGCTATTTAAACAGTGTGGTTTCTCTCTTGCTCAGAGACAGCTGCATGCTAACAGGTTGATCTACTGCTGACAGCTGAGAAGCCATGAGGGTGCTGATTGTGTGTTCTGTCTGGGAAGGCCTCTAAATAACCCTAGATGCACATACCCTTCCTTTCAAACTCTTTCTTCCTCCCTGTCTCTTAATTTTCATCTCTCTATTTCGTTATGCTAATGTAGTCCATAACACATAACCCTGCTTAACTGCTCTGGATATGTTGATGTTACTCTTTGCTGCCATTTTCCTCATTTAAAGGTCTCGATATCCTGCGGATACACACTCTAATATTCACACATTCTAATATTATATTCATAGGATCAAGTAAAGACATTTATAATGTTACAAAAGATTTCTATTTCCGATAAATGTTGTTGTTTTGAACTTTCTATTCACCAAAGAATTGTCGTGATGAAGCATTTCGAACAGCTCAAAGTTGTCATCTCGTAATTACGGTAATTCCAGCGCGACATAACTGCAGCACTCAACATCTGTCTAAAAGTGAAGGTTAGAAACTCTCTGTAGAAAAGTATCTGAGAACAACAGTAGTCATTTAAGGGCTTAAAAGACCAAAATTGACGCAACAGCATCTCAAGACACAGTATTATAAAGTCAAAGCTGGGTTTTACTGTAAAGTACTTAACTCTGAAATAACATTTTCCTTCTCGTTATTCATCACTGTCCTGTTATGTTGTTGTAAACAACAGCATGGATGGAGCCGTTTCCATGGCATTACCAAGGAAATTCTCAGTTAAGGCTTAGCTAACACCCAGTCTGGTGTAAAGTCCTGCCAAAGAGCCTGGCAGCGTGCAGACGACAACTGCCGCTAATGTGGGTGTCATGGCAATGCATAGCTTCATCCTAGAAAGACGCTTGGGAGCAGTTAATCATTACTGAGTAAAATGGATCAGCGATCCAGACTGTTACAGACTTTGAAACTGTTATAAACCTCATATGCTTGCATTTGCATTTGGACACAAACTCATATAGGACGACCACACATATAGTTTAAATGAATACTTTATTGACTATAAAAGTCCCTGTGGCTCATGTACACTATATTGTCAAAAGTATTGGGACACCCCTCCAAATCATTGAATTCAGGTGTTCCAATCACTTCCATGGCCACAGGTGTATAAAATCAAGCACCTAGGCATGCAGACTGCTTCTACAAACATTTGTGAAAGAATGGGTCGCTCTCAGGAGCTCAGTGAATTCAAGCGTGGTACTGCGATAGGTTGCCATCTGTGCAATAAGTCCATTCGTGAAATTTCCTCACTACTAAATATTCCACGGTCAGCTGTTAGTGGTTTTATAACAAAGCGGAAGCAATTGGGAACAACAGCAACTCGGCCACGAAGTGGTAGGCCACGTAAAATCACAGAGTGGGGTCAGCACATGCTGAGGAGCACAGTGCGCAGAACTTTCTGCAGAGTCAATAGCTACATACCTCCAAACGTCATGTGGCCTTCAGATTAGCTCAAGAAGTGCGTAGAGAGCTTCACGGAATGGGTTTCCATGGCCGAGCAGCTGCATCCAAGCCTTACATCACCAAGTGCAATGCAAAGCGTTGGATGCAGTGGTGTAAAGCACGCCACCACTGGACTCTAGAGCAGTGAAGACGTGTTCTCTGGAGTGACGACTCACGCTTCTCTGTCTGGCAATCCGATGGACAAGTCTGGGTTTGGCAGTTACCAGGAGAACGGTACTTGCCTGACTGCATTGTGCCAAGTGTACAATGTGGTTGTTTTTCAGGGGTTGGGCTTGGCCCCTTAGTTCCAGTGAAAGGAACTCTTAATGCTTCAGCATACAAAGACATTTTGGACAATTTCATGCTCCCAACTTTGTGGGAACAGTTTGGGGATGGCCCCTTCCTGTTCCAACATGACTGTGCACCAGTGCACAAAGCTAGGTCCATAAAGACATGGATGAGCGAGTTTGGTGTCAAGGAACTTGACCGGCCTGCACAGAATCCTGACCTCAACCCGATAGAACACCTTTGGGATGAATTAGAGCAGAGACTGGAAGCCAGGCCTTCTCGTCCAACATCAGTGCCTGACCTCACAAATGCGCTTCTAGAAGAATGGTCAAAAATTCCCATAAACAAACTCCTAAACCTTGTGGAAAGCCTTCCCAGAACAGTTGAAGCTGTTGTAGCTGCAAAGAGTGGGCCAACTCCATATTAAACCCTACGTATTAAGAATGGGATGTCATTAAAGTTCATGTGCATGTAAAGGCAGGCGCCCCAAAACTTTTGGCAATATAGTGTATGGCTGTGCTGGGAAATACAAAGTGGACTACAAAATATTTAAATCAAGAGAGAAAAATCACTATAATTAACGTTTTATATCACCACACATCAGCGAGTGTCATGATTCCAGCCTGTGTTTCCCTGTCTTGTGAGGACTCTTTTGTTATGTCATGTTTTGTAGTCCTTTGTAGTTTTTCATGTTGATTAGTTCTCCCAGGTGTTTCCCGTTTAGCCACTCCCTCTTGTTATCTTGTTAACCTTGTTTGACCCTGTGTATTTAAACCTCGGTACTTCAGTTGTTGGGTGTTGGTCGGTGTGCTCCTGTATCCGTGTTCCTGTTGTTGCACTCCTGCCTGTTTTTGATACCCTCGTTCTTGGATTTACTGTATGTTGTTTGTTATTAAATCGTTCATGCTGCATTTGGATTCTCACTCCGCTTCATCCCTGCTCACACGTTACAGAACGACCGACCAAAATGAATCCAGCGGTGAGGATTATGCGTCTCCGTCAAGGAGATCGCTGCCTGGAGGACTATGTGACAGACTTTGTCGAACTGGCTCATTTGGCCAAAATGGAGGTGATCCCTCTCATGATTTTTTTTCGGGGGGGACTATCTGAGCCGCTCAGCTCAATTATGCCACTGCATAATCCTAGTTGGACATTGGAACTCTATATCAACTTAGCATTACAGCTGAGCGGCTCTGCTTTTATTGTGGGTTTCACAGAGGAGGAACACAGCACTCCCTCTGCCAAGATGGCCGCCATTATAGAGTCTCGTCCCGTCATGGCCGCCAGTCCAGAATCTTGTCCCGTCATGGCCGTCAGTCCAAAGTCTCGTCCCGTCATGGCATCCACGCCCAAGTCTCCAACCGTCATGGTCGCCACGCCCACCATCCAGAGTCCAGCGACGTCTCCTGTCCACGTCCAGAGTCCAGCGACGTCTCCTGTCCACGTCCAGAGTCCAGCGACGTCTCCTGTCCACGTCCAGAGAGGACTCCGCCTCCTGTCACGAGTCCAGAGAGGACTCCGCCTCCTGTCACGAGTCCAGAGAGGACTCCG
Source organism: Coreius guichenoti (assembly GCA_039654105.1). Lineage (NCBI taxonomy): Eukaryota > Metazoa > Chordata > Actinopteri > Cypriniformes > Gobionidae > Coreius > Coreius guichenoti. The sequence continues at coordinate 21,116,871 of CM077177.1, read as the reverse complement.
TCTCCTGTCCCTCCAGTCCTCGCTCCAGAGTCCGTAGTGCCTCCTAAGAGGATTCTGGGAGGGGGCTACCCATCCATGGAGGCTGGCCCTGAAGGGTCTGTGCCGCCATGGCTTCCTGAACTGCCTAAGCCGCCATGGCTTCCTGAACTGCCTGAGTCGCCATGGCTCCCTGAGCTTTCGGCGCCTCCGTGGTCCCCTCAGCTTTCGGCACCTCCGTGGTCTCCTGAGCTTTCGGCGCCTCTGTGATCCCCTGAACGTCCTGCGCCTCCATGGCTTCCGGAACTCCTAGGTCCGCCCACGCTCCACGGCCCTAGTCCGCCCACGCGCCACGGCCCAGGTCCACCCACGCTCCCAGGCCCATCTATGCCATGTCAGGGTCCTTGTCCTGTTCCGCTCCACGGGCCTGGCCCTCCATCCCGCCCCCGGATCCGCCTCCGCTCCACCTCCCTCCTGGACTTTTTTTTTTTTGTTTCATGCGTCTGGAATCCGCTCTTTAAGTGGGGGGCTCTGTCATGATTCCAGCCTGTGTTTCCCTGTCTTGTGAGGACTCTTTTGTTATGTCATGTTTTGTAGTCCTTTGTAGTTTTTCATGTTGATTAGTTCTCCCAGGTGTTTCCCGTTTAGCCACTCCCTCTTGTTATCTTGTTAACCTTGTTTGACCCTGTGTATTTAAACCTCGGTACTTCAGTTGTTGGGTGTCGGTCGGTGTGCTCCTGTATGCGTGTTCCTGTCGTTGCACTCCTGCCTGTTTTTGATACCCTCGTTCTTGGATTCACTGTATGTTGTTTGTTATTAAATCGTTCATGCTGCATTTGGATTCTCACTCCGCTTCATCCCTGCTCACACGTTACAGCGAGACTGCATTCAGAGGATGCACGTTACTCATCAAACCCATTTTCATTTTAAATTCATAGAGCTAATTATTAATTCAAGATACTGTAACTATACGCTGAATCTAAAGGCTTTGTTTTCTGTTCCAAAGCATTGGTAAAAGCTGCCTTATCAGTCAGCGTACATGTCCCTCGCCTGGTTTCTGGCCGCGCGCTTGGTTAATTGGAAGTTCAATTGTTTTCTCAGTACTATTGGCTTTCATCTCTCACTACAGATTGACGCATTTGTCATTTTGTCAAACTGTGCAGAAACAGCAGAAAAACAATCAATGGATATGGTTGTAAACTCTTCAGCAGAACGGTTTTTAAAATTTGCCTCATTTACCTTACTATTGACTTGATTTTTGACCTGTTACTAGTAAACAGTGCAAGTACCATAGTTTTTGGTACCTGAACCAGGCTTTGTGATTTTATCATCTAAACAAACACAATAAAAGCATCAAACTTGACCAAAAAAATGTGCATTGTCTAAGCTTTAGCCCCTCAAACAAACTTTTCTCTAACCCTAAGGGAAAGACATATTCCCACAGTTTCCTGTTAGCAAGTGATTTTTTGTTAGAAAGTGATTTTAGCTGATAGGGTACAATGTGTCTAAAGGCCCCCTGGGACAAAAGGCTGCTTGAACGTAATTTTCTCCTAAAACAAAAAGCACTACTTCTCTAAACATCTGTAGTACTTCCAGTAGTACTGCCACTATATCAGATTTACACTACGGTATTATCCTGGCCAAGAAAATGAACACTATATCTATAGAAATTTTGAATAATAATATTTATATTTTGTGTTTTATCTTTTTATATTCAGTCTTTTTTTCCTGCCCCCAAATAGCATTGTTATAGAAAAAGAAGCATTACTTAAATATTCATGAAGTAGCACAGTTTGTGTAAAAAGGAATATTGAAGAACAGTGTCCCATTTTTCATTTTTATTTCAATCACTTTTAGCATTTCAATCTAATTTATAAAAAAAAAAAGTTATTCTGGAAACAAATCCATTGATCTGCACTTGTGCAAAAAAATTTGTGGAAGTTCCAGGTGTATTGACGATAACCATGATATTTAAAAAAAGTGAAATAGGCTTACTGATATCATGTTAATACTGCATGAGCTAAAGCATCCTCGTGCTGTACCAAAACTTTATGACTTAAAACTTTATCTTCTGTGAAACAGAAACAAAGATATTTTGAAAATGTCTGTGGGTTTGTTTGTTTTTTGTCCATATAATGAAAGTCAAAGCGGTCCAGTGTTGTTTTGGACACCATTGACTTACATTGTATGGACAAAACAACATCCTTCCAAGTATCTTCTTTTATGTTCCAAAGAAGAAAGAAATTTATGAGGGTTTGGAACAACATGATAGTGAATAAATAATGACAAAACTATCATTTTTGGGTGAATTATCCCTTTAAGGATGTTTTGAAAAAATACTGATTAAGAAAATGTCCTTTTTTGTGCATGACATTGTCAATGTATGATGACTTTTACTGGAAAGCAAGATGCAAATGTAAGAAAATGATTTTCTGCAGTGAGATGAGAAGAGCAAAAGGCCGAGAAATGGAGGATGAAAATAAAAAAAAAATGGAGTGAGGTAAAGAGGGAGAAGAACAGCATTAGAGAGAGAGAGATTTCTGCTCCCTCAGCGTTTTCTCTATGAGTAGTCCGGTGTGTCTGGAATACTAAACATGGCGAACATGCACTGCACTTCCAACAGACACAATCTATTTAACATCTGTGTGTGTATGTGTGTGTGTGTGTCTTCTGTACATGAACATTGTGGTGTGTGTGTCTCTTCTGTACATGTGGTGTGTGTGTGTTTCTCCTGTTTTAAATAACAGTTATCATGACTGATGAAGGTAATATATGGGGGTGCAATGTAGCAAGAAGCTTTACTCTGCATAATTATATGATATATCATAATCACAGCCCTGTGCGCACACACACAACACGAGTGCTTGGACATCCTCATTCTGTGATAAATGTCTGTATGTAAATATAAACATGGGAGGCTGAAACACAAAAATCAGAGGAACATATGTTTTTTTCCCCTCACCTGGCACTGAAGTGCCCAGCGCCACAAACACCACGGCTGTTACGGAGTCTTTGAGTCCAATAGTGCAGCCGAAGTGGGATGCTAGGTCTCCGATGAAAGCTGTCAGGAGGCCAATCATGCAGATTGACACCACGAAACACGCCCACCCGTTCCAGTAGTCGGTGGGCGGGACGAAGGCGAAGAGAACTTTCCAAAAGACAGTGAGGAAATGCATGACGTAATCGAAGCAGGAGGGGAGCTTCTCCTCTCCGCATTCTTCATCATCATCATCCTCACCTGCAGGAAGATAATAAAGAGAAATAATTAAATTTGACCTTCTACACGGTGAATAAACCCCTAAGTATTAATGTTTGCCACATGACTCATCCTGTACCATTTGTGCTAAAACAAGCAAGAAATATAATAGATTTACATTGAAGGAGGAATCTGGGCCATATCTAAGGGACCAAAATGTGTTCTTTCAAATGATCAGCAGTCATGGCAGTATAGATAAAGCCACACACACACACATAGCCTTTTATCGATATGTAGAGCACACAGCATCCGTGTGTGTGTTCAGTGAGGGTCTAATCTGTTTGATATTCTGTTGGTGTGGCGTTTTCTTGAGAGTGTGAAGCGAGCAGCTTACACACGCCCACACACTGCTCTCTGACAGGTGAGGCTGTTCCTTTAAAGTGTGATTAGATTACAGGATGTTCAGAAATCTCGCCTATTCACAGCATCAGCTGAGAGCAAACAGATTCAAGTCTTTGGCAGTGGATTTCATCATTGTTTTGCTAAGACTTTCTATTCACAGGCAAAACCTGATTACACACTGTGATTAAAAGGATTATTGATCCAAGTAGATAATTAGACTGGGACACACTCGTTGAGACAGAACATTCACACTGATCATTCAAAATATTATCAAAAAAATATATAAATTCAAAAAAGATTTAATCATTATGAGACGATTTTGACGATTCAGAAAGAAATTTCTGAATGCTGATCTACATGAGTGTATATGTGTGTATCTTTATCATTACAGCCCAAGAATATTTGAATTTGTAGGATTGAAAATAATCAAAGATATTTGAAATTGAACAAAGACATTTGCTTTATTGTTTCAACCCCCATCTTTTTTATCACAAGGGCCATTTGGAATTCCTAAAGACAAAGAGATGTTGATAGGCCTGTAGGCCAAAATGTGTGTCACACCTTTACAGTGGGGGGAGATGTAAAGATATCTAAAGGGATATCTGATTGGTCAGTTTGAATGTCTCACATTTGGGTTTCAGTCACATGGTCAAGGAAGGGATAAAAGAATATTGCAACGGTTGCTCTGTCTCTCTTGATTCTCTGGCTCTCTCTTTTCTTGGGGGCTGCTCTTTGGCCCCTTTCTTGATTCTCTGTCTATTATTCTCTGGCTCTCTCTTCTTGGGGCCTGCTCTCTGGCTCTTCTTTTCGCTGGGGCTTCTTTGCTCTGGCTCTTTCTCTCTTCTCTTTTCTAAAGCCTCTCTCTCTTTCTCTCTCTCTCTCTCTCTCTCTCTCTCTCTCTATCGGTCAGGTAACATTCTACATATATGCTGGGTACGATTAATGGAATAAGTTTTTACCATCTCATATATCTATTTTGTAACTATTTTAAGTGTAACCATAACCAGATATGGTCATTAAACCCTTTCAATTACAAATGATGTTCTAACTAGTTTTGATTCGGTATTAATTTTGAAGTGCTACCTATTGCAATACAATATCGTCACACTATAGCAACGCTCTCCAACATATTTTGCTATTGTAACTGCGCTTATTTCTGTCATTGGTATAAGTAGCAGTGGGTGGTAAAAGACGAGACATGTACAGTTCCCTTTCAGTCAGTACAGTTCGGCTATGCGATTCAGTTCGCACGGTCTCCTCCCCGCTTTCGGCGAGTCCACTATACCATGGTGGGTGGCAATGCCCCAGTCATGCGTGCGGAGGTCGCCATCCTACTGGCGAAAGGTGCGGTCGAGATCATCCCTCCAGCCGAGATGGAGTCCGGCTTCTACAGCCCTTACTTCATTGTACCCAAGAAAACCGGTGGGTTACGGCCAATCCTGGACCTGCGCATCTTGAACCGAACCCTTCACAGGCTTCCATTCAAGAGGTTGACAGCCAAACGCATTTTCGAATGCGTTCGTCCCTTGGATTGGTTTGCAGCGATCGACCTGAAGGACACGTACTTTCATGTCTCCATTCTTCCTCGACACAGACAGTTTCTATGGTTTGCCTTCGAGGGGCAGGCATATCAGTACACGGTTCTCCCATTCGGGCTAGCCCTGTCCCCTCGCGTCTTTACGAAGGTTGTCGAGGCAGCCCTTGTGCCGCTCAGGCAACACGGGGTTCGCATCCTGAACTATCTCGACGACTGGCTAATTCTAGGCCACTCTCGGCATCAGGTTTGCGAACACAAGTACCTGGTGCTTCAGCACCTTGCCCGTCTGGGCCTTCGGGTCAACTGGGAAAAGAGCAAACTCTCCCCAGTGCAGAGGATCTCTTTTCTCGGTATGGAAACCGACTTGGTCGCCATGTACGCGCAGCTTACGAGCGAGCGCGCGCAGTCACTGCTGACTTGTCTTCGGTTTGCTTCATATGAGACCGCTTCAGCACTGGCTTTGCGATCGAGTCCCGAGATGGGCATGGCAACACGGCACGCTCCGGGTCCCAGTGACTCGGGCCTGCCGTCAGACCTTCACCCCGTGGGCGAACCTCAGTTTTCTACGGGCAGGTGTTCCCCTAGGACGAGTTTCCAGGCATGTTGTTGTATCAACAGATGACTCTGCCACGGGCTGGGGTGCCATGTGCAATGGACATGCTGCCGCGGGCTCCTGGAGAGGACCCCAGTGCCTATGGCATGTCAATTGCCTCGAGTTGCTGGCCGTACGTCTTGCCCTGCACCGCTTCCGAGCCCTGCTCAAGGACAAGCACGTACTGGTCCGTTCAGACAGCACGGCGACAGTAGCGTACATCAACCGACAAGGTGGTCTACGCTCCCGCCGGATGTCGCAACTCGCCCGCCATCTCCTCCTATGGAGTCAGAAGCATCTGAGGTTGCTTCATGCCGTTCACATCCCGGGAGAACTGAATCGTGCAGCCGACGAGCTGTCACGTTTTCAGCCGCTTCCGGAGGAATGGAGACTCCATCCCCAGATGGTTCAGCTGATTTGGGAACAGTTCGGCGACGCACAGATAGATCTGTTTGCCTCCCACGACTCTTCCCATTGCAGCTGGTATTACTCCCTGACCGAGTGGACCCTCGGCATGGATGCACTTGCGCACAGCTGGCCGCGGGGCCCACGCAAGTATGCGTTTCCCCCAGTGAGCCTGCTCGCACAGGTTCTGTGCAAGATCAGGGAGGACAGGGAGCAGGTCCTTTTGGTCGCCCCATATTGGCCCGGCTGGACCTGGTTCTCAGAACTCGTACTCCTTGCGACAGCCCCTCCCTGGTCGACCCCTCTGAGGAAGGACCTCCTTACTCAGAGACGGGGCACCCTATGGCACCCATGTCCTGACCTTTGGAACCTACACGTGTGGGACCTGGACGGGACCTGGTAGGTTTGAGTACCCTGCCACCTCAGGTGGCGGCTACCATCACTTCCGCTAGGGCCTTGTCCACGAGACAGGCCTATGCGTTAAAGTGGAACCTCTTCGTCACCTGGTGCTCTTCTCGCCGAGAAGACCCCACGAAATGCCCAATCGGGTCCGTGCTTTCCTTCCTCCAAGAAGGGTTGGAGCAAAGGCTGTCTCCCTCCACCCTGAAGGTCTATGTGGCTGCGATTTCGGCTCACCATGACCTGGTGGACTCAAAAACGGTAGGACAGCACGACCTGGTCAGCAGGTTCCTTAGAGGGGCGAGGAGATTAAATCCTCCTCGCCCTCCTCAAATACCCTCTTGGGATCTTGCAGTGGTTCTATCTGCCCTGCAGAAAGCTCCCTTTAAGCCTCTGCAGTCTGTGGAACTGAAGTTCCTTTCAATGAAAGTGGCGCTCTTGATTCCTCTGGCTTCCATCAAGAGGGTAGGGGACCTGCAGGCATTTTCGGTTGACGAAGCGTGCCTGGAATTCGGGCCGGCTAATTCTCACATGATCCTGAGACCCCAGCCTGGATACGTGCCCAAGGTTCCCACCACTCCCTTCAGGGATCAGGTGGTGAACCTGCAAGCGCTGCCTGTGGAGGAGGCAGACCCAGCCTTGGCACTGCTCTGTCCAGTACGCGCCCTTCGCACTTACGTAGACCGGACACAGTGTTTCAGGACCTCAGACCAGCTCTTTGTCTGTTACGGAGGGCAGCAGAAAGGGAAGGCTCTCTCCAAGCCGAGGTTGTCTCACTGGATAGTGGACGCCATTGTCCTGGCATATCAGGTTCAGGGCATGCCATGCCCCCTTGGGGTTAGAGCACACCCCACTAGGGGTGTTGCTTCCTCTTGGGCTTTAGCGCATGGTGCCTCGCTGACAGACATTTGTAGAGCTGCAGGCTGGGTGACACCCAACACATTCGCAAGATTTTATAATCTCCGAGTGGAGCCTGTGTCCTCTCGTGTACTCGCCCCAAGTGGCCAGTAACTGGACAGGCTCAGGTGTCTTCGCTTGCTGCGCCATTCCACTCCACGGACTGGATGCGTGCACATTTTCTCTCAGGTGAGCTTCCCAGTAAGCCCTGAGCTCTTCCAGCACTGTTGATGTCGACACCAGAGTGCATGCCCACTTGGTCAGCCCTCGTGTTCGGCTAGGTGCCTCCGTGTGCATGGTTCCCCCGTTGGGCAACCCCCACATGTGTATTTTCCACGGTAAATCTCTCTGAGCACGTGTCTACCCTCGGCAAGACACCTTGCCACACCTGGGGTTGAAAAATTTCCACCTGCGGCTGGATACCCCAGAGTGCTCCATATGCAGTCCCTACGGGGGTCATATGTGTATTCTTAAGTCCTCCCTTCGGGCAGGCATTGTGTTGCATTTCTCCACGTGGGATATGCTTCCCAGTGTACCTTGGTATCGCCGTTGAGCCTAGCCCCTTGTTCGTGCTAAGACTCACGGCAGGGAGCTCTGGTCAGCGCAGGACGCTGGAAGACAGCCGTCGTGGCGAGATTGTATTGGGACACCCATTTCGTCAGTAACTGACGTAACTCGTAGTGTACTGACTGAAAGGGAACATCTCGGTTACGTATGTAACCCTCGTTCCCTGAAGGAAGGGAACGGAGATGTTACGTCCCCATGCCACTTCCGCTGTACCACTGGAACGGCTGGACACTCATGCCTCGGCTCTTCAGCAGGTAACATAATGCGAGATTGCCACGCAACGCCCTTTATACCCACGTGGTGGGGCGGGGTTGCGTTATGCAAATTCCGCAGACCCATGGCATCTTCATGCCATTGGCTCGTTGTGTAGAGCTCAAAGGCGATTGGCTTCTAAGCGAAACCCCCATTTCGTCAGTAACTGACGTAACGTCTCCGTTCCCTTCCTTCAGGGAACGAGGGTTACATATGTAACCGAGACGTTTTCTACCATCTTGCTGATAACGTTTCTTTAGTCATTCGGCAACCCTGCAGCCTGAACCACTGTAGGCGAACCACCCTTACAAAGGTCACAATGATGTTTGCTGTCACTGCAGTGCATGTATGTAAATATGGATACATCTGTGTCAAAAAGACAGAGAAGGTCAACATGATGCTTTATGTGCTGCCCACAAGTGTGTCTGAAGGGTGTAAATGCCTCATAAAAGAGCATCAGATTGCTTTCAGACAAGAGTAATACATGCATACATGCACTGTGTCATATTGACCAATGGCATGATTTTTTCCTAAATGAGGACATAGTGTAGGCTTACTGTCTATTATTGCAGCTTTTAATTATATATATTTCAGTTTTCATTTTAATTTTAGTTTAAGTTGTAGTAATTTTGTTATGTGCTTTTATAATTTTGTTCAGTTTAATTTTTTTTATATATAGCTTTAATTTAACATTCAATTATTTAAAATCATTTAATAGTTTGTCTAATATTTATATATTTTATTTCAGCTTTATTTCAATTACTGAAAATATTTTAAATAGCTTTGGTTATAAAACTAAAATATAATAACAACACTGACCAAAACTCTCAAAGATATTTTTTTCTCCCCTTCCCCCTTCACTTATAATTGTTTTTTATTAGAATTTTTTCTCCAAATGTCTCCAAAGGAAGGTTGTGTGACATGTAGCTCAATTCTATGGACCATTTTGTGCCCAATCTACAGATAAGTAAACCCCTACACACTCAGTGCTCATGTTGTGTTGACTCTCCTTATCTTTCGATATAAATTATCTTGCTGTGCTGCAGAGTCTGACATTTAGCAAAGCTTTTAAACTTCAAACTCTTCAATTTACTGCCATTAACTGCAGACCTTTTCCTCTTCTTTGTATCTATCTGTGTGCATTTGCGTGTATGTATGCGTGTACGTCTGTGTGTCCTGATAAAAAGTCATGGAAAAATCTCTGTTCTGTCCTCAGTGGCATTAGATAAAAAAAACAATCCAGTGTTCCATTTATCATCAGTCATTGACATCTGTTAGGAATCGATTAATGCAAGTTTGATGTTAGATAGGATGTTTACATTGCTTTTTTCCAGTGTGAAAGTAAATGGTGTTGCCAAGGTCCAAAAATGACTAAAACCATTAAATTATTATATAAATAGTCTATATGGCTTGTGCATTCAAATCTTATTTATACGGTTTGAAAATGCACATATTTAAATTTGGCGCACTGTGATTCATTAAAGACACACAAGAAAAAAAAGCTGTTTTAGAAACTATCTAAATGATTTATGAAAAGACTTCTGACAGCAGTAGTGTACTGGTGATTATAGGTCAGTTCAGAAAGCAGATAGAGCAACACACACGCACACGCACACGCACACACACACACACACACACACACACACACACACACACACACACACACACACACACACAACCTTGCTTTGCCCCAGAGCACAAATTGCCACACTGAGAGGTGTTCAAGTGTGAATCACTAAGTCACCAACATCTGATCCACACAAACACACACACAAACACACGGCTAGAGCAGCAGCAGCCTCTATGATCATCAGTCTCTCTGAGGTCATGCTGCGAGTGCTAATTACTTCAGAGAAAACAAACCAAAAAAAAAAAAAAAAGTCCCTCTCTCGATTTTCTTTTTTCTTCATCTACTGTCATTCTGTCCATTGCACAGAGAATGAAGAATGCATGGCCGTAAGTGTCTGAGTGATGTGAGGCTGTAAAACTGAATTTCCTGAGTAGCAGAATGACTACTAAGGGGCGCTTTACAGCAGAGATACATTACACACGTACTGTACACTCTTAAATATAAAAGTTCTTTATTTGCATTGATGGTTCCATGTGTCACAGAGTCAACCACACTGTCACAGCCCCAATCATCACCCAATCACCAGGACCCGCCTGCATATAGTGGCTGGAATGAGACGGCTCTACTTACCGCCTTTCGTCAAGGGTTGAATCCCGAAGTGCGTCACCAGATGGTCATCTATGATGACACCGTTGGTCTGGAGAGTTTCATTCAAAAAGCTGTATGCATCTCACAACGACTGTCTGCCTGTTTTCTGGATCTGCCCGCTCCGCATCCTCCGCCCACCGATCCATCTGTCACCCTTCCAGCACCTGAACCCATGCAGGTGGATCCTATCATCTGTCCCACACGGAGTGACAAATAAGATTGCTCAACGGCTTGTGTCTCTATTGTGGGGGAGAAGGTCACATCATCACGAATTGCCCAATACGACCCCCACGCCCAGCGGTGAGTACACTCCAGTTCCTTCCCAAAATTGCACCTCTCACTCGAACTCCTGTCCAAATTATAATCCCTAAACTTCTCATTCCAGCGCAAGCACTCATTGATTCCGGCTCCGCAGGGAACTTCATCTCCCATCAACTTCTTCAAAGACTCAATCTCCAGAGGAAACACTGCCCACAGGAATTAACCATCCACACCATTCTCGGCAAATCGCTGGGTCGTGGTCGTGTTCGTCACTTCTCCCCCACTGTCACGCTCCGCGTCGGCTGCCTGCATGAGGAGAAGATCTTGTTCATGGTGCTGGAAGGTTCAACCGCTGACATCATCCTGGGATGCCCCTGGATGACTCAACACGAACCCACCATCAACTGGAACTCTGGAGAAATTCTACAGTGGAGTGAAGCCTGCTTCAAGGACTGTCTGTTATCTGTTACCAAACCATCGATACGCAGGGACATCATACCAGGTCTTCCTCCCAACTTCAGTTGAATTCAACCTCCGTTCGAGAGCCCTGAAACAGAGAGTCAAGCTGAAATTTCTCCAGAGTACCGGGCGTTCCAGAATGTCTTCAGTAAGTGGTTGGCGACCCGTCTTCCACCTCATCGGCCATGGGACTGCGCCATCGACCTGCTGCCTGGGGCATCTCCACCTAAGGGTAAGATCTACCCTTTGTCTATCCCGGAACAGAAGGCCATGGAGGAGTACATTCAGGAGGCTCTTACCCAGCACTTCATTCATCCATCTACATCCCCTGCCGCATCTAGCTTCTTCTTCGTGGCTAAGAAGGACGGAGGCTTGCGGCCGTGTATTGATTACCGGGCCCTTAACTCCCAAACAGTCAAGTACAGTTATCCTCTTCCTCTGGTCCCTGCTGCGTTGGAACAGCTCCGTGGGGCTCGCATCTTTTCCAAGCTGGACCTGTGGAACGCTTACAACCTCATCCGGATACGCGAGGGTGACGAATGGAAGACGGCATTCATCACTCTGGCAGGCCACTACGAGTACCAGGTGATGCCGTATGGCCTGTCCAACTCACCCTCCGTATGGTGAATGAGGTGTTCCGGGAGTACCTCCACCACTTCGTCATTGTCTACATCGATGATATCCTGATCTACTCCCAGAACCAGGCTGAACATTGCCAACACGTGACGCAGGTCCTCAAGAAGCCGAGAGAACACCTATACCTCAAGTTGGAGAAGTGCGAGTTCCACACATCATCCGTTCAGTTCCTGGGGTACATCATCAACCAACATGGTATCCAAGTGGACCAGAGGAAGGTGGACACCATCCACAACTGGCCCCAACCTGTCTCCGTCAAGGAACTCCAACGTTTCCTAGGATTCGCCAACTTTTATCGCAGGTTCATCCAGAATTACAGTCTCCTCAGCTCACCTCTCACCTCACTCCTCAGGAACTGGCCGAAGTCTCTGTCCTGGAACCCCTTAGCCACCGAAGCCTTCCAACACCTCAAGAATGCCTTCACGACCGCTCCAATCCTGGTTCATCCCAATCCAGAACTCCCATTCGTGGTCGAAGTCGATGCCTCTACTACCGGGGTTGGAGCGGTACTATCCCAGCGGCAGGGTGAGCCTCCTCGACTCCATCCATGTGCCTTCTACTCCAAGAAGCTGTCCCAGGCGGAGCAGAACTACAACATCAGGAATCGTGAGTTACTTGCCATCAAGCTTGCCTTGGAGGAGTGGAGACATTGGCTGGAGGGAGCTCAACACCACTTCGAGTTTATCACCGATCACCGGAACCTGGAGTACCTCTGAGATGCCAAACGACTTCACACTCTTCTTCACCCGGTTTGATTTCACCGTTACTTACCGACCCGGTACCAAGAATTGCAAAGCGGATGCAATCGTGGCCGACCCCGTCGCCAGGTCCGTCAGCCGTCAGGAGCCGGCCGTGGAGGAGGGGGTACTGTCACAGAGTCAACCACACCGTCACAGCCCCAATCATCAATCAATCACCAGGACCAGCCCACTCATTCACAATCACCAGAATACTGACTCGCTGCACCTGCACCTCATCAGAGACTCACCCTTTATATTCACCGTGCACCATTCACTCCTTGTCTGGTCTCGTCTCAGTATACACTGTTCACGTCAGACTCCTTACCAATCTACCTACCTGTGATCGTCTCGTCTCGTCTCCTGTCTTCAGTCCGTCTGCCTGGTTCCCGAACTCCTGTATTCGTCTCCTTCATCACCTGCAAGATACAACTACCGGTATCATCACCAGCTGAGTCACCATCCTCTTCCCATCACCTGGTTCCCGCTGATTCACCTTCACTCTGCTTAATAAACATCTATTGCACTTACCTGCCTGTCTGTTCCCTTCTGTGTTGTAACACCATGATGGAGAACATTTAACATCCATTGAACAAAAGGTTTTTTATAGTGGAGAAAAGGTCTTTGGATGATTAAAGTACCCATATTATGCTATTTTAAAGGTTTCTAATTTTGTTAGGTTTTGGATAGGTTTACATGCATCCAAAAGTTTTCTCATAATATACATTGCAGCATCACCTCTTTTCTCACAGTGTCTCAAACAGTTCAATAAAGGATTAGGTCTCTCTAAACCGCTCCTTCCCGCAAGCCTACTCTGCTCTGATTGGTCTACTGCTTACAGTGTGTGTCAGAAACAAAATGCCTATAGTTCTGTTCTGGTAAGGTAGGATCTGGAGCGACTTTACCAGCTCACAAGGTGCGTGGAAGCAGACAATATAAAAAGAGCAATAAGGAATCCAGCAACACTAGTTGTAAGGGGAGCTTTAATAAATTATAAAAAGTACCAACGCATTTTGGCTTAAGAGCCTTCTTCAGGGTATACAACAGACACAGTGCATGAACATTTTAAGAAAACATCTCCATACTGAGTTACTCATACAAAGAAAATGAACAAAAGCTGACAAGCTCCACTCAAGACGTCACACTAACTGGTTAAAAGGTTAATGATCAAAATGAAACAATCACCCAATCAGAAAACATCCTCATCAAATTGGCATGTTTTACCCATTTCTACGTCCTAATACTGTAAAAAATTCTGTAGGTACAACAAATGCTGTAGAAAGATACTTTAAAAAAAATATATTTTAGTGTCAACACAGTACCAGTACTCAAGTTTCAAGTGAAAACTATAAAAACTTAACATTTGATGCAATCTATATAACCCATGAATGTCTGATCCTGGAGGGCCACCTTCCTGCAGAGCCTAACTTTAAACCTAACTAAACACACTTGAACCAGCTAATCGAGCTCTCAGGATCACTAGAAACTTCCAGGCAGGTGTATTAAGACTGGAGCTGAACTCTACAGGAAGATGGCCCTCCAGGACAACCTTGATATAACCCAATTGAAAACAAAAGCGCTAAAACAGTGGCATTTAACTAATGCAGGCACTTCTGGCAACACTTATGAAAGATTAACATCTCAAACGAATTGTTCTTTTTTAATGAATCACTAAATCAGACCTGCCGATGCTCCTCACAAACCCAAATACTCACCAGCGCTGACGGTGATGGCCTCGATAAACTGGTCCCTCCAGCTGTTGGTGCCAACCAGAAGAGCCAAGTTTGTCTTTTTAATCAGCTTATCAACAGTGTTCTATATAAAAGAGAGAGAGAGAGAGCTTCATTACTGTCCAGTGTAACTGAGAACAGGAATAAACAAACATACACACACTTCAGACGAGGCGGACCACAATCCATCGAGTGCTTCTGACTGCTCTCTGGTCTGCCCCGCTATGAAGTGTGTGTGGGATCAGAGTGTGCGTACATCTCAGGATGGCTAGTGCGTGTGGGCTAAAGTGCAGGCGTATACATGTGTATCGTCCTGAAGTGTGTGGAGGCGACCGATGAGATGCCAACGTTCAAGATCCTTGAACTTCCCTGACAGAATGAGAGTGTTTCTATAAGGAACTAGAAGGAAACTTGTTTCTCAGAAAAATGGGCATCTGCACACTTGCAGTCTGATGTATTTCTGATTCATACTCTATGTGACCTATAAAGTAAGTGCTAAATGTAGTAACCCAGTGTCAAGTTTGCGTAAATACTAGCAACTATTGTCAATGAAAATCATCCACAAATCATAATAAAAGCCCTCAGTGTACTAAGTATACTGCAGTAAATATCTTAATGGGAGCTCTTTTGTGTTTCATATGATAATTGGCTGTTGCTAATATACTATACACCAATCAGGCATAACATTATGACCACTGACAGGTGACGTTAATAACACTGATTATCTCTTCATCACGGCACCTGCTAGTGGGTGGGATATATTAGGCAGCAAGTGAAAATTTTTCCCTCAAAGTTGATGTGTTAGAAGCAGCAAAAATGGGCAAGCGTAAGGATTTGAGCGAGTTTGACAAGGGCCAAATTGTGATGGCTAGACGACTGGGTCAGAGCATCTGCAGCTCTTGTGGGGTGTTCCCGGTCTGCAGTGGTCAGTATCTATCAAAAGTGGTCCAAGGAAGGAACAGTGGTGAACCTGCGACAGGGTCATGGGCGGCCAAGGCTCATTGATGCACGTGGGGAGCGAAGGCTGGCGAGCTACTGTAGCTCAAATTGCTCAAGAAGTTAATGCTGGTTCTGATAGAAAGGTGTCAGAATACACAGTGCATCGCAGTTTGTTACGAATGGGGCTGCATAGCCGCAGACCATTCAGGGTGCCCATGCTGACCCCTGTCCACCGCCGAAAGCGCCAACAGTGGGCACGTGAGCATCAGAACTGGATCACGGAGCAATGGAAGAAGGTGGCCTGGTTTGAGGTGTTGACGTCAAACCAATCGAGCATCTGTGGGAAGCCGAACTCTACAGGAAGATGGCCCTCCAGGACAACCTTGATATAACCCAATTGAAAACAAAAGTACTAAACAGTGGCATTTAACTAATGCAGGCACTTCTGGCAACACTTATGAAAGATTAACATCTCGAACGAATTGTTTTTTTTTAATGAGGTGCCCATGCTGGGTGCCCATGCTGACCCCTGTCCACCACCGAAAGCGCCAACAGTGGGCACGTGAGCATCAGAACTGGACCACGGAGCAATGGAAGAAGGTGGCCTGGTTTGATTTGCTGCTAACATCTTGGTGCCAGATACCACAGCACACATTCAGGGGTCTATAGTGGAGTCCATGCCTCGACGGGTCAGGGCTGTTTTGGCAGCAAAAGGGGAACCAACACAATATTAGGTCATAATGTTATGCCTGATCGGTGTATGTATGTAATAGTTTGCATGAAAATGAAAATTTTGTTGTCATTTACTCAATCTCAAGTTGTTCCAAACCTTTATGACTTTCTCTGGTTCTGCAGAACAGAAGATAATTTGAAGAACTTTTTTTGGTCCATAAAATGAAAGTCAATGGGGTCCAAAAAAAACACTGGACATTCTTGAATTTCATTGTATGGACAAATAAACACTGAAACATTCTTCAATTATCTTATTTTGTGTTTCACAAGAGAAAAAAGTCATACAAGTTTAGAACAACCTGAGGTTAAGTAAATGGGTGAAGTATTTCACCCATTTTCACCCATTTAGTGAATTTTTGGGTGAAGTACCCTTGAAGGTTGCTTTAATGTGATTATGAATAAAAAAAAAGCTTAACAACACACCTTAAATTCATAAGATTCCTCAATGATAATCTCCAGTTTGGGGTGATCTCCGAGCATTGGCTTCCCCATCTCAGCGATGCGTCGTTCCTCTTCATCTTCGCCTGTCAGAGGCTCCTCCTCTTCCTTCCCTGCCTCTTTCTCCTCCTCTGCAAACAAAAGCACCAGTCAGAGAGTAGAAAACAAAACCACCAAACCAGCCACCTTATATTTCAAATTATCATCCAAAACATGTTTGTGGATCAATAGGTTTTTGTGTATAAACTGGATTGTGTAAATATAGTTTTTGTCAAAATGCTATAGTGAACAAGAATTTGGCTCTGCAGGGGAAAATCCTTTAAAAGGTCAAAATCTCAGATCTTCGTTGGTAAATTTAGAAAACTGGGTCCATTTCATAAAACATACTTTTATAACAGAACACATACAGACCACCGTGACCCTGTATATGTGAGAAATATGTCAGGGGCAGGATTTTTCCTTCATTTGTTTCAGCGATGAAGCTTCTATGGGCCCAATGGAATTCTGGGTAAGTAAGTGTGTGACATAAGCAACCCCTGATCATGTGACTGGGTTTAGCCCAATCAATCACCCACATTCACACACACAATGAAATGAGAGGGTTAAAGGGAAAAAAGCAGATGCAGACCTAAGACAGAGGTATGGAAATGAAAACAATTAAGTAACATTAGAGACATGCACAAACTGATGTGGACAGACAACAGCAAAGGGCTGGGAAAGAAAAAAAATGACAATCCTTTGGGCAGCAACATGGTGATTCCAGTGGAAATGTAATTTATTCCTATCACATATATTCTCTCTTTCAATTTCTCTTTCTGTCTCATTTATTTCATATTTCTTCTCAGTTCACAAGCTCAGCTGGCATTACCGCAACACCAACAACAGCAATAGTCATTAAACAATGTTATGATGACTACATTCTCAAGCTCAAAACAAACATGAGCCTCATAGGAAGAAATAGCAGCATAAACGAATGAAATATCTAATGGAACGAATAAATCTCAAGCCACAAATGAACCCAGAGGCATTAGTGGAGGATTCCAGCATAAGATTCACTGTCAGATTAATGGCAGAGCAACTCGCTCCTGTAGCCTAAACAGCCTCTTTGTCTTGATATTTTATGTTCATCTGTTGCAGTGTAATCTGTTCATCTTTATTCTCAGATGGCAAGTTCTCCTTTTTTGTGAATTACTTGGTTTTCCACACTTTTCTGCCTGTTGAATTGTGAGATAACAAAATACACACATCACCATCTCTTTCTGTTTCTTTCCCTCTGAACGCAGATCATTTTATACACTTTGTGTTTAGTCTTATACGTTATTTCACCACCTCAGGTTTTAGCATGTGACAGTCTCTCAATCATTTTTATCTCAAAGTTCGGTGAATCTGTAAGGAAGACGCATTAAATTGAAAACAAGAACTGATTGGACAAATTGTAATGGACCTGTTTGTACAATTTGTACAATTAGGTAATTCAAGATGAAATGAATAGCTGATAATAGACTGACCAATAACTAACTGAAGAAAAACTGAAGAGGTTGAACAAGGTTGAACAGGTTGAACAATAATTGGGTATCACAAATATCAATAGTTTAGTCAGAGAGGTTTGATTGATGTCATGCTAAAATTCTGAATTAAAATACTAACTATAGAGAAAAACAAATAGAGAAACTAATATTACCAAAATCCTACAAAGTTAAAAGGCAGGGAATGTAATTTACTATGAAAAAATAAATAACAAATATTTAGATATAATTATAAATTGGTATTTAATTGTTTAGATTTCATCAATCAAATAATAATATTTAATCCAATAAATTAAAATAAAAAAAGGGGGGGGGGGGGATTTCATCAATCAAAATATAATATTTATCCAATAAATAAAAATAAAAATGTGATTTCTTTATAAGGGGGGTTGGGGTGTTCCATTTCTTAGAATTTTTCTACATTTTTTAATCTAATTATCTTTAACCAGCTGGTAATCAAAGTAATACATTTCAGACCAACTGTAGATCTGTGTCCACCACTGAGATGTGTAGCGTCACACAACCGCAGAAAAAAAGCTAAACGATAGATAGGAAGTAAAAGAAAATGTAAAAATAAATTGGTCACATTGTGATTTTGTGATTAGCTTTGGTAATTGAATGAGATGCTGCATATTTGTTCTATGTTGCCTGTAGATGTAGCACAACATTAAGATGGAGTCAGGTTCATGTAATTTGATATTGATTTAAATGGCTGAGGTTCTCTCTCTCTTGTTTTGTCCTTAAAAACAGAGCTATCATTTTCAGTCTACAGCTTGATGCCGCACACACACACGCTCACACACACGCGCACACACACACACACACACACACACACACACACACACACACACACACACACACACACACACACACACGTGTTGGTGCAACTACATTATGAGGACATTCCATAGACGTAATGGTTTTTATACTGTACAAAAAGTACATTCTATCCCCCTACACTACCCCTACCCCTAAACCTACCCATCACAGAAAACATTCTGCATTTTTACATTTTTAATAAAACATTGTTTAGTATGTTTTTTAAGCCATTTTTATTACGAGGACACAGGAAATGTCCTCATAAACCACGTTTACGTTGTAATACCAGTGTAATACCCATGTCATTATACAAATTTGTGTCCTCATAAATCACATAAACAAGCACACACACACACTCCTTTTATCCTAATCCAACCATCTCTTCTGCTGTCCTTTATTTTTCTAGTGTCTCTTTTCTTCTTTCTCTCATAATATGCTATCTCTTTTCTCTTGTCTATGAAGGTTTTGAATCATCCAGGGTACTCACAAATGTCTTACAAACGAAGCAAATCAAAAGCAAATGGACTTGATTATTAATTATTTTGAAAATGTTTCGCCACTCATCTGAGTGCCTTAATCAATTTTTATGTTAATCACTGATGAAGTCATATGGCTGAGTAGCAAAACATCAAAAATGCATAACCAAATCCAGCTGCATTTCATTGAATTCTACCTGATGTTCCTCTCTCTCTAATTATCTCCTATTTTCCATGTTTTGACCTTTGGATCTCTTTTTATTGCATCTTATATCAGTTATGCTAAACAGCATTAACCAAAACCAAATGAATATCAAAAAGTAAATATAAATATGATAAAAAACATTTGATACACTAAAGTGCTGGGAAACCAAACTGCTCTGTTTCCTGGAAAATAAATGTTTATCTAAATGTGAGATGAAACACACTCAAACAACCTTGGCTTTAAAGACAGCTCACAATCTTGAGCTCGGAGTCTTTTTGAGCTCCCCTAATCTCTCCTCATGATTTACAGCCCAGTATCTGAACACATTTGCTGGTGTGTTTTGACATTTCCTTTGTGTCTAGTTATGAGATTATTGCGAGGAAACAAAATAAAACAATTCGCTTTGAAGCTTTCTTTCTGAATCTGCAAGTATCCTGAACACACCCTATATGGTAAACTACACAAAGACTGTGTAAGAGATGATTCTCACTATAAATTAAAGGGTCATATCATTAAAAATGTAATTGCCCTTTTTTAATAAATGCTTTGTGTATTATACGAACACATTGAAAGCTTCAGCTTCAGCTTCAAAAAGCTGGAGGTGGCTGGCAACTTTTTTAAAAAACGCTGGCAGGGAAAGAGTTAAGATACTATTACTTAACTGGTATATACCTAAAGCAGGGCTCGACATTAATGCTTGTCCGCTTGTCTGGGACAAGTGGACTTTATGAAGGGGCAAGTGAAAGAGAGTTTTACTTGCCTGACCGGACAAGTAGCCTGATTAAAACGTCAATAACAAAAAATAACTAGGGAATCACCAAAATGCAAGAATGATTCTGCATTCATTCATTAGTGTAAGTGGCGATCGATAGTGGATAATAATATATAATTATGATGAACTGATGGTAACAAGGTTGCGCTGTTAAGGCTCGCGCAGCCTCATGAGGAGAAATGGAAACAAATCAGCGTGCTCACACACAGAAACTCAGTTAACATACTGCGGTAAAAATTCAAAATGTGGATTTTTATTTTTATAACATATGATACAGTTCGACCAAGAGTGCTGTTTTTCTGAATACCATCACAATTGAAAATGTGACACTGATTTCATATGACAGTTCCATAAAAAATTAATTAACATTAAGTCACTTTTAAGTTAAGTTTCGTTAACGAGATGGTTAAGTTTCATGTTTAAACATTCTTTCCAACATTTATTATTTGTATATTCAAAAAATATTTGAAACAATCTCATAACATAATTTACACTGAAAAATTACAACTGCATTAAATAATTTAATTTGATTGGTAACAGCCCTATTGTGTCTTATTCTAAATTAATTTATTGATCAAATTTAAGAATGAAAGCTTAAGTATAGCCTATATTTAATAAGATTAAGGGGAAAATGCCCTTTATAAAAGGTAAAAATATCACAAATATGCAGATTTAAATATGTCAAAGCTGATTGAACACTGGTGAGAATATTGCTTCAGAATAAATTATATTTACAACACAAAAAAAAAAAAATAATAATAATTTCCAGACAAGCAAATTCTTTACTCGGACAAGCGAATGACAGATTTACTTGTCCGAAGGACAAGCACATGAAAAGGCTTAATGTCGAGCCCTGCCTAAAGACAAGAGTAAGATATGGAAGTCTACCAAAACACTGTTCTGATCCTGGCAAGGTCATTGCTAAAATATTTTTTTTTTTCTAAAAGCTGCACATTACCAGCAAAATTTGAATCCCTTGTTTTGGTGAAATGATTTACTGACAGGTGGTCCCTCACTGGACACATCAGGACCTATTAACATCTACATTTCGAATGTTGAAAACTAGGTCTTAATTGTTTTTGATGCAATAATCTTTAACTAACATTAAAACAAGCATCATATGGCCCCTTTAAAGCATATAATATATGTGTGTTATTGTGCGAGTAGTTGTGTAATCAGCGAAAGCAAAGAAATGTCATTAGATTAGTAAAACAGCACACACACCAGGAGAGAGAGACAGAGAGGGTGAGACTCTGCCCAGAGGGAGAGAAGAGTAAAAAGTAAAGGAGACACTGTGAGAGGGAGAGAAACCTCTGTATACTGTCCATCCTCTCCTTCTCCAAAGTGGCGTCTGTAGCTCTAAGCAAAAGCTGCATTGCTTATCGTATTCCTCTCGATTGAGAACCCTGACTGTTATCGTCTTCCTGCAGAAACAAGACAACAGGAGGGGTTTGGAATAATGCATGCATGACACACACACACACAAACACACACGCAAACAAGCACACACGGGGACTGGGCTGCAGGGCTGTCGCTGGTGTAGTTTGGCCTGTAGTTGATCCCGATGATGATCCAGAGGAATGGTGTTCTGTGTCTGTGTGTGTGTGTGTGTGTGTGTGTGTGTGTGTGTGTGTGTGTGTTGTATGTGTGCTTTCCTCTGCAGGCTCAGGCCACGGCCCCCACCTCTCTTCTCATTGGTCTCTATGAGTTGGGGGTCTCCGATCTCCAGGAAGAAGCTCTTGTTCTTCTCGTATTCTTCGTCATCAATTATCCTGACTTTTATTGTTTTGCTGGAGAGAGGGGGAGAGAAAGAAAAAGGAGAGGAAGAAAAGAGTGAGGAAAAGACAGACCAAGAGAAAAAGAAGAAAGATAAACGGCATGCAGTCATGCACAGGCAGACTGTCAGAATAAGAGGATGATGCAAGAGAGATGGATAGAGAGAGAAAGAGAGCAGCCTCATCAAGTCTGACTGTCTGTAAATACACTCACAAACACAGATAAAATCAATATTCCCTCTAATTTTTATTCATTATGGACGGATCCTTAATTTAGTGATAGCTGTTTCTCAATT
The DNA here is from genome assembly GCA_039654105.1 of Coreius guichenoti. Lineage (NCBI taxonomy): Eukaryota > Metazoa > Chordata > Actinopteri > Cypriniformes > Gobionidae > Coreius > Coreius guichenoti. Next base: position 21,094,629 of record CM077177.1, on the reverse strand, counting down.
CCAAGAATGCAAAGAACGGACTTGCCAGGCTACCTTCAAAAGAACAAACTCAGAATGAAGCGAGGACACAGAACGCATCCTTGTGAGAATTGAGATGTGCTGCGATCTTGTTGCTCAAGTGACTGTCCCACCATATTATAGTGGCCAAATTACAATACATACAACATAACATCACAAACTAATGTCATAACCTATTAAAACATTTATTTCATATTATTATAGACATTTATTTTCATAGTATTTTAGGTTGCACTTTATTTTACAGTACATGCACTTACGTGTACTTACCTAAGAAAGTACTGGGTAACATTAGGTAACTACAGGGGTTAAGGTGAGGTTTAGGGGTAGGTTCAGGGTTAGTACCTAGTTATTACCCAGTTATTGCAATTACTATTCTAAGTACATAGTATGTACATGGGGAACAGGACTGTAAAATAAAATGCTACCGTATTTTATATTGTTTTAATTTACCGCAAGGATTTGTGAAAATGAGTATGTATGTTTAATGCTTTGTCAATATTAGGATTCTTTTTAATATGCCAATAAAAATACTACAGGCTTTCTCCAGATCTTTATCGCTTTATTAAAATGAAGCAAAACAAATGGACAAATGTTTACTTTCACAAGACATCCTGTATTTGCGAGCTTGCAGCGGGAATCTTTTTAAACTACTTTAATTAAATGTTTTTAAAAAACACTGGTGGGGAAAGAGTTAAATAAAACCAATGGATGTGCGGATGGACTCAGCCATTCATTTAGCTCTGACTCAAGAAAATTTTAGTTTTTTTTCCTCACATTTTTGGGCCTCCTGATCTGCATCAGGATTCCCCCAGGATTCTGCATTCCCCATCTGCACAGGAGCAACATCCGGCCCGGTATGCTTAGAGGTAACATTGAATACAAACTTCCACATCCAAGATAACAACATCATCATGACATCATCAGATCCAAAAACAAAATCTTTCATGCACAGACTCAAGACCACTTGCTGCTACGCTTGCATGACCTTTCTTCAAGAGCAACCGCAGCGCAGAACATTACAAGCAGAAAATCTCCACAACCAACCATGTCACACTGGCCTAATGTCCCGATTAAAGCCAACATGAAATTAAACTTGACTCTCTTGGCTTACATTTTTTCCCCCCATTGAATATCACATTTCACTCTAAAATAAGTCACATTTAGGAAGTAAAATGGATTGTGAAACAGAAACATTTAATTACCTTTAGAGAATAGAATGTTTTCAATTATTTAACTGATACAGTTCTGAAGGATCTGAAATGAATGATTATGAAAAATGATTTTCACCTTTCAAAAGGTACTGAAATTGTACATATTAGTACCTAAATGGTACATATTAGAATCTTTTTAAAGGGTACTATTTTTTCTGAGAGTGTTTGTTTTAAAAGGCAGACATATATTTATACAGTGGGGAGAACAAGTATTTGATACACTGCCGATTTTGCAGGTTTGCCCACTTACAAAGCATGCAGAAGTCTGTAATTTTTATCATAGGTACTCTTCAACTGTGAGTGACGGAATCTAAAATAAAAATCCAGAAAATCACATTGTATGATTTTTAAGTAATTAATTTGCATTTTATTGAAGGACATAAGTATTTGATACATCAGAAAAGCAGAACTTAATATTTGGTACAGACACCTTTGTTTGCAATTACAGAGATCATACGTTTCCTGTAGTTCTTGACCAGGTTTGCACACACTGCAGCAGGGATTTTGGCCCACTCCTCCATACAGACCTTCTCCAGATCCTTCAGGCTTCGGGGCTGTCGCTGGGCAATACGGACTTTCAGCTCCCTCCAAAGATTTTCTATTGGGTTCAGGTCTAGAGACTGGCTAGGCCACTCCAGGACCTTGAGATGCTTCTTACGGAGCCACCCCTTAGTTGCCCTGGCTGTGTGTTTCGGGTCGTTGTCATGCTGGAAGACCCAGCCACGACCCATCTTCAGTGCTCTTACTGAGGGAAAGAGGTTGTTGGCCAAGATCTCGCAATACACGGGCGCCATCCATCCTCCCCTCAATACGGTGCAGTCGTCCTGTCCCCTTTGCAGAAAAGCATTCCCAAAGAATGATGTTTCCACCTCCATGCTTCACGGTTGGGATGGTGTTCTTGGGGTTGTACTCATCCTTCTTCTTCCTCCAAACACGGCGAGTGGAGTTTAGACCGAAAAGCTCTATTTTTTTCTCATCAGAACACATGACCTTCTCCCATTCCTCCTCTGGATCATCCAGATAGTCATTGGCAAACTTCAGACGGACGTGGACATGCGCTGGCTTGAGCAGGGGGACCTTGCGTGCGCTGCAGGATTTTAATCCATGACGGCGTAGTGTGTTACTAATGGTTTTCTTTGAGACTGTGGTCCCAGCTCTCTTCAGGTCATTGACCAGGTCCTGCCGTGTAGTTCTGGGCTGATCCCTCACCTTCCTCATGATCATTGATGCCCCACGAGGTGAGATCTTGCATGGTGCCCCAGACCGAGGGAGATTGACCGTCATCTTGAACTTCTTCCATTTTCTAATAATTGCGCCAACAGTTGTTGCCTTCTCACCAAGCTGCTTGCCTATTGTCCTGTAGCCCATCCCAGCCTTGTGCAGGTCTACAATTTTATCCCTGATGTCCTTACACAGCTCTCTGGTCTTGGCCATTGTGGAGAGGTTGGAGTCTGTTTGATTGAGTGTGTGGACAGGTGTCTTTTATACAGGTAACGAGTTCAAACAGGTGCAGTTAATACAGGTAATGAGTGGAGAACAGGAGGGCTTCTTAAAGAAAAACTAACAGGTCTGTGAGAGCCGGAATTCTTACTGGTTGGTAGGCGATCAAATACTTATGTCATGCAATAAAATGCAAATTAATTATTTAAAAATCATACAATGTGATTTTCTGGATTTTTGTTTTAGATTCCGTCTCTCACAGTTGAAGTGTACCTATGATAAAAATTACAGACCTCTACATGCTTTGTAAGTAGGAAAATCTGCAAAATCGGCAGTGTATCAAATACTTGTTCTCCCCACTGTATATTTCGGGTCCTGATTCGGAGACGACGAGCACAGCAGTAAGAATGCCCCTTCCCGCGGTCAAAACAAGGCGTTTGTGGATGAAAGTCCGAAGCAAGGACTGCTGGGATGACATTGTCCTGCACAACTGGTGGAATGAAAATTTTGGAATGACGCGACAAGTCATTTATTATACTATATTAAACAACAACTCGTTCCGTGCGTCATACGTCATTATGCAATTTCTACGTTATTGCACATGCGCAGTACTTTCCAGTTTCGGTTTCAATCCGATCAAGTGTTTACATGTCCTATCGAACGGATTAGAAAAGGTTTAAACCACACCTTACAATCCAAATTAAATTTGGCCAATTAATTCCAATTGACGTGGTTACATGTGACTTTTTTTATTCCTACTGTGCTACTAGTCCAATTACAAATGGGTTATTAGGGTCCATGTAAATGCAGCTAATGAAGAAAAGGCATGAGAGAATGAGAGGAGAAAGACAGAAGAGTTATCAAATGCTGGCATATGCTTCAGGGAAGACTAATAAACACAAACACTGTCTTTCTGTCTTTCTCCATCTCTTGCTTCTCAAAGACAATTTAATATTCCTGCATTGGTTGTCACAGAAACAGTGTTAGACTGTTTCCAGATCCACACTGTATAAGGTGCAGTAAGCTGTATGTGTGTGGGAATGACCCTCTATACTTCTCATCTGAATGTGGGTTAGGTTCAGCTGGGGTCACGGCAGTGCACTAACGCTACATCAATAAGTCATAGAACTGCTTTTACACGCACATAAAGGTTTTAAAATGACAGTGTATACTGTTTTATTATGTGTGCGTCCGTGTGGGGTTGTTTTCCTATTTATTCTTTGTACATTTTGTTCTAGTCGAGTGTTTTTGACATCTGTTATCTGTAGTTACTGGACACTTGCATAATTTCATTACTCCCCTAATTTCTCCCTCTCTCATTTCAAATGATGCATCACGTTTATAACTGTATGAGACAACAGTTATTAAAATCTGAAAACAAAGTGATCTTTTAAGTGTGTGTGGTGTAGATAAGATGTTAATTAGAAGTATTCCTGAGTTTTTATCATTCAAAAGAATCAACACATAACACATTCACAAGCAGTCAACACATCAGAACTCAGTGAAAACATGTTAACAGTTTAAGCTCTGGATGAGACAAACTGCGACCATATGAGACAAAAAACACCTGCTAAACACACTGGCAGAATATCTACACATTTCACAACCATGCTGCCCTCACTGTTTATCAGTGGCGGAACAAATCAACTGCTGTTGCAGAATCTTCAGTGTGGCAGCAAAATAAATTATATGCCTGAGTTGAGAATGTAAGTTTAATGTCAAATAAAAATGCATATAAAAAGATTGCATATCTTGAAATAATGATGAGAAATCACATCTTTCTATCGATTCGCATGCAAACACAAACATACAGCGCAAGGAGTTCAGTCTGATTCACAAATGAATGACTCATGTGAGACGATGCAAGAGAAAATGACTCATGAGCCAATTCACAAACTACACTTACAATAATGAAGAGATCATTCTATAACAAATCAATCAAAAAATCTTTAAAAATTACTAAACTGAGTTGGTAACTTACACTTTCAGTAAATTTTGTCTACTTAAGGTTCGCGATACAGTTACTCGATATCTTTATATTTAGGTTGTTCAAATGACGTGTAGGTAAAGATATTTTTTTTGGCAATAAATGATTTAATAATTTTAATAAAAAAGAGTACCATGATTTTTCACAGTTGAAGAGTACCATGATTTTTCTATCATGTTGAGGACTTCCATAATTCTGAAAAAATGTATTTATTTAAAAATGTATTTATTTATTTTCTCCTCTAACCTTAAATCTAACTTTCAAACAAATTTTTATATTTACTTTAAGACATTATCCATGTTTATCAAGCAGTTTCCTCTTGCAAACCATTGGCTCATCCCCATAATGTAGATGTTTTCAGCTTTTACAATTTGCATGGGCCTGACCTGACACAGCACGCACGCACGCACGCACACACACACACGTTGTGTTTTCATGTTTTATGGGGACTTTCCATAATGACATAATGATTTTTATACTGTACAAACTGTATATTATATCCCCCAAACCTACCCATCACAGAAAACTTTCTTCAATTTTACATTTTCAAAAAACATAATTTAGTCTGATTTATAACCAAGAATGTCCCCACAAGGACAAGGATTTTGTATATTGCCATCCTTGTGTGGACATTTTGTCCCCATAACATAGGGTTTACCAGGACCACACACACATGCACAAAGGGACACTTGACATGATCGACATGAAGACACACCTTTAAGCCTCCTGCATTCAGTACAGCATTTCTCTCCTTGGGTGCTATTACAGTAAATGACAGTGGCTTTATGCGTGTGTACCAAGTTCCCCTCTGAGAGCGCCCCTCTCTCTTTAGCAGCTCAAATTTGAGCCTGCAGGAAATCAAAGCGTGCTTTAGATTAAGCCAAACGGGCAGGGCCTTGTGGGAGACGCTCGGGGTCTTGAATCTCTGATCAGGGTGTTACATAAAGCTGCTCCAATTCATGTCTGACCAGAAACCAAGCACTGCAACATGACATCACATGACATCATCTCACTCTTAAAAAACACAGGAGGGAACAACGCAGCACACACACACACAAATGATATGACATTATCTGTTCATTAGCATATCTGCATTGCAGCAGCCTTGATCGGAAGAGATCCTGACACACACACACACACACACACACACACACACACACACACACACACACACACACACACACACACACACACACACACACACACATTACGCAACAGACACACATTAAGCACACAACATTAAGCAAAATCTCTTTCGCACAGCTCCTTAAAATACATATATGGCTCATACAGCTCATCTACCACTTAGTGTTTGAAATGATCTTCGGGTCGATGCTTCTAGAGGATCCGCAGACACGTTTTATAGACCAGTTGTGGGACAGTCAGGAAGCTTAAACTCACACACTCTAGCTGCAGTGATTGCAGATGATCGCCCGTCGCTGCTGCATTACAGTGAGTTAGTGACTGCGGTGATGTCTTATGTGAACATATCTCTGGGTCTGATCCATGTTCAGGTACCAGTTTTAGATCAGTGCAGCTGGACTGGAATGAGATCCAGACCTATTAGCTTAATTCATATGCCAAAACCACACAAACACACACAGTTTGATTACATTAGAGTCCAGAAACATTTGCCAGCAATTAGATCTGTGCTTAGCAACCACAGAAAGAGACAAAATAGAGCTACTTTTCAACTGTGATTTACCAAAGGCCACATTACACCTCATGTGTGTAAGAGAGAGAGAGAGAGGGTGCAGTAATGCAACCTCTTTAAAATTCAGATCATGTCTGCTCCTTAACACAAGGAGGAGCCACATCAAATCAATAAGAGCTGACTTTTGTATTTATGTATGTTTGTGTGTGTGTGTGGGCACATGGGTGTGTGCATGTTTAGAATGAATATAAGGGTATTCACTCTTTTTCTTGTGCCATGGCGAGATTCGGTAAGAATGAATTGTGCCCGCTGATAACGTTGCATATTTGAACATGCTACACAAACAAGCAATATGGTTTTAGCAGCTGATTCATACAGGAGTTATGCAAATCAGGCAACAATGCGAATCATAGACTGTACAGCCTTACTACACCACTGCGATACAGACACCTGAATCAGCTCCTTAAAACACTGTGTACTGTAAGAATATATAACTCTTTTCTACATCATTTGATGAATTACTGCTGCCAGGATCAATAAAAAAACTACACAAACAAAATAGTTGTTAATTGCAACAGAGTTATAGTTGATGTCTCATTTGCATGGAAAGTTAAAAATTTAAATTAAATTTAAAATTAATGATTCATTTAAACATGCCTGGCACCGCAGTATACTAGCGCAGATATTGTCTGTTTAAACTGGATTGCAAATTATAATATTAATCACAATTTTTAAATACAACAACAAAAATATTTATATTATTAATTTGTTTTAAACAACAAATATTTTATTGCAAAAAAATAGGATTGTAATGGTTAAGATGTAGGTTTTTGCACTGAAATACAACATACACGTCCTCAGATTGTATGTGAGAAGTGAACATTAAACTATGGAAAATTAAAACTGAGAGCATACGACAAAGTGTGTGTGTGTGCACAAGTGCATGTCTAAAAGGCAAGGTAAATGAAACCATTTCCCACATGACCAAAAGTGCAAGGTAATGCATAAACTAACATAGGCAAATGCAATCTCTCCTTTTGATATATACTGTACTGCAGTCTGGACTGGAAGTGTGCATGCAAATATCTTATGACCAGTTGCATGCTCATTTGTGTAGACACACTTAAGCCTACATAAAATGTGCATGCGCTCACACACACACATAGACACGCACACTGCAGGTATTGATTATGTCGTAGTGGGGTGAAATGAGAGCTTGCTGCAGAGACCTGCTAGTGAATAATGGAAGGAGAGAGGGAGAGAGAGAGAGAGGGAGAGAGAGAGAGAGAGAGAGAGAGAGAGAGAGAGAGAAACAGAGGGATGGAAAACTGAGCAGACAAGTGTATGTGCCTTCAATATACATATTACAGGGCACTGAAACACAAACATCATCATCCACGTGATTTTAAGTACTTTAATGATTTGAAATTGTTGAAGCTACAAGCTGATTCATGAGTGTTTCAAACCTTTTCAAACCCTTTGATAAAACATGGCACAATGAAGCATCACCGACTTCTGACATATTTGTGCATTTGCTCATTGTTCTTTTACAAACCGCAATTATTACATAATGGGATGCTTCATAACTTACAATTACATTTCTTTTGTAAATGCTGCTTCGTCACTAATGCCGGTGTTTTAAAAGGGCCTGTTGTTGGGCAGAAAGTGACATTTTGTAATTTAGTGTAAAACATGAGTACACTTAGAAGAAAAGGTTCTATATAGAGTGTATACACTATATAAGTGTTCTGTCAGCTGCTTCATATATAGAAGGGTTCCCATCATGGGATCAATGTATGAATTTAGTTTTAATTTATTTTTCATTTTAATTATATTTCATGAATTAAACAGCTCATAAACATAATTTATCAGTAGAAAAAAATTTAAATGACCTGTTAAGCACGAAAGTATTACGCAATCATTTAAAGGGATAGTTCACCGAAAAATGAAAGTTCCATATGAATTGAGCGGTTTAGTCCAAATTTTCTAAAGAGACATGATCACTTTATATGATGAACAGACTGAATTTAGGCTTTTATTCACATAAACATTCATCAACTCACACATCAGTTGTGGTAAACAGAAGCTCAAACATGTTCGCTTGATGTGCGAGAACCAATGAGGTTCATTCTCGTGTGTTACGTAGCACATTTAAGCTTCTGCAAGAGGTTTGTTCTCGTGTGTCAAGAAGGTTCGGTTGAGCTTCTGTTTAAGTTGGCTGATCAATGTTTATAAAAGCCTAAAGTCAATCTGTTCAAGTAATATAAAGTGATCAAGTCATTTCAGAAAATTTGGACTAAACAGCTCAATTCATATGGATTAGTTTTACAATCTCTTTATGAACTTTTTGAAGCGTTAATGGAGGGACAGAAATCTCTCAGATTTCATCAAAAAGATCTTCATTTGTGTTCCGAAGATGAGAAGTCCAAAGTCTTGTGGGTTTGGAACGACATGAGGGTGAGTAATTAATGACATAATTTTCATTTTTGGGTTAACTATCCCTTTAATAAATTTCTCCTTATATTCTCTTTAAAGTGTTTTTTAAAATTAAGTCTATATTGAACCCAATTGAACCTTTTTTTCTAAGATTAATTTAGATATGACATAATAATATAATGCATAAATGTAATAGTCGTGTTAGCAGCTGTGTTTAAAAATAAATGAATATTCACACACATTCATTTTTAAACAACTGCTAACACAACTGTTATATTGCAGTTACAGTTACATTAACTGTTATTGTATATATACATTCCTCAATTTATTATGAGGATAAATAATAATTTACACTTTTTTTTATTCTGCAATATATATTTATTTGACATGATTAGACTATATACAAAACAAATGAGGTGGTTATAATAACAATTCATACCATTTTTGATCACTTGATTTTCAATCTATGTTTCTATTGGAACTTGTTTTAATGTTTTTGTTTAGGTCAGTAAATAATTTAAGTGTTTTTGAAAGTCATCTGATGGAAGTGCAAAAGTGCAACAAAAAAAAAACTTGTATTCCCTGGCCTTAATTTGGAAGGGGTAGTACATCTAAATTCTTTTCCTTTTTTTTTGGTTCTGTTCACTTTTCTGTTCACTGCTCTCAGAATTCTCTGTTCCGGGTCAAGGTGAATCCAAACTGAACGAAAGATTTTTGTTCTTGACACAATTTCTCTGAAGTCTGAACTGTCACAAGAGACTGAAATGACAAGAAGACCCAATTTCAGAACCACAGCACTTCAAAACCTCCATTGCTTCTGTCTGCTGATATCTGGCTCACCCCGCCCCTCTCTCTCTTGCTCTCTCTCTCTTCTCAGTGTCTTCTTCTCTCATCCTCTCTCGGGTGACTTTTGATAGGCAGGCCTTAAGTGAGACAGTTAATTAGATTAATGGTAACTGGCTATGTGCCTCAGGAGACTAAAGCATGCTTGTGTGTGTGTGTGTGTGTGTGTGAGTGTATTGGTGAAGTGAAAGAACTTTTTAAACTCCTTAGTGATAAAAGCATTTCAATATTCATGACCTTTGTTTTGCTAATCATTAATAATGTATTA